>JAFIDM010012231.1:93386284-93402961 GCA_023159025.1 Thereuonema tuberculata
CCGTGTATTTTTGAAACACCCTGTATATATATATATATATATATATAAATAAGGTTAAAAAGATGGTGTTTTGATATTTATTGAAATAAACGCATGCCTGTGGACTTTGAGCCATTTCTTCATCCTTCGTGAAAATCGGGAGCTCACTACAAAATCTATGTTTTACAAATATTGAAATTTTAGTGTTTTGAAACCCGATCTGAAGTTTACATCTTTATTGGATTAGATGCAATTTAATGAAAACTTCCACTTGATTATAGAACCGATTCTAGGAAATTCAGAATTTAATTCTATTTGTATTATCTCCCTCAAAACAAATCTGCTTTTTCTAAAACCTGCTGAATGTGTAAAATGTAAGCTAACCTCATGATGTAAACTGCCTCTTAAACTATTCTTTGAAATAATTGTAGTGTTTTAACATTTTTTTGCTGGTGTCGTGGAAGATGTTTAATAATATTCCAATGGAAGATAATATAATTGTTGTAGACTATTAATAATTAATAATGATAGATAGTTTATTACTCTCTGACGATTCAACTTGGAACATTTGTTATCTTTTGTTTTTTTCAAAGTTCATGCATAAGTGAAAATAAAGCAAGTCAGCAAGATCACAAATTTAATCAGAATATTATTTATTTATTTACTTATTTATTTTGTGGCTTTCCAAGCTATCAATAATACAGGGCAGTCATCTAAATAAATTTATTGTTGGGGAGGAGGGAATCTCGAACTCACCTACTTATGACCTACTTTTTGTTTAATAAAAAAGAAAGCTTTACGCTGAAAGCATGATTTGTGCAAAAAGAGACAAATGCTACAGATACCAGGATAACTAAATGGTCTGTCATAGAATTATGTGAACCATTATTAGGTGACACTGATGTATGTTTTCTATGTAGCTGCAACGAAGAATAGTTGTAATAAAATTCCTTTGTTACAGTGACGTAACCAGAAAGAAAGTATTTGTCAGTGTCAGTATTAGTCATTTAGCAAAAGAACGACAGAAACCTGCAATGGGCTAAAATTACATTTGTTTTACTGAAATAAATGCAACTAAAATAAAATACTTAGGATTGCTTAGGAATTCGGAATGAGAAGACTTACTATGTCCTCACCATTCCAAAAAAAATAATATATATATAAATAAATAAATAAATAAATAAATAAATAAATAAATAAATAAATAAATAAATGAGTTCTTTGAGCAGATTTGGGTTTGGGAAATTTATTATGAAAACGATGTCATTCCAATCAAAAAGAAAAAGTGAAAACTATTGAATTTATTCCTTTTTTTGGGATACATTGAGACAATTTTTTATGATGAATTTTCTACAGCGCAAAGTGATTTAAAAATGAAATAGCAAAAGAAAATTTAGTATCAGATAAATCTGTCAGGCTCAGCAGCAACTAAAGTAATTTAAAAGTAAAATAGTTTCAATATCTCAATTATATAATTCCGGAAACTCAGTAAGATAAATTTGACTATTAAGCTACCCGCACACGAGGGAGCTTTTGCTGTGCAACTCGAGGCAATTGAGTTGCACAGAAAAAGCTGCAAACGAAAGTCAGTGCGCAAACGATGCAACATTGTTAGCGCCGCCGTGCGGACAACAAACGAAGCACACTACGAATTTGAATGACATCACTGAACATGACATCAAGGATACTGCTGTGATATCGTTCCAAAACTAAATATTTGTGATTTATTTTAAACATATGAGAAATATTTTTATAATATTATTAGCCGGTATGTAATCGCAGTTGATGGCAATAATGCGATTCACGAATAACAACGACCAACAGCCAATAATAATCCATTGCTCACTGAAACAATGACGTCACGTGGCAGTTTCCGGAAATGGTGAATGAGCGAAACTCCGCTTGCGATGTGAAATATTCAAAAAATCTAGGTTTTTCAAACGCTAAGCTACATTCTACCGCATTAAATTACTGCATTTACATATAAACTGTATTTATGTGTGAAAGAAACTCGAAATAATCTGATATTTTTGCTGTATTCGCGATTCGCCCATCTGAAGCGAAGGAAAAATGTTTCGACGCCATGTTTCTTCCTTGGGCCGACGTCACGAGTGACGTATTCCAACGCTGCACTGTGATTGGGTAATTCCATGCAGCTTCCAGGCAACTTTCCGTCTTGCACCGCCGTTCTGTGAAGCTTTTTTTCCATGCAACTTCCATGCAACTTGGCCCATGCAGCTCAAAAAACCGCTCTAGACATCAAGTTGCACATGCAACTCGGCCAAAAGCTCCCTCGTGTGCGGGCTACTTTAGCATTTTTTAGACTTGAGAAAGCTGAAAATGTTTTCGTCGAAACCAATTTTTTTTTTTAGTTTTAAAAATAATTTTTTAACGTTATATGTATGAAGTGTCTTCTTATTTTAAACAATCCTAAACACGTTAAATTTTACTATTTAAAGTAATGATATAATTCTTCCGTCATTTAAAAAGTTTTACGTGTGTTAAGAAGTTTTTTAAGTTCTTGGATGGAGCCAACACACAAAGTCTAAAAAAGTTAAAAGTTAAAAACATGAATATTTACAATTAAAACAAACTAGTTTCTCCCCCTTCCCCCCTTCATGTTTTTAACTTTTTACTTTTTTAGACTTTGTGTGTTGGCTCCATCCAAGAACTTAAAAAAATTCTTCCATCATATTTAATAGCTTTCTGGAGACTCTTTTAGGCTTCGCGCACTTGAGATATTTAGTTGTTTTTTTTTTTTTTTGTAGGGATGGTATCAGATCGATGTCAAATTAATCAATCTCGTGCTGTTATAGAAGTTTATTTAAAAGAAGTCTTCACAATTCACTCTTCGCTTAGGCTTTACCTTAATCTAAAACCATATGTAACAGTTTCCATTAGAAATTTATTTGGATAAACCCAATACTAAGAAATAAAATGAATTATTTTTAACTTATAGATTGGAAAAGGCTAATTTTCTTAGGTTATTTATATTCTGATATGCTATTTTAAAAAGAATCAAGAAAAGTTAAATTTATCATTAACATTATTATTCCCACTCCTGTTTTTCCTATTTTTAGGATTTGGATTTCTTTATAATTCGTTAGAGGAGGTTAAACCTACCCTTACTGAGATGCTCTAAATCCCTGCCCAAAATAATTTACGATTTTCCAAAGAAAGAAAACAGATTCAACAACAATTAGTTTATATTTTACTATTTAATTGGAGCAAATTCTGTATGTAATTTTTAGCTAATAAAGATAAGGAAAAAAAAGAATAAGCGTGTTTACTTTAGTTCTTTGTTATGGCGCTCAATAAATAATCGAAACCGAAATAGTTAGAAGTCAACAGCTACGGCGCTTAAGCCAAGACTCAATTTTAATAAGAGTATTAATAGACTGATTTTGTTTTGTATTTATTTTTATTTTTTTTAAGGGAAGATACGATATTAGATCGTTATAGCCTTTTGGTGAGCGTTTAACTCATCCCTAATAATCTTCAGACTGTAAGAAAAAAGTCATTATTTTTTTTTATCTGAAATATTTTCTTAAAAATTAAAATGAAACAAATAAAGTTCGTTCTAAGTTTATTATTATTTCAAAAGGCTGTCCAAACAAAAACTTAAGTGAACTTAACTAAATCACTTGATTACTTGAATTAACTGGCCTAACAAAACCAACCATTGCGCATATTACGATCATTACATCATATTTTAGTAACACTACATACTTCATGTTAATGGTGATAAAATTAGATGTGAAATATCAAAACACCATCCCAAGTCTCTAAGGTCTTATTTTCCAGCTAGGAAAAGAGAAAAAAGCGGAGCTTATTATAGCGTCTTTTACACACTGCTGCCCTAGATCTTATTTTGCAGCTTTTCAAACTATCAATAATACAGGGCAGTCATCTAAATAACTTTATTGTGGGGGGGGGGGGAAATCTCGAACTCACCTACTTTTTGTTGAATAAAAAAAGAAACCTTTATTCTAAAAGCATGATTTGTATAAAAAGAGTAAGATACCAGGATATCTAAATGGTCTGTCATAGAATTATGTAGATCATTATTAGGTGGATAAGAATGACACTGATATACGCTTTCTTTCTTTTTAGAAATAAGTTTTTATTTATGTCAAGTCAATGTGCAGTAAATGTCCAGGGTTGAGATGGATTACAATATGAGAATATAAACGATAGATCTGTAATATTTAGCGAGGGTGGATTTAATTGTAACATTGATTAGTTATCTTATGTGGAAAAGCACTAATATATGCACACATTGTCCGTCACTTTCATCATAATTCAGAAAAATCGTAACAAAGTAGGTGTATTGGAAAATGTACCCGGAAAGATGGAGTTTGGAATAATATTTTAGTTATGGAAATGGTGGCACTGAAAAGTAGGAAATAAAGAAACAGACGATGTTGTTTTCAAGAAAAATCACGATTTCCGTAGATTGAAATTAATGTTGTTTAATTTATTATTTTGTTTCGTTTTCCTTTAATGGTCTGTCATAGAATTATGTGAACCATTATTAGGTGGATAAGAATGAAACTGATATATGCTTTCTTTCTTTTTAGAAATCTTAATTTTAAACTTAGTTTAAAGAAATAAAATTAAAAGAAAAAAGAAAGACAGAAAAACTAATTTTTAAATAATTTCCTATTCTTAGAAAACATTTGGAAAGCTGAGGAAAATGAATAGAATTGATTCTTAGAAAATTGAAAATCTTGAAGAACGCAAAAGATTTTGTGATATTTTAATACTGATACAAAACGTTGAAATGATTTAACTCCATTATTCTTCATTGGTTGATATTACAGTAACTTCAATAAAATTTATTCAAATATTTGATATTTTATTATTATCTTTTAATTCATTTTTCAATTTAATACGACTTTAACAGTTATAGGATTTCGCATTTTTTAAAAAATAAATAAATATTTATTGGATGAAAGTTAATTCACGCTGATCTTGGATCGGAAATTTATAAACTCTGAATTTGTTTTTTTCTTTTGAATTGTCCCGACCGAGGTAGATCACAAGTATACAAGGTCAGGAAGTAACTTCCTTTTCTCCTTTTACACGCTTTCGGGAAAAGTGTTTTGTTCAAAATGGACAGTTAATGAGCTCTAATTAGGACAAACAATAAAAATAGGCAAACTGTACTTCTTTTTTCTTCCAGGTTTTAATTTGATTTTGAAAACACTTTTCTTTCTTCTGATGAAGACATTTGTTCGAAAACTTTCATTACCTAATGATCTTTTTAAATTACTTGAACTTTAATGTATTCATATTATTACATAGTACAATATTTTTTATTTCAGTTTGCTTTACACTTATTAAAATGTCTACTGAGTAAGAACTTAACAAACTTTATAAAATTTATCTAAGTATTTAATATTGTAAAATTACTGATTTTTTTTTTTTTTTTGTTTAATTGTAAGAAGATAATTATTGCGACTAGTTGTCACGACTTCTTCGTAAACGATGATTGTAAAAATGATGCAGAATTTCATGGTTCACACGAAATAAATAGAAAAAAAAAAACTGATCAAATAATTCTACCTCTATGTAAATTTTCTTTATATGGGGATTCATTGACTTCGAACTTTTTTTTAGAATTCTTTTTATTATTTTATTTTACTAAATTGTTTTGTTTTGTTTGTTTTATTTCCTTTAACTGATTTTTTTTTAAAGACATCTTTAACAAATGCTTCTCTTTGCAAAATTAACAATAAGATTTGTATCTCCTTTGACAGCTTTTTCTTAGATTTGTTATGAGAGAAATTACTTTATTTTAATGTAAAAGAAGTTGTATTAATTATAAAGCTGAAGAGTTTGAAAAAAACAGAAAAAAAATATCATTTATAATGATGATTCAGGATTTAATAAGATAAAAATGCAACAATAGTTCTCTATAAAATAAGCAACTACAATAAAAAAAACAAAACAAAACAAGAATCCTTATAAGAAATTGTTGAATAATTTACGTGCGTTGATGTGGATTAACCAAGACAGAAAAGGCCAGACACACAAAAATAAGAAACTTTTAAAACCTTATAAGAAACTTTTGAAATATACAGCATAATATGAAGAAGCAGACTAAAAACTTGGTTTTATGTAGAAAGATGAAAACAGAATTATTTTACTTCAATTATTTTCTTCAAAATCGTAATTGCTTAAAAATATAATGAAAATGAAATGTATTTCGACGGGGTGATTCTTGAAACTAATCTTATAAGAAATAACACGAGACAAGAAATGATTGAACAGTTAAATCAGTTACTATTAATTTCAGTTATTTTGGAAATTAAGATTTTCTTAGAAGCGCTATTTAACAAACGCAATTGTTTCGGTTTCGACTACGGAGCGCTGTAAAGAAAGAATCAATCGAGTTTTTCCTTTGTATTGTCTCTCGCCTTTGTAGAAACAAATGAAATCAAGGATTTTAAAATATGGACCAAAAGACAATACAACTGAAGTTTATATAAGCTTAAAATAAGGCAACATAACGAAATAGAAAATAAATAGTAAATAAAATAAAGAGAACACACATAAATACTGTTAAATAGCATAAGTATTTTTTTTTTATAGCACGGTAATTTACATTCTGTTGTAAATCAGTGTTTCTACATAAATTATTTCCTTTATATTCTGAAACATATTCCACGAAATTGTTTGAGGTGCTGAGAATAAAATCCAGCACTATCTAAAGCACCTTAATTGCCAATAAAGATATGCAAGTATTATTATATGTCTTTGATTTCCAATAACGCTTTACTAAATTTCTTTTTCTAAATTTCCAGGTATCAACTGACAACTGAGAATCCTGACAGTGGCAGTTACAGAATATTTGCATCTTATTTAAAAAAAAAATTGTTTGAATAATAAGTTTTCTAACTAATTTCATAAACAAATAAGAATAAATGATATAGTTCATATCACCTTAATTATAAAACAAATAAAGAAATAATATATAAAAGAAATAGTATCCATACCCCGGGTGACCATAATTAAAGAGCATGTGTTTAGAACCCAATTACCGAAAACCTATTGGGCTAAACTCCACTAAATTTTGTGTGAACACTATTTAGACCAAGGGTGTTTGATTTCTAAAGAAAAAATATATATAATAAAAGAAAAATATATTAAAATGTAATACAAAACGTGTATAAAAGAAAACACTGGATTTTTCTATCCGTTACTCCTCCGAAACTATAAGACACAGAAATACAAATAAGGGTGTCAAATGTTAGATATAATATTGAGGATGGCTACTTCTTATTTTTCATCGACATGGATCAACCGGAAGTCACGTGAGATAAGGTTAAAGGCACACTCTCACCACATACAAACATACACGACGGGCACATGACCTTGGATACCAAGATCATTTTATCAACCAGCAGAAAAGTTAAGTGGATGGCATGGAAGCCTCTAAAAATTGTGCGGGTTGCTTTATATATAAAAGAAAACATGACAGATTATCTAGTCATTCATAAACAGAAATTATCATCAAAGCCAAAAAAGTAAAAATAAATTTTAAAAAAAGTAAAAAATAAAAAATCTGATCTGGAAAAAATTAAAACAGTAATTCTGTCCGATATTTAATTTAATTTAATTTAATTAATTATCTTTTTAAACATTCAAATGCAATGTTTTCGTGCTCTCTAAAGCTAGGCGAAATTTCTACCCGATCGGGCGTCATGTCTGACAGAAACGTGTTTGATGCGACTTTCAGGGTAGAACACGGCAGGACATGCAGTGCATGTCTTTGGGGAATCCAACCAATAAAGCTCAGAAATGAAATAGTCACTGATCATATCATTTATAGTTTGCTCCGATGAATGTTCTCAATTCAAGTGCACTGAAAACCATCAAAAATCTATTATTGTGATAAGAAATATCATCATCGACAGGAAACAATGTTAACACTGAATTTTAATCGTTTCATGCATCAAAATATGCTAGAAAACATTTTGAAGAAGGAGTTTCGAACGATACTGAATGATACTGTGCCTTTTTCTCATCTATTAATCAAACAGCGAAAATAATTTTAAAGTTTTAGGTTTGTTAATTATTGAAGCCTTTACTATGATAAAATTCAAATTCAGAAATTAACAGAAATTTAGCAAATCCATCCAGAGATATTTTCTTTTTGAATTTCTGTTAGGATTAATTCATCAATTTTTAACTAGCGAGAGATCGGCGATCCCAGAATTCCACACGAACACAGTAATGCTGTGAAATTATGAAAAAAAATCTAGTTTTTAAAAAACTCTCTGGTAAATTCTGACTCATAAAATTAATGCATTTAAGTATAAAGTTTATTAATTTTTGAATACTGGAAATCGCCTTTCTGATTCGTTTATGTGAAAGGAATTGGGAAAGGTCGTTTCGTCCTTCTGCGGACTCATTAGCACAAATCCCGCCTTTCCCGACAAAGGAATCAGAAAGGTAAGATCCCCTTAGTGAAGGCCATCACCAGCCTGGCAGTGACCTCACAAACAAGAAAAAACAAGAAAATTAAAGGGTGCGTCGCTAGAGCTTTTTCCAAAGCCTTTTCCTACAACTAGTAGGCAAAAAGGCATTATTTAAAATAAACAGAATGTTCGCAAAAAATTTACAAAGTAAACAAAACATCTAACGTGCTGTAGATAATTATTAAATGAAAAGAAAACAAGAGCAGCTCCTAAATAAACAAAAGAAAAAGAAATCGCCTTTCTGATTTTGTGAACCTTTTCTTTTGTTTACTTAGGTGCTGCTCTTGTTTTCTTTTCGTTTAATAATTATCCACAACACGTTAAATGTGTTGTTTACTGTGTGATATTTTCTTCTTCGCTTTACCTGATAACAGTAATTTTGGGATCTGTGGTGGCCAGTGCAGGATTTGAAGTACTCCAGCTGTTTCTCTTTTTGCTAGATAGTTTTTTTTAGAGCTTTGAGGTGTGTTTTGGAGCATTGTCTTGTTGATCAATAAGACGAAGCCCATTTTGGTGCACCGTGGTGAATAAGGATGTGATGATACACTTTCTGATCGTTTTCCATCAATTTTGCCCAGATCGCTTATTCCTTGTGCAGTAAAGTAACCCCAAACAAGAATGTTGCAACCTTCATGTTTTATGGTGGGGACAATCCCTCCTTTCATTTGATCATCTAACATATTGCCTCGGTTTGCATCAAAAAGTACGAATTTGGATTCATCTTTACGGAATACTTTCATCCACTGTTCGACTGTCAAATCTCTATATTTTCTATCAAACTCTTTATTAAGTTCGGATGACATGGTAACAGTTTCCTCACAGCAATTCTTCCAAATGATCCGTTTTTTTTTTTTACAAAGTCTCCTTGAAACAATTGATCTCGAGATTGCAAGTGATTCTCTGGATAAGATATGTTGCATTAATTCACGAGCTGGTGAATTTTTTTTAATATTTTCTTTGTCTTCGAGGCTATTTAATCTAACATTGACATTGGAGAGCTTTCTTGATCGCCCATTTCTTTTTCTTTTTCTTATTTGAAAACTGCCAGTTTCTCTCTCTATAAAGAATATATTTTATAGTTTGGGGAGCTGTTGATGCGGAGAATTTTATTATCATTGATAATGATCTAAAACACATCTCAAAAAAATCTATAGAAACTATCTAGCAGAAAGAGAAGCGGCTGGAGTACTTCAAATCCAGCACTGGCCACCAGAGAGCCTAGATCTCAATTCCTTTGAACACATGTGGGACCTTGTAGATCAAGAGCTTGAAAAATATAAAACTACAACAAAAGATTCTCTTTGGGAGCAACTAGAACAAGCTGGAAAAAAATTCCAGAGGAAACTTTAGTAAAATTAGTCTCCCAATAAAGGCTGTGATTAAGGCGAAAGGATTAAATACAAAATATTGATATTGACCTTGTCCTAATACTTTTTGCACAGTTTTATATAGAACCTAACGATGCATTCAGTTTTGTTTGGGGAATCCTAAATAGTTTTAACAAAAAAATACCTGTCAACGAAGAGATAGCCCACGTTTATGATCAAAATGTAGTGAATCTTTATCAGTCAGTAATTCATTAACCAGAAAGTCTGAATATTCAGTCAATCATTTCATTGTTCTAATGAAATGCTGTTTCCAATGCATTTTCTATTGTCACGGATAGAAAATTATCATTTCCTGAGTTCATTGCAATTAGTCATTTTTTCGAAATCATTTGCTTATTCTACTTTGTATCTCAATTACAATGTGTTAATCTCTTTATTGTCTTATATTTGGTTTTCCCATAAACCCTAAGTTATTTCTAGAAGCCCATACCTCGTTTATGCTTCTCGCAGCACGAATTTCATGTGACGTCACATCAAAAATAGATAAGGCTTCAATGAATCTTAGAAACTATTTAAAGATCACTTTTTATATATAAAAAAGCCTGTTTTTTTAACTCGTCTTCATTTTTCTTGAGCTTTTACCTTTTTATTTAATAATAAAAAGATTTAGTAAATCTTTTGCTTTCCTTTACTTTCGATCCCCGATATGTTTTTAATAAAATAGATACACGATTCTGATTAAACAAATAAAGAACAGAAAAAAAAACAGCTTCTGAATTCTGATTAGTAAATCTTGCTTTTCTTAATTAATAACTATTTTTTTCTCAATATTTGTTTTCTTTTATTTAAAATTCCATTAGCAAATGGTCTCTCTTGCAGTAATTAAAGCTCACTGGTCAATAAACTATATTAATCTAATTACGTTCCAGAAATTAATTAGTTTTTAAGCAAATTTAAGCAATTATGAATCCCGTTCTCCAAACAGTAACCATCTGTGTAGATAATAACCATAAAAGGTCATTTATTAAATACGTCGCATCATCAATTGTTTTGTTTGTCGGTTGGGTTACAGAATTGTTGTCTTCCCACTGGAGAGAAGAGGTAACAAAATTATTGTTCTCTCTTATTTATTTATTTTATTGATCCAAAATAGTTTTATAGATAATCGTCTTGCTGCAATTTGAATATGTAATTTCGAAAAGGGTGTATCTCGTCTTTTTTTGACAATAATCTTCTTTTTTTTTTTTGCTAAGAATTGTACTCGAAACACGTCTTCGCATCATTTTGTTCGGCAGTAAAGAACATACAGTGTGGAACAGCATATATCTGCAGAATTCAAAGATTTTCTTCCCGAAACAATACAATGGCTGACTACGATCGCAACCTAATATTCAGAAGAAGACTTTTGACATATTTCTGTTTTATATACTATTGTATGATTTTTAAATAGTTTTTTTTTTTCAAATAATACATCTTTCTAATGCCAATATTAATACTGTGTTTTTCTAATTCCTGAACTTTTAAGTTCACAGTTTCTCTAAATTTCGAAAAAGGACATATCTCGCGAATAAAAAATGATCCCTTAAAAATAAAACTTTTTTGTTGTTGTAAATAGCACTGCTGTACTCAATTTAGAAGTTTACAAATAAATTAGCTTTTCTTAATTCGTGTAAAATTTTAATTTTTAGATATGTGTGCCATTTTTGAAATTGCATATTCAATTATTAAATACACAGTAGCAAGGCAGTCTTAGGTTTTTTGCTTTTTTTGCTTTAATAACTTTTTTTTTCACTAATAATGCGACCAATTAAACAATAAATTGAATTAAAAAAAATTACATATTAAATGTGTATTAATTTTTTTTAATATTTTAAATAATTTCAATTGATTGTGCAGTTGGTCGCATTATTAGTATAGTTAAATCTGCACATAAAAATAAATCCACCAATCATCTTTTTTTTTTCGTTCGCTTAAGCCTAAAACATGAAAAAAATGCATTTCTTAAAATGTATTTGGAAATGACTATCAGCTTTTAACCTTCAAAGCAGAAATAAATGGAATTTTAAAAATTCGTAATAAAATATAAATTTCTATTTTAAGTTACTTAAGTAACGGAAAACATAGATAAATGATGTTCTATTTTAAGTTTGCCATTACTTCAAGTCGCTGAGAAAAAACAATAAACAAAAAATATTTTGTTAAACTCAAATGTAAAAGTTACATTTATAAAATCTTCAGGATCATTTCTGTGCCGAGCGATGTAGACGGCGGTCTGTCGTGAGGCCGATGTATCGGAACCTGGGTTCGTATTTGTATTTCGTCCGTTTCTGCGTGAGCCTCCTACGGCGTATCCTGGACAACGTTTCGTCGGCTAAATGCTCACATTTCACTGAATATTAGTGTAAATTACTAACAGTAAGAGTCCGGGCGTTGGCAAAAAAAAGGATAATTTCAGTGGAGAGAACGAGGGAGAATTATCTAAATGTCCCCCCCCCCCCCCAAAGTCGCCGGGTTTTCCTTTTTTTTTAATCCCCGGAAAAAAAAAAATGAAATACATTCATTTTGTTGTTTCTTCTATAATTTCGTGCAGGTATCGATATTCAACCACTCCCTAAATCCCTTTACCGAAGCTACCTAAGAAAATCACTTTAGAATTACTTGATTAATCAAATAATTTAAGATACAAGTTAAGAATTTCATTTCTGAATTTTGCTACAAAAACACAGATACTTAAAAAGCATACTAATAATAGATCAGTTTCTTAAAATCCAATCTTTATTGTCTTATTAGAAAAATTAAGATATTGATCGTCAATAGACTTTCAAATAAACTTTAATGGGTTCCATTCAAGAATTTTTCCGGCAATTTAGAAAATAAACATTGTAAATAGGAGTAAAAAGACAGATACGATCAATTTAAATAATAAATTTATTGAATAATAGCTTTTATAAAAAGTAAAACTAAAAAGCGTACTTGCACGATGGAACCTTTGAGTTCCTGAGGTCGTTCATGCATCGTTTTCAGGACGAAAATATTCCTGAAGGATGAATCTATTGCTGGTGAATTACCTCCTGTCTGGGAATTGTGGCAACGACGTCATTCAATTGGTGCCGAGATAGTCACGAAGAAAACGGCTACAAAAGCAGCTGTTGCGCTGTAGAATTAGTTATAATTGGGAAAAGTGAATGTTCCATAATTTGAAATACAATTGTTTAAAAGTTAAAAGCATTCAAAATTACTATTGTAATTTTAGGTCAATTATTAAAAAAGGACAGGACGTTTCAACCATGATTTTTATGTACGGTCGCTCGAATGGAAATGGACGCAGGGCCGCGTGGCTCTATCAGACGACAGCCGACCCATAAGACATTTGCTGCAGCTTATCGGCGACTTCGGGAGACAGGATCCCTTTTACCACCTACTGGGAATGGAGGACGATCGAGAGACGCTTATACGCCTGACCTGGAGGAACGGGTACTGCAAGTGTTCACGACGACCCAGGTATCTGCACACGGCAATTGGCTGTTGCGGTTGGTACATCGCACATGATCGCAGGACGAATACTATATGAACAGTTGCTGTATCCGTATCTGCACCGTGTACAGGGTCTAATACCTGCAGATTATCTATCACGGGAAAACTTTTGCCGATGGTTCACTGCGCAAAACGCCACTCCATTGTTTATTGCGTCAGTCCTGTTTACCGATGAGGTAACATTTGGTAGAGATGGTCTCAGTAATTTTTACAATCAATCTGTGGGCCGTTGAAAATTCATGCGGTACAATTATGGCTCGTACCAGCAGCTCAGATCAATGTGTGAGCTGGCATTATAGGTGACTGCCTTATCGGACAATACGTTTTACCAGCACGTCTTACTGGCGACGTCTAAAGGGCATTCATTATAAGCTTCCAGACCTTCTCGAGAATGTGCCCTTGAACATCAGAGCAACAATGTGGTTTATGCATGATGGTGCCCCGCAAATTTTAGCCACAGTCTTCGCGAGATGCTCACTAATATCTATCACGACCTATGGATAGGTAGGGGTAGACCAATTCAATGGTCTGCACGTTCCCCCGACCTCAATCCATTGGACTTCTATCTGTTGGACACCTCAAAGCCCGCGTGTACGCAACGGACAGTGTAAATGTTGAGATGCTACATGACCGTATTGTCGACTCTGAGAATCCATTGCAATCGTCCGAAGATCACAGTCCATTGTCCGTCGTGTTCAATTCATGCGTCGAAGCAGGCGGAGGACGTTTTGAACATTTACGGTGACCTCATTGTTATATTATAGGAACTACATGTTATAAATAAAGATACTGTTAATGTCCATTGTTTCCATTGTAGTCTGGATTCGTTTTTTTGGATTGGAATAACTCAGCATCCATGCACTTCAGGTTATATGCTTATGTGACCTTTTTTTATTTCATTTGGTATGGATACCTGTCCCCGCAGTTTGTCCCCCTATTTTAGCTTCACCCTGTGTCAGTGGCGGCTATTCAGGGGAAGTAGGTGAAGTGGCACTTCACCAATTATTTGTAATAAAATAATATTATTTATTTATAATATAACAATTATTATAAGGAAAAGTTTATTTTCCTTATCACGTATATTGGTTTTAATAGAAACGTATTTTTGCATTTTGTAAGTCCCGCGCGGAGCGATTCTGACCGACCAAGTGAAGTAGGCCTCGTTTTCAAATTTCTCTACCTCTGGGGTGGAGTTTAGATCGCTAACCGAGGCGATGGTTGCTATGACAACAGTGACGTCACCCGCTGTACGGGTGAAGTTGAAGTAGCAGAGAACTATGTTCTCTTCTCCAGTGGCTTGTTTCGTAGTGCTAAGCTGTTTTAAATATGAATCCTGTTTATGATATAGTATGTGTTTAATTAGAAACATCATTTTCACGTTGGAAAGATGAAGATAAGAAGGAAGTTATTATAATATTTTTTATTGTAATATATATTACATATAATATATATATTTATAATATATGTATTATTATATATTATAATATAATTATTTTCCTACTAGCTCTTCACCTAACTTCACAGTCACGAGCCGCCACAGCCCTGTGTAATGTTTGGTGACGTTGTTTAAAAGGTCACTATTGACTGAAACGCAATATGTCATGAATCTCTTAAAGTGAGGGAGAAAACAAGAAAAGGTAACAAGAGGTATTAAAAATTTCATAAAAAGTCTACTTAATACATAAAATATTCATACTGTTAATAAAGCAAACAACAAACTAGTATTTCGCAAATCAAATAATAAAAAAGATATCGCTGCCTCTAAGAATAGTGAATGCCATGCCTTGTGATAATTGCAGCAAAAAAAAAATATATAGGTTTCACTACCTAACCGCTTCAAAAAAACAACATGGATTAAATTATAAGAACAAAGATGAATATAAATCTATTTTATATATTCACAATAAAGCCACTACCTAACTTCAAAGAAACTCATAAAATAAACCTACCACCATTCCCTCACTTTGATAGAATCATGTCATAAATTATTGGCAATTCCCTTTAAATCAATAGTGATCTTTCAAACATTGTCAATAAAACGCCGGAATATAAACCCATCCCATTCAGTGTAAATCAACATTTAAGAATAACCTTGACATCAGGTTAAAACGTCCTACCCTTTTTTAATAATTGACGTAAAATTACAATAGCAATTTTGAATGCTTTTAACTTTTAAACATTGGGATTTCAAATCATGGAATATATTCACTTTTCTCAATTATAACTTATTGCGTTTATGTTTATATTTTATTTAATTTTAAAGAAGAAACAGATAAGAAATCTGAAGAGCACACATTTCTCATTTACAAAAAACTAGATATGTATCTCTGTACATACAGGTAAATTTCTCGAACTTCGCTTGTAACCTCTGACCCTTTTGTAGCAAGTTTAGTTTTCTCAATTACTTCAAATTTTCCATAAAATAAAAAATGTATATGCAATTAAAGGGGATATTATTTACAATTTCTAATCTTCTAATTTCTAATATAATTTCTATATTTTTACTAATATAAGCCAGAAAAGAAAAGAAAAATATAAACAAAAATTACATTAAAGTAAGGAAAAACAAAATAAAGTTAGATAAAGAAGAAAAAATTAAGTTGACGAAAATAAAAAATAAAAATACGTGAAACAGATTCAAACCCAAACACTCACGTATATGAGGAATTGGCGTTAGCTATCAGGCTATCACCGAAAGAGCTAGTAAATCTTGCTTTTCTTCATAAATAACTTTTTTTTCTAAATATTTGTTTTCTTTTATTTAAAATTCCATTAGCAAATGGCTTCTGGTTAATAAGCAATATTTTAATTAAAATAAAATTCCTAATGATTTTATATTAATTTCTGACACGTTAAATCCTTTGTTTATGTTAATATTTTAATTAGTCTAATTACCTTTCAAAAGTTAATTAGTTTCTAAGTAAAATTAAGCAATTATGAATCTCGTTCTCAAAACAGTAACCATCTGTATAAATAATGACCATAAAAAGTCACTTATTAATAAGGCAAGGCATTTAATGACAAAATTTGCTTATAAATGACAAATAAAAAATGCATTTATAATAAAAAAAATTAAGTAAAAAAAAAATCACCAATAAAATATTTGAATTTATTACATTAAACCTATTTTTTTTACCTTTTTTAACTTTGATAACCAAAAAAAAAAAAAGATTATGAAATACTTTATATAAAACGAGATTTAGTTGGAACTGTTTTGCGAGCAGCGGATGCACATTTTGAAAGCGGAAAACATATAACCGTGTTTTGTGTTGTCTAGCATGTAACACAGTGGATTCAAGGCGAGGTAGAACTAAAGAGGACTCAAGGAGTCTCCCTGGAAAATACCTCTC
>JAFIDM010012231.1:93410354-93448692 GCA_023159025.1 Thereuonema tuberculata
CGGTTAAAACAAAGCACGTGGCTTTGTTTATCCCACATGCGAAGCAGTAGCGTGGTGGGATATTTTGTAACTACGAAGCTCCGCCTATCCTCAAGTGATCCATTAAATATATCCTTCTTTGAAAATATATTGCTGTCGCCTTCTTCAATAGGCGATAATCAACTCTATATCCAATCTGAAGATTTTGGAAGGCTTACAATCGTTGCATCCAAATCAAATCTTTTTGTTCAGCCTCCATATCTATTAGGGTTAAATGGCTTTGTTTATCCCACATGCGAAGCAGTAGCGTGGTGGGATATTTTGGAACTACGAAGCCCCGCCTATCCTCAAGTGGTCCATTTACATTCTTTGTATTAATTGTCACTCTTATATGAATGCATAAATAACACAAACTACGTGCTGTGAATTCACATCCAGACATCGTTTTAATTTATAATGTACTGAAATCGAAGGTAACCTGATATTAAAAAAGTTGTTGTTGTTGTTGTTGTCGTATCCCCGGATCCATTTTCGGATCACAGGTCATAGAACACTCTATGATGGGGAAATTATTGCTTTACTGTCGATCCGGGAGGCCCCCGAAGGTGACAGTCAGACTTCTGCCTCCTAGGAAGAGAAACAAGCATAGAAGAAGGAAGAAACATCCAAGCCCCACGCCGGGATTCGAACCCAGGAACTGGCGCACTGGTTGACACGGCTTGGCCGCCACCGAGACCGCTCGACCATGCCAGCACGGCATTAAAAAAAGTTCACAACCATTAGTTAAAGCGGATTTCTCTTTGTCACATCATTTCATATCGAGTAATTCTTCTCGTTAAACTTAGATATCCTAAATTAATTCATGTTTAGTCAACTCTTGGGTAATGAATCTAATATGCGAGGATGAGCTATTGTTTCTCCATAAGTAAACTTCTGTTTGTAGCAGCAATGTAGATCTTAAAAGAACATCATTTTCAAAAC
The DNA here is from genome assembly GCA_023159025.1 of Thereuonema tuberculata. Classification (NCBI taxonomy): domain Eukaryota; kingdom Metazoa; phylum Arthropoda; class Chilopoda; order Scutigeromorpha; family Scutigeridae; genus Thereuonema; species Thereuonema tuberculata. Next base: position 93,411,315 of record JAFIDM010012231.1, read on the forward strand.
AGACCCATTGCTTTCCGAAGCAAGCATTCATTGTTCCAGAAGCTTCTTTATGCCATCAGGAATAAAAAAAGAGTTTTCAGCTGAGCGTTGAGACTCTGATGTATTGCTTACGTCATTGATTAGTCTGCAGCAAATCGTTCATCTCTTTTAAGTGGAGCAAAAACGTGAAATTTTAAGATAGATACAAAATAAATCATCGCTGATGAAGAAACATGGTCTAATATTACGGGTCGTAGAGTAAATTCTATGCTATCTAATATTATAAGAAATCTCTTCGTTGTACGTTAATGAACTAAATATATTTCTTGAAATACCATCAATTTCAAATTCCCTACAACGATATTTTACAGAAACTATCGTTCTGCTTTTTCAAGTTTCGCAAATTAAAATAACAATAATGTATAAACTAAAAACAATATTAACAATGCATACATATTGAAGTTATTTCAATGGCTTAAAAAAACAACAAATAATAATTCACATCGTCGGAATCAATGTGGAATACGAAAAGCAAAAATAAGCAGTCATCAGTACCGAGACCTGATTGTGTACTGATGACTGCTCCTAGCTGATGATCGCCATATTAGCGTGAAACAGCTGCACTAGGATGTCATTTAGTATACAACTTGGTCTCTCCCTTTTTTTAATAATTCATATCCTTTAACATTAACAATTTTGATACCCATTATTGAAATTTATCGTCTTTATGTCGCATTAGATTCTGAAAGTGAGACAATGTTAACTGCATAACCTTTATTTTTGTTAATGCATGGGTAGCGTTTTGTGGTACAGGCCTCTGTTATACATCTTATGTGTTCATCTTTGATTTTGAATCTAAGCTTCACAATTGGATCGGGATTATGATTTTCAATTAAACAGTCCGTAACCACCCGTGGAGAAAAATTTCAAATTCAACTATTAGCATTTGCGAACTGTACAAGTCCTCATCTTACCCTTTAAGATGGAAAACATTGCCAGTGTAAGTCATGAAGAGTTTTGGGAATTAAGGCAGTAAAAGTAGAGGACAAGGAAAAAAGACAGCAGAAAAAATAAATAAAAAAGGCGGATATAGATGAGAGCAATAATGATTCATGGAGTCAGACATAAAACAGATAGTTGGCGGGCGGAGAACTGAAGAATTAGAGAAGAACAGTCATTTCGAAAATATCTTCATTAAGTTGATATTAATTGTCCAGCTTTGCTGGTAGATTAATTCCAGAAATTCTTCATCTAATGTTTAAGCATTGTAATGAACCCATAGTAACCTCAAGAAAATTCTTTTCCTTAATGTTCAGATCTTAAGTCGTCTAAGAGGCGCACGGTTTCCCAAAGATCAAGAAGTGATGAAGCGATAAATCATTGGCTCTGTTCTGTATAAACCATAAATATTTTCCTAAGGAAATAAAGAAGCTTGTACAAAGCTGCATCGCACACCTGAAAAGTCATATTTTTGTAATTTTCTTTTAAAAGTATTGTCCCAACAACAGTGACTTCTTTTTTTTTTTAAGTTAACAGCATTATCAGTTGAGCTACAAAAAATTGATTGAGCTACAAAAGTACTTGAAGTACTTAGGTGTAGTTACAAAAACTGAATATTATTTTAGATTCTTGGGATTTAAGCATCTTAACTATGTCTGTCATGTTGATTTAATTAAGTTTTCAGAAAATATAAAATTTCTACTTTGTAATAAAACTAAATTGGAAAGAACATAATAATTTGGTAATTTGTGAAACTAATTTGAATTGTATGTTTTTAAATATAAGAAGCATTAAGAAAAATTTTGATTACTTAAAGGTTAATATAGAACAATTTATTGATTATATTGATGTAATTATTTTAGCAGAGGTTAATGTTAACTTGAAAGAAATCAAAGTCTTTAAGCTAGATTTATTTAATGCTATATTTAAATTGCGTGAAACTAAAAAAGGTGGTGGTTTATTAATATTTTATAAAAAATTTATAACTATAGATAGTTGGAATGTTGATTCTAAATCTGCACTTTATAAAAAAAAGTTATAAATTTACATCAACATAAAGAAATAGAAGCAACTACTATATAATAGCAATTTACAGATCACCTAATAGTAATAAAAATGACTTTATTATAGAATTAAATGAAGTTATACAAGAACTTAATAAGAAAGTTAATGACAAACATCCACTTATATCAATTGGTGATATAAATATCAATTTATTAGATAATAAAAATAATCTATTAATACAAAATTATATAGAAATATAATATCATAATCTTGGTCTTATAAACTATATCTATGCTGTTACTAGAGATGTCAAAATAAGTATCTCTCACTCCAAAACTTATATTGATCACTGCTTTGCAAAAGCAAATAAGTTTAAAATTATTGGAAACATTATTCAAAATGATATATCAGATCACTATATAGTTTTAATGCAATTTAAGTATTTTTGACTCGAATTCTCAAAATATTAATGAAATTAATAAATGCAATAAATCAAATTATATGAAAAATGATTCATATTTCTTAAGCATTAACTAATAAATTAATATTATACAAAATTAATGATCCAAATAAAATTATGAATTTATTAATGAAATGTAACGAATTTCATTTCATAGCAACGAATTCACTTCCTTCAAATATAAATAAAAATGCATATAAAAAAATATGGATGACTGATGATTTATTTAGATATATTAAAGAAAAAGATAAATTATTTCAAAAGTATAAAAATAAACAATACCATAAAGAATACAAAATGAAAAGGAATTGGATTAACAATTATATAAAAAAAATAAAAAATAAATATTATTATAATAAATTAAATGAAAATATTACAAATGGAAAAAGTTATTGGAAAATAATATATTCTATAATAAATAATAAAGATGATTTAACTGCTAACAATAACTTGAAAAAACTTATTCAACGAAAAGGATTACATATCACTCTTTTAGAAATGGGAAAATGTTTTGTAAATATTGGAAATGTTGAAACTTGTAATTGTAATAAGAATTTGACTGAAGTTTATACTATTCAGTCTTCAAACTCAATGGTTATACTACTTCCTACTGTCAATGATATATTAGCAATAATTACAAATATGAAAAATAAGAACTCTGTAGGTCTTGATAACTTTATGATAAAGGATATTAAAAAAATTATGTATGACATTCCACAAATTTTGACTATTCTAATTGATAATATTATTACTAAAGGTGTTTATCCTGTTAAGTGGAAAGTATCCAAATTAATTCCTATTTACAAAAATGGAAATTATATTGATATAACTAATTACAGACCAGTATCAATCCTCTCAAATCTCTCAAAAATTTCAGAAACTTATTTTACAATTTCAATATATAAATTCTTAGAAAAATATCAGTTAATAAATAAAAACCAGTACGCATATCAGCAAAATAAGAGTGCTACATTATTATTAGATAATCTAAATGAAATTATAAATAAAAATCGAAATAATAGTAACTATATTTTAATAATCTATATAGACCTTAAAAAAGCTTTTGATAGTCTTGACCACAATATTTTATTACAAGAATTACATAATATTGGAATAAGGGGTCCAATGTATATTGTACTAAAGAACTACTTAAAAAAAAGAAAAGTTAGAATTAAATTAGAAATATATATTATATATATTTGCTAATATATTAGCAAACTATAAAATCTGAAAAAAGGTGTGCCTCAAGGTTCTATTTTGGGTCCATTATTATTCTTGATATATATTAATATAATTTTCAACAATTTAAAACATTCAAATATCTGTGCATATGCTGATGATCTGTTATTAATAAGCACAAATAAAAATCTTTCCATAGCTCAAGAACAACTACAAGCTGATTTCATAAATATTATTAAGTGGACACATGATTATAAATTGGCTATTAATAAAGCCAAAACTAAATATATGATCATAAATTCAAAAACCAAAAAAATAAATATTTTACATCAAATAAAATATCATGATTTTCAGTGTTTACACAAAAACTATAAAGATATTATTAATTGTAATTGTGAAAACTTAGAATTAATATATAACTATAAATACCTTGTTCTCCACATAAATAATAAATATACTTGGCATACCCATTATATCCATATATTGAAAAGACTTAACTATTTAACTTATATTTTTTATCACATAAAAGATATTTTCCCAATTATATCAAAAATAATCATATATAGAGCTTACGTAGATTCATTAATTAATTACGGCATTGATAATTGGATTTTTTTAAATAAAAATGAAATAAAAAATATTAATAGAGCTTTAAAAAAAATATTAAATTTAATTTTTTACAACTTTAATAAGCTTCAAAGCAATGAACAAAATCAAATTTTACTAGATAATAAAATCTTGTTTCCACAACAAAAAGTAATTTTCACCTTGATTTTACGATTTTATTATAAAATATGTTATAATTATGTAAATATAAATTCAACAGGAAGTTATAGTATATATAGTAAACAAGATTTTGATAATCCAAAAAATAATTTTCGATTAAGAATAAAAAATAGATTAATTAACAAAATTTTTGATCAATTTTCATTTGAAATGAAAAACATAGGAAAGATGTCTACTTTAAAAAAAATAATTTATGAAAAAAATAATACTGGGACAAATTAAATGGGTTGGTTAAAATGGGTTGGCTAATTCGAAAAAAAAAATTATTACTAATTCACATATTTTACCTAAATTTCTCTTTAATATATTTTATGTTGTATAAAATTTCAAAATTGTTTATGTTTCTGTCTCTGTAACTTGTATTTATTGTAAATCTCAGCAACTACAACATAGGTTGTTTTTGTAACAACCTAGAAGGACTGAATTGTACTTTTTGTTAATAAATTGTTAATTAATTAAATTAATGTATACTTGATGCATTATTGTTTGAATTTTAATTAAGAGCATTGTGTTTTGCATCAAGATGCAACCATTAAGATAATGGTTTTGATACAATAAAATAGAATGAGTTGATCACAGAGATATTAAGCTCCATGTTTGAAATAAATAGTAAGTTGCTTAACAGCTTCTATCTACCTGCTCCCTACAATAGTCATGAAACGGAGTTAGTGATTGCTGAACGGATAAATAACCTTGGTTAGGTAACATTGTTTCTTATATAATATGTTTCTAAAAAAAAAAAAAAAAAAATCTTTACAGGAAACCATCTTTATAACCTAACAAGAAACTTAGACGATTCCACCTGGATTATTCATCAATATAGAAACTTATTTATCTTTTTAATTATGCATTGTGTGTTTCCAGTAGTTTTTATAATATGTTTATATAAAAATTTTAATGAACTTCATGCTCTGATTCCTATAAAAAAATATCAAAGGAAAACAAGTTAAATTGTCTCTTGTCCATACAATATGCAAGCCAAACTTCAAGAAGATCCATTCAGAAGTGGTTAAGGGAAAGATTTGCTAAGTCTCTCCTAACTGAAAAGGTAAATGGGAATGGTAATAACGGCTAATTGCTGTTTAAAATAGTAATACTACTGATCTACTAAAAATTCAAATATGGTCAATTGTAGATTTACATTTTGACATTAGAAAAAAAATATACTTTCCTTCAGTACAATTCTGATCTTATGGATTAACCCTGCAACTATCATAATTTCTCTTTCTTTTAGAAAGAACTTAACAAAAAAAAATGGTTTGCATTAAAGAAAATAATTACAATAATTATTTTAACAGTGACTTAATTTAACCATTGGACTTCCTAAATAATTTGTTATGTTATGTTACAGTTGTGTTTTTAATTTTGAAAGCGATCAAAATGCAGAGGAGATTTTAATAAATCTTTCTTTTTTATTACTATGGTTTTAATAAAAATGATAATGTATATCGACAAATTCTTATAATTTTTATTTTATTTTTTTTATTAGAAAGATGAACCTTTGCGTTCGACGTTTAAAAAGTTTGCTGAAAACACTTCGTTCCCTGGAATTGGAAACATTTCCAAAACGCAGAATCCAATTCGACGGATTTTATGGATATCATTTCTTATCTTAGGAACCTCAATGGCTATTTACCAATCTTGGGATCTCATAAAAGGATATCTTAAGTAAGTCACTGCGTATAAAGTATTCTAAGTAAATTATTCCAAGTAAACTTTTCTAAATAAAGCTAATAGATATTTCAGTATATACGAATTATAATTTAAAAATTTTAAGGGGAAAGGTCGCCTTTGAGTGTACGAAAAAAATACTCTAATGCCCATTCAAATTCAGTGGTTGAACCTCGCTGAAACCAAGATCGCATAATAGTTGTTTAAAAGAGTCGTCAAGTTGAACCGCCGACACTGACCTTTTACCGCCTTGAACTCACGTTCAGCCTTGGCATCGGCCGATTTATAAGCCTACGAGTTGAGATTCCTTTGAAAATAATAACGGAAAGATTCATTCTGAAATAATATAAAATTTCAATATGTATGAAAGCTTGAATGGATGAACATTTCTAATATAATTTCATAATACTGTATTTTAATTATTCGAATGAGATTAGTTTGAGTCGCTGTCGAGCCACACCCGATATGGAGATTTCGCGAAATAATCTAATAAATAAACAGAATTTAACCCAAAAATACTAAAAAAAGTATTTTTTTAATAACAAAATAAATAATGATACATATATTATATATTAACATCACAAAGAAAAAAAACATACACGCACATGAATAAAAAAATCACTGATCGGTTTTTAGTTTTTTCGATATCGGGAATCCAGAACAACTGTTTCAGGTTTCCTAACCTTCATCAGCTGGATTCGCCCAGTATCTTACAATCCTAATTTTTTCTATATGAACTATTTTTGTAAATAACTGAGTTGTTTTAAAAATTCTTCACATCAACACATTATCTTTAAAAAACCTTTTATATCCGTGATATTTCGCATTAAAATATTTACATGAAATATTTTTAAAACTGAGTTTCAATTTTTTTAAAACTGAGTTGTTTTTAGTTCATTAAAATAATACTTTTTTTTGTTCCTTTTTTTTAAATGTATTTTAAAGTATGATTTTCTTTAGACTGCGACAAGAAGAACTCCACATAGCCACAATTCATTTATATTTTATTTACATTATTTTTTTAGTTTAGCTATTTCGATTCTTGAACTTTCTTTTCTCACTGAAAATTCATTCGAAATTAGATCTCTTTGTAGGCCTATCTTACAAAGTCAATGTTAGGACAGATAAAACTGATTAGTATTTTCCCTAAAGCTAGGCGGAAACATAAGATATATGACAACTGAAATTTCATATCTTATTAAATACTACAGTGACCTTAAAGTATGGACATGTATATAACGATGAATATATTTATAATAATTGTAAATTTTTGATAAAGACAATAATGAGTTACAATAATATTGAGCAATGGATCAATTTAAGGAAGATAAACTTCATTCTGGACGACCAACCAGAAAACGTATCGGAGAAAATGAAGGCATCAGTGATTTCGACAATAATGCCAAGGTTAAAGAAGTCAACAAGCAGGATGTCTGTCGAACTGAGGTTACCCAGATACTATCCAAAAGATTTACCCAAACACGTCTACATTTGTATATACATGTCCAGACTTCTTAGAATAAAAAAGTTAGCAGCTCAATAAATCTGAAATTCTCCTGCCTTTTGATGGTTTATAGATTAATATCAATAGATTAATATCGTAAATCGAAGAAAAATACTTTTTAGCATCCTTAAAAACTTTTGTGTGAAAGTTTCGTTAAAAATTATAAATCCAGTAAGATAAGACGACGAGTTGAAAATAAAAGTAGATTAAAACTGTGAAATCCGTATTCTTTAAAAAATCTTGTTAGCCCTATTCCCTAGTCGATTCAGAAATGATTTAAATTAGAAGGCCAATTTGAATCCTCTACAAAACTAAAAAATGCATCATTTTAATTGACCGGTTCAAAAGTTTTAAGCGGTAACTTACTGTTAATTATAGAGTATAAAACTTATAAAATGCAGCGAAATTCGGTTTCGGTTTCGATTTGAAAAGCGATTTTTGTTGTGAGAAAAAAGTTGGACGGATGTAAAAACAAACAGGTTTTAATGAAATCAGGGAAAAGGGGAAGTATGTGGGTTCCAAAGGTAGCCTATGTACTATGAAAAATTTCATCCAGATTTGTCAACCGGGTGAGGAATGCATAGAAATAAAAATACTTATCTACATACAGAAATTCAATTTTATTTACATAGATGATGAAAGACAACCAAGCTTCTTCTGAAATTCAGTTGTAAATTCCAGCCTAAACATTTAAGTAAAAGTTATTAATAATGTAAGAGATGTATGTAAATAATTAAAAATGTGCATAATAGTTATTTTTCATACTTTTCATATCATACTTATGTGTAGAGGTTTTCTGACGATTTTCTATGAATTTGGGGTCCTCACTTTAAGTGGTGATTTTTTTTTTTAGTTCCAGTTGTTGTTGTTGTTTTCGTGTCCCAGGATCCATCCCGGATCACCAGTCTCAGAAACACACTCTATGATGGGACTTTAAATGCTTTACTGTCGTTTTGGATATTAATATCCAGGAGGAATAAGCAGTCAGACTTCTGCGTCCTATGAAGAGAATCAAATACACTGAAGCTCGGTTGTAACGCGATCTTTCGGATCCAAGATTTCGAAGATCGCGATATAACCGCGATATAACCAAACTTTTATTACTTCGCGATGGCAAATGTCGTATATCGCACCCTTTTATCGCCCAAGCGATTCCAAATCGATTTAAAATGGTCATTTCGCGATTAACTACATTCATTCAGAGCTACGTGAGAGGATTTTATATTTATAAATACATAAATCATTACCTTTTCAACACTTTGATGGGTAATATTAGCCAAAATCGATTTGGCGCCGCCATCTTAGCATCTTGTACAAACGACGAGTCATATGGATCGAAACTAGGTATTCATACGCCTATTAGGTATTCATACGCCTATTCATACCTGGACCTCTTTACTGGTAGTCCTTGGCAGAAAAATAGATCTCGAAATTCATTTTGGTTAAATGAAAAAGTCCGCGATTCTGATATTTTTTCAAAAATATATTGTATTTGACGCATTTTCGTGACATTAGCGTGGGTATAGAATCTCAATTACTGTAAATAATAAGGGAACAAGCATATTAATTTACACCTTTGATTTGATTTTAGGCGAAAAAAAGGTAAATCTTGCAATTTTACAATTATACACCTTTTCCAAAATAGAAGGGTCCAAGACCAAATCGCGTTATATCCGAATTCGCGATATAAACGACCACGTTATAACCGAGCTTCAGTGTACTGAAGTAAGAAACATCCAAACCCTCGCCGGAATTCGAACCCAGATTCCGACATCTGCCGCTGCCTATACCACAAGGCCATGCCGGGATCGACTTTTAGTCCCAGTCATCTACTTTAAACAGAGACGGCCTTTAAATAAATAAATAAATTTTAATTAAAATTAGCGTCAAAACTGTAATTCTTCATTTACTAGTATAGTCGTATGAAGTGCTAATAAAGATGAATTTAAACTTTTTATTAATTCTATTTTAAACCAATTTCAGCTACCAATTTTTCACAGTTCACTCGGTGATGAAGAACACTAGTGTTCTGTTTCCATCCCTTACATTTTGTCCTCCTCTGCCTGTTTTGTGGAATAAAATTTATCCAAATCACACAGTATTTAGAAGATTGGAAGAATATGTCATTACACGTATGAATACTACATGGGAAGACCTTTCGGTAAGTTGTAAACTTAAATTAAAAAGCATATCCATCCACTGTAACATCAGAAATACTCATAATTGTAAGAAAGGTTTCTTTTCTAGTTCCAAAGATGATTTCAATAAATATTCCTTAAGTCACTTTTTTTTCTCATGCCTACGAAATAAAATGTCTTCCATAGTCCAAAAGATCGTTTCGAAAAAAACTATATTTTCCAGAAAAAAGTTGTTATTGATAAAAGCATAAGTTGAAGAAAGTTTGCAATGTCTCTATTGTTTATTTACTTTTTTCAGTTAATAAAATAATTATTAAAATTTTTTTTTTAAAAATATCATATTTTTAAGACGGACTAAAAAGTATAAAATAATTAGTACAAAAAGTAAAAAAAGTACAACGAAAAACGTGGGGCGCATGCAGTAGATAATTGGATGGAGTGTATATTATCTTGCGCCCTACGTTTTTCATTATACTTTTTATACTTTTTATACTAATTATTTTATACTTTTTAGTTCGTCTTAAAAACGTGATATATTAAAAAAAAATTTTTTTTAAGTAATTATTTTCTGCTTTTTAGTCTTGTGTGTATGCAATTTTCTAATCGATTTTAAACATTTAACACGAATTTAACTTTTAAACAGGATAAATTAAAAGAAAAAAAAAAGCCGCTGCCTCGCAGTGCAAAAAGGTTGCCTTGCAATGCACGGCAACTCGGAGCAGATGCTGTGCGACACCGACCTGTTATCTGAAGAATTAGGGTTCCCTAACGAACAGACAGACAAGAAAGCGAGTCAATATTGCATTGTCATCCATTTTTGAACTATGTGTAAAGTTTCAAGTCGCTAGCTTGTCGGGAAATTAGTTTAAAATCAATTGCAAAATTTGTGCCGAACAAACAGACAGAGAAGAAAGCCAGCTAATATAAAGCAATAAAAATATACGAAATTTGTTATTTCGTAAAAAAGAATAAAAAATGTTTTGTTTTTGGTTGTTGAATTGGAGACCCTTTTTTTTTTTTGGTTGTAGATTTTCGGGATTGGAGGGAGGGGCGCAAATATCAAGTGCCTAGGGGCCCTGTGGGTTTAAGTCCGGGGCTGGGCCACATCTAAAGCTACATCAATAGAGCCACAAATCCAAACGTTGCCCCGGGGCCACCAAAAGTCTCTGGGCGGCTCTGTCATTAATTGTACAGGTTTAACATTATACTATTACAATATCATGCAGTTATTACTTGTAACTTGTACCTTGAATTAATGCCGAAAACCTTTACCATACAGTGATAAAACATTAAAAGCTAATTTTAATATTTAAATTTGAATTTATAACCAGTTTTGTTGACATCAAAAATGTAAATTTTTGTTAGTTATACTTAGCTAAGTGAAACTAAACATAAATTATGACTAGTGCAGGATTTACGTATAAGCTAAACAATCTGAAGCTTAGGGCCCCCACTTTCTTGGGGCCTCCCCCCAAAAAAAATTGCCAAAATTGAAATAATTTTAAAAATTACCGAAATTACCGGAATTTGCTGTCAAAATTTATAATTATTATTTTTATAATAGAAATGGTACGTTTAACGTATATAATTTCTTTTACTATTGGGAAGCGAAACGAAATGTAGATGGCGCAACAGTCTTTAAAAAAAGCATTGTGGGTGAAATTCGCTTCGGAAAAAAGCCATCGGATTTGCAGCAATCATTTCAGAAAGAAAGACTTTTTGATACAACAGGCCGGCAAGTTCGTTAAAGAAATAAAATCGTTTTGAAACCTCTCGTAAATCTTTCGATATTAGTTTTATCTCACCCAAAACATTTCATGTAAAATAAGTTGCCAAGATGCAACTTATAACGCTTTCACTGTTAAAAAGTTATCAGATCTCATGTAGAGCCAAGCCCCTAACTCTACAAGGCCTAACTCTAAAAACCCTAATATCTTGGTCAAAAAGTAAGGCTTGGCCGTTTCATGGAACTATTTCATTACACAACATTAACGATATGTGACTTAATTTCTTATCGCAAGTCCATGGGATTGTCTGTGCGACAGCCACGAAACGGCTACGTTATACTTTTTGACCAAGATATTAGGGTTTTTAGGGTTAGGCATTGTAGAGTTAGGGGCTTGGCTCTACATGAGATCTGATAACTTTTTAACAGTGAAAGCGTTATGAGCATGTGAGTCTTGGCAACTTATTTTACATGAAATGTTTGGATTGGATTGCATTTCGTTTTGTAAGTAATACATTTCAGCCTTAGGATTTTTGAAAGTTTGGAATAGATATTGTTATATATTACAGAACCAGACCCCCTTTATGAGGGGTTGGAGGGTGAAAGTTACAGATTTCTTACTTTTTTTTATTGTTTGTGTGGTAATCCTAGCCTGCATACCAAATTTCAGCTTTCTAGGACTTCAGAAAGTACCTAGAGGTTTTGATGATCATGAGTCAGTCAGTCAGTGAATCAGTAACGACATTGACGTATTTTAGGTATTAATAAAATCCATAGTATAAAAGCTAGATAAATGAAACTTAGCGCATTTCATTAGTCTGCTAAGTGCATCTTATCATGAAAATTTGAGCTCTCTAGTATTATCCAGGTCGAAGCTATGAGGGTTCGAAAATATGACGAAACGCTTCGAGAAAAGGTGCGTAGTGCCCTACTTCCTGCCTTCGGCTCGTCTTGGCTGGGGCACTACTGTGCCCCAGATTTATTGCAAAGAAACCGTTAGCATTGGACTGAATTTTTTCATTTCAACACACAAGTGTTATGTTTTCATCGTAATTGATACTAACGTTGACAACAATCTAAACTTGCTTTTAATTCAGTTTTTTGTATATTTAAATCCAAATCTTAAGTCTTGTATTCAGAGGAAAACTAAGTAGTATTAATAAAATACAAAATAACAAACTCGTAGAGGCAAACTATCTCGAATCATAAACACGTGATTCAGAAAATAGCTATATAGCTTAAAATAATTTTAAATCTATTATGTTTTATCCATTTTCTTCATACGGAAGCTTAAAGCTATAAAAAATATAATAATAATTCATTTCATTCGTGATTTTCATTTTAAGAATTTAAAGAAAATATTTAGTATGTGAATCATCGCAACTTATTTCGAAACTTAGATTACTTGTTTTCGTCTCGTATTTGCAAAGCCATGTTGAATGGAGTAGTTGATTAAATCTTTATTTTAAACATTTTAAAAGTATTTATTCACTATTGTTGTAAAAAGTATTTTTTTTCTCTTTGCTTGTATTATTTATTATAAAAATATCGCTTGCTGATAAGTAGTGGTAATATCTTAGGAAATTTTCAATTAAAAAAATGTCATGCATTATATTACTTTTAAATGTATGTTTATAGTTATATTAAATATTCTGCCTGTAGTTTGCAATATGTCAACCAGAAGTTATAAAAGTGGAGCTCAAAAGAGGAGAAAGAAGCAGAGAGCTGAAGAAGAGCTTAGCAAGTTAACAAAATTAGAAAGTTTCTTAACAAAGATAGATAAGGGGCCTGATGAATCAGAAGCCTCTACCATAGTGAGTCAGACACGGGATATTCATGCTATTCCTGATACAGAACCTGGTACATCTAGTTGTATAGAATCTACTTCAACGAATGAAGCAACAACTATTAAGATTTATAAACCAGAGAGTAGTACAAGCACAGAAGATTCAGCATCAAAAAACAAACAGAATGATGTTGAGCTATGGGGTGTTTTAAGTAAAGATGAGATTTCATACTGGGTAGAAAAAGGTCCGTCAGAATGCCCAGCACTCAAATGGCTCATTTGAAAAATTAAAGAACCTTTTTGCAAACCAAGACAGATATTGCTCAAAAAGCTTGTTGTATCCCAGATGGGCTAATGGTGAAAAATATTGCAGAGAATGGTTAGTATATTCGCCAGCAACTGGTCGTGTATACTGCTTCGTGTGTAAACTCTTTTCAAATTCTTCTAAAACATTATCATCCGATGAATTTTGAACTAAATAGGTGTTGCGCCAAACACAAAGTCGTGAAAACTCTGTAGACCATAGAACAGCTTCAGTAACATATCTTACAAGAAAACTTGGCTCAATAATTGACTGCCAACTAGCAGAACAGATAAATAATAAACGGCAGTACTGGAAAAATGTTCTTGAATGAGTTGTGGCAGTCATAATTACTATGGCAGAGCTTGGTTTACCTTTCAGAGGAGATAAGGAAACATCGGCAATTTCCTTTGATTACTCGAACTTATAGTGAAATTTGATCCTTTTCTACCAAGCCATATTAAAAATTTTCGGAACAAAGGATCAGGTGTCATATCTTATCTTTCTAAAACAATATATGATGAATTTATCCAAATGACGGCACATAAAGTAAGAGACTCAATCTTAGATGATTTAAAAACTGCAGGGTACTTCAGTTTATCTGTAGATTCCACTCCATAGATTCCACTCCATAGATTCCACTCTGTAGATTCCATATTGATCAGCTTACTGTTATTGTGAGGTATGGTTCACCCAAATGATGGGCTCCCTATTGAACGTTTTCTAACTTTCCTGGAGATGGGTAGCCACACAGGGAAAAGTATGGCTAAGATGATGCACAACTACCTTACAAATGAATGCAAAATAGATTTTATTAAGTGTCGAGGCCAGTCATAAGATAATGCTGCCAATATGTCTGGCAAATACAAGGATACGTAAGAAATAATAGTGAAGATTAACAAGTATGCTATGTATATTCCATGTGCTAGTCATTCCCTGACTCTTGTTGGTAGAGGAGCAGTTGACTGTGCTTAGATGCAGTAAACTTTTTTGGAATTGTTCAAGAAATATATAATTTCTTTTCATCATCTACACACAGATCGGCAGTACTGTTGTCATTCTTCAAGGATGATTCAAAAGTTCCAAAGTCTTTGTCAAAGACTAGATGGGAAGCACATTCAATGGCCACAAGTGCAATACTTGATAGTTATGATGGAATAATTTCTGCATTGCATCAGCTGCATACTGATACTACAGAGAAAGGCGAAACAAGAAATCAAGCCATAAACATTTTGAATAAAATGGAGGAGTTTGAATTTATGGTAATGTTATATTTGTGGAGTTACTTGCTGGATGAATTTCACTAGACTAGTCAATCACTGCAAGACCCCCAAATTAGTCTAGATGTATTTAGGAAATTGTGTGCTTCACTTTCGGATTTTGTTAAAAGGTTCCAGGGATATGTTCGATCATTTTGAAGAAAAAGCAAAGGAAAAATTGCCTGATGTTGATTATAAGAAAAACAGATATAGAAGAAGGCATATCA
Source organism: Thereuonema tuberculata (assembly GCA_023159025.1). Taxonomy (NCBI): domain Eukaryota; kingdom Metazoa; phylum Arthropoda; class Chilopoda; order Scutigeromorpha; family Scutigeridae; genus Thereuonema; species Thereuonema tuberculata. Next base: position 93,426,335 of record JAFIDM010012231.1, read on the forward strand.
ATGATGATGAAGATGATGCTTTAGAGAACCTTGAGCCAAGAGACAAGTTCAGAATCAAAACATTTATACCTGTGATGGCTGCATTGAAGTCAAGTCACGCATAGAGGGCCTCGGTGTACAATGATGCTGCAAAAAAGTTTTCATTCTTAACAAAATTAATAGAAGCTACAGAAGAAGAGATTCGTGAAGGAGTTAGTTTGGCTTTATGCCAAACATATCCTGAAGATGTGGACATGAATCTTGTAGGAGAAGTCAAGCATTTTCATCAATATGCTAGACATAGTCAAGCCCATGGTTCAGCGGAACATGATAGTCTGACACATCAGGATCTGTATACGGTAATATTTAACGATCATGTCCAATCAGCATTCCCTTATGTAGAAGCAATTTTGAGATTGTTTCTTAGTATGCTGGTTGAAAATTGCTCTGGAGAAAGATCTTTTTCTCAGCTGAAGAGGATAAAAAATGAATTTAGAACAACAATGACTCAAGATAAATTATGTTCCCTCAGTCTCATGTGCAAAGAAAGTGACAAACTATGCAGTTTATAATTTGATGATGTCATCAGTGATTTTGCTCTGGCAAAGGCAAGAAAGAAAATATTTTAGTTTAATATAATTCCTTAATCCTTATAACATGTTTCAAGAGATTAGCCTTTGTAAATTGTGCCTTTGAAAAGAACTTTTGTTTCTTTTTATCAGAGTTTGCCTTTTTAAGTTTTTAATGAATAAAAATGATTTTAAGTTAAAGATTTATTATTTCACTATCTACATACTTCTTAATTGTATTTCAGTTTAACCCTGAAATAGGTATCCGAAAATCATATTTGGCAATGACGTAGAATATCTGGACTTATAAAGGGCCCCATATCTCAAATAGCTTAAAGCCTTATCAAGTCTAAATCCGGCCCTCATTATGACTATCCTTGCTTGACATATCCTCTTAATACAACTAATATGTTTGTTTTTTTACTTTAGGAATTTCAAAAAGGAAGGAATATTTATTCATTACATGAGTGGCTAGTGCAATTTGTCTATGAGTTGGATGAATCTGAAAGAAATAGAATCCTTCCACAATTCGATGACGTGTTTCTTGATGTGGTAAATCCAAATTATCCAGATCTTGAAAGGTAAAGATTATCAGTGTCATCAGCTGTAATAATTTCAACCTCTTTTTTTTTCATCAACTTAAATATAGACAAAGTACATTTTTAATAATTTAGAGATGCTTTCAATAATGCAGACGGAAAATTTGCAGTAGTTGGTCACTGCCGGAAAGTCTTTTTATTGTTATTGATGTAGAAATACAATGCTTTGAAATTTCAATCTAATGAGTTCAGAGCAGAAATAAGAAAATCAGGATTAAAATAGATATTCTCATTAACTTGTAATTTATCAATACTCTTTGAATTCATGACATTAGTTGCAGCAAACTAATTAAATTTGTTACTTTTATATATACCGGTATGTATATAATTCTTTCTTGAGAATGTTTCCATTCTCATCTTTAGAAAAAAATGAGTTATCTTTTAATTGATATTAAGCAAGTTTTAAATTAAAGTCAGAAAGCGAGATATCTTAACAGGATTTCTTTAATGGTTGTTTGTGTGTTTTGTATTTTAAACTAAATTTGAATTAATTTATTTTTACATAATAGCTTCTTATTTTTTTTTTAATAGAAATTTCATTTCTACCTATATTCCTGCTTATGGACGGTGTTTCACTTTCAATCCAGGCTTTCCAGGTTACGAAAAACTAGAGGCTTCTGTTTTGGAAGGTACGTAAGAAATTGTGAACTTTTTTAACGTTATTTCTGCCAATTTATATGGCTGCTTTTACCTATATTCGAAAACTTGCTCACAATTTGAACAAGTAAGCGGTAGAAAACTTCTCATTTACCAGCTGCACCTCGACGAAATCAGCTTTAGACGAGCAGATAAACTTCCAGTGGCAAGTTTCATTGATATCGTGATTGAAAATGCCATGCGGCGAAGCAACGGAAACGTTGGTTTTTCCAGCTTTAACGTGCTTCACAGCAACGAAAATGCGAATGAAACATATTCGACCAATGAACAATATCGAAAATGAAACATATTCGACCAATGAACAATATCGAAAATCTTAAATCTCTCTGCCGCCTCACAAAAATCTTCGAAGTTTAGCTTAAAATCTCGAGATTTTTGGGCATTCAGCCGCTCCAAAAAAAAAAAAAAAAAAAAAAAAAAAAAAAAAAATCTACATCTCATTTGAAGAACCACAAAATAAATGAATGAATAAATAAATAAATAAATAAATAAATAAGATAAAAATAAAAGTAAATACGGGGGTTGAAAATAAAGTAGTGGCAACATTGATACAACTCAATATTTAATGAACTAACACGTACAAATTGCATTCATTCCTTCAATTTAGTCACCCGCAATGTCTATATCCTTTTGCCAAATTTCGGGAAGCCGTAGGGGACCGTTGGCAAGGCGTTCTCTGTTGATGAGGCGACGGAGCGCTCTACTACGCGGAGTACAGAGCCACGTCAGGAAATCGGCGGCCTCGGAGGGGTTCCCTCATCTTCAGAAACAGGTCGAAGTCACAAGGACTCACGTCTGGTGAGTATGGAGGGTGTTCCAATACCTCCCAATGCCACCGTTGCAATAAGAGCTGGACACCCTACAACGTGCGTTGTCATGCAACACGATAGGGCGATCGTCTCGCAAGAAACGTGAACGTTTGCGCCGCTTAGCCGAACGCAGATGTCGCTCCAGAAATCGGCAGTAGTATTCACTGGTAACGGTTTATCCCTCAAACACATCATGCGTAACAATAACACCCTCGTAGTCGTATGCCACAATCAGCTTAATCTTCACCCGACTGGGTTCCTGTCGAAATTTCTGTGGACGGGACGAACCTGGGTGACACCATTCATTCGATTGACGCTTTAATTCAGGCTCGTAGGCTCGTGCCCACGTCTCATCAATTGCAACAATACGCTGCAGAAAAGCGTCTCCTTCGTTGCGGTATCTGTCCAGGTGGATGCCTGCCAGTGCATACCGGTGCCATTTCTGTACGTCGGTGAGTCGATGCGGAACCCAACGGGACGCAATTTTCCTAATGTTAAGACGTTTCGTCAGTATGTGCCACACCGTTTAATGACTGAGCCCATCCTCTCTTGATAATTCCCGGGAAGTCCAGCGATGGTCGACGGAATCGAGACCACTCATGATGTCAATCTGCTCTTTAGGAATGGACGGCCAACCTGTGCGGTGCAAATTCGCAGTTTCATTCCGACCCGCATGGAACGCCTTGACCCATCGTGCAACCGTCCGATACGGTAATGCATTCTCGCCACATGCTTCACTTAATCCTTGATGCAGTTTTGCCACGGGCAACCTCGATTTTAATCCACGTACGCTGTTCACCTTTTGAAAACATGCTTTAGGGCGGTGAAATCGACACTCTTCACTTCAACGCCACACAGCAACAATATTCCCAACTGGATGCTGTCACCTGCACACTACACATCGACAACAGCATCACCTGACCGCTCCCATCTTCTATGTGCGCATGCCCGATCTCCTGCGCCTGTCTTTACTTTATTTACAGCCCTCATAATATAACAAAATAAAAATAAAATAATAAAATAGTAAAGAAATGGATTAATAAAACATAATGAATAAATAAATTAATAAAAATAAAAGAACGAAATGAATGTCTACGGCGTGTTCCACAGGAACAAAATGTCCGACCGATTAAAAAAGATTTTTTCGTTTTTTCACAGGAAAGTGAATTTCTCTGCAACGTTTCTTTATTTTTTTTTGCCGAACGATTTGGATTGTCGTTTGCAGCGACGAGATGAAATGGACTTTCAACGATGTCACCTGAGGCGAAATTTCAAAGAGCTTTTTCCATTCTCAGAATCCTTCGCGACAACTATCGGCGACAATAAAAATCCAATTTTCAAAAGTAACAATATTACCTGGCAAATATTAATGCATCAAATGAATAGCTTTTAACTAACATTGTTTCATATCACAATATAATTTTACTGCAATTCTAGTAAATTTGTAAAATATCCCGTCATTCACTTGAAGTGGAGTGAAAATTCAAAACCCCCATGTTTAATTTTGAAATGATCGATTATGACAGTAGATCGATCGACTAGTACGATTTTGAAATGTTTGCTCAAGTCTTCATGCCCAACGACAGTAAGTATCATCCCGTAACCGATAGTGAATTCCACCTGAAGCTGCATTTCGATATTTTTTTTATGAGCCTGCAGAGTGATTTCAGGTTTTCGATGTTGTTCGTTGGTCGGACTTGTTTCAATCGCGTTTTCATTGTTCCTTAGTTTTGCTTTTAATTTTCGACTCATCCCACAACAGAGATAAACAAAGAAAGAAAAAATCACAGAATTTTTAGAGAAGGTGGTGGATGAAGCCGTGGCTGGAAACCACAAGCAATGGATATCCAGATTTCACTGTTGCAGTTTTTCAAATAAGTTTTTCTCACCTATACGAGGACTGGTTTTAAATTGCTTCTGAACTTGTTTCAATTTATATCATGTTGAATTTAAAACAATGTGGCAGGTTTTCGAGCAATTGACGGTTTGGAGCAAGTTTCCGAGAAAACTTTTCATATAAAGCAGTCATCGAGTCAGGAACTAGTTTTATGTACCTTACAGGTAGTGGAATGTTATCCATCTGATGATATCTGAAGTTGGTGACTATAGAAATATCCGGAATTTATTTTCTTAAGAAATGAAATGTTACCAAAAAAAATTCAACATTTTCTGTTTCTTTTTAACTTTATAGGATATTTCTCCTTCTGCTTGTGAGCTTCGGTTTGCTGACATTTTTTTTCTTTTTGTTTTTATGCTTAACTTCTTATATTCAATGTAAGGCAGCAGATATATTCCATCCAATATCCAATAAAAGATATCCAATAAAATAACTGACTATAGATCTAATATACCGGATTACAATAACAACAATATTTTATTTAACTACTTCTCAAGAGCTAATAAAAACATGCACAAAAAAAGAACTCCTTCAGAAAGAAATAGAGTATTTATATCAATTATTTAGCAATCCCAATTATCCAATTAACTTTATCAATAGAAATTTTAAAACATCAATTTTTTTCTAACAATAGAAGCTCCTTAAAGAATAAAATAAATAAGAGTTATTAATGGCATAATTAAAAATTGCTTTAGAAAATATGATATGCAAATAATCAGTAAAGCTAATAATTGCCTAATATACGTAAATCTAATAACAATAAAATTCTCAATAGAACAAATGTTACATAAAGTATTCCTTATCAAGGAATAATTATGATAAAAAATACATAAGCTGCACGATCTAGACGCTCGAAAAAAGATTAAAACAGCAACATGCTAATTATAACGATGACATACCCTGGTGCTATTTTAATCTTTGAGAGAGAAGGATATATTCGCCTGGTCTATTATTTTAATATTAATAAAGCTGATAGTTAATATTATGTTGGTTTGTTATGTTATGTTGAAATTTGTTATATTTTTGTTTAAACAACCTACAACCCAGCTTTAATAATATCAAAATACTATTGATAGTATTGATATCAATACCAGACAAATACGTCCTTCTCCCTCACATCATACAGCCAATGCCAACTCTATCAACAGTGAACTTTCCAATATGTCATTAAAACTTATTTAACTCGTTTCAACGCAACGCAGTTGATAATGGCTTGTTAAAAGATGAAACGTTCTGCTTTTTACTTTTTAAAGTTTTCAACATGAAAAATTACTACTACGTAATTTACAATATCAATAATATAACTTAGATTGCTTAAATAACTAGTTTTATTTAAATATCAAGTTATTCAAATGTATCTCTTTACTTTTCAGATTTTCATTTCTATTTGATGATATCCCGGGAAGCCATTCCCCCAATCGTACCTTTTAAAGAGGTACTAGTGAATCTACATGCCTTAGGAACTGCTCCAGAACTTGTAGCTGGTAAAAAACTTAAAGTGAAAGATGGTGAGGCAGTTGAGGCTAGTATACAAGTGGTAATTATCTCTATTCTTCTTTCCTGAAACATATTCAATAAAAATTGAAAGGTAAGTTTGAAAAGTACCATAAGTCATTATGGTGCTCGATGAAACAATGATTTCTAGCTATTTCTTCATGAACATTTTGAAATTAACCCTCCTTCTGAGAGGAGGGGAACCTAGCGATTATACTCTCATAAAAAATCGATGCACCCCGAAAAAGCAATCCGGTAGTAATGAAACTTAACATGCAAAAACCTTTCGACCGAATATGCAAATGATCAAAAATTCGCACCCAATGATTGAATAGCCGGAGCTTCAGCGCATTGGTACTCAGCATCGTGATGATATATATAGTCTGACAGATAATTCTCGAGATTCACGTTAAGTCCGAAACAACAGAAAATTTATAAAGTAAACAAAAACAAAACAAAAAAAACCCAGGAGAAGGTAAGTACTTTCATATAAGACAATTCATTCAAAATTTAAAATGCAACATTAAATTAATGAATTTCAAATAGGCACAAATGCATGTTTCACAGTAATTTCATTTGATAATCACAAAAAACACAAAATGAAGTAAAAAGAAATATGCTTGAATGTTTCATTTCAATTTTAATTTCATTGATAAATTTAAATGAAATGAAATACGGGAAAATGCACTAGGCTTTTGCTTTTATTTTAGTCTACTTTTCATAACACTGAAAACAGTCAAACAGTAGATGAAAAATAAATTCATCGTGTAGCATTTTCCTTCTGATACAGTCAAGTACTACATTTCTTGAAATCTCGGAAGGAGGCTACAGTCAAGATCTCGGCCTTCCATGAATCTCAAGAAATCTCGTTCGCAAAAGACTGATCTGTCAGACTCTATAAAGAGTTAATCTCGCTTTCAGGAACAAAAAAAATTCCAGTGGATTTTGATTGCGTTTTCCTATCTTGACTGTAACAATGCCTCGTCGGCAAATTTGCGGCCACTACGACCATGTGACGGAGTTTGAAAGAGGACATGCTCTCGGACCACATGAGACTGAATGGACAAACCGATATGAATCAGGAAGATAAGCGATTGTCAGAGCAGCTGTTACGGTACCAGATTCGTCGCTATCAATCTTTCAATCAATACTGAAGTGACTACCGGACCTGTAATAGTCTATTCTCTTGGAGCCCATTAATCCTCCTACCATATATGTCAAGAGGGATTGAAGTGTACCGGGTATGATCAACGTTGAATTGTGCTGATTGGAAACTTCAGTGACGAGTTCCGTTTTGAACTGAGCCCAACGACCAGCGTAGGCAAGTCTGGAGATGGCCCGAACATCGTCAGAATTCCACATGCCACACGAAGCGGAAACTGGAAACAGGGGTGCCATTTCATTTAATAGCGGGACCCCTTGGTAGTCCTCCGAGGCTCCCTCACAACACAGCGGTAAGCTGACGAAATTCTACATGTGCCGTTCATTTTGCGGCAGCTTTTACGGCTTACTTTTCATCAAGATAACGCCGGGCCATACAAGGACCGCCTCTCCATTGACTGTCTTCGTGATTGCGACACACTTGCTTGGGCAGCCAGTTTGCCAGATCAATTGCACATTTCAAAGTAAATTCTAAAGCTTAATCTTCCTGCTATTTTTTTTTTTATTATTCTATTTTCCTTTTTTTTCAGACAGATGTGGACCGAGTCTTTCTAATATAAAAAATCTGCTTTTGATTTCAGCTGTTATTTCAGCTCTCTTCATTTTTCTATCTTGCAAGTACAACGTGGTCAATTTTGAAAAGGAGATAAGTTTGAAGTGATTAGTGATCCTTTGATCCTTTCCTCAAACTACTGTTTGGAACCTTAATTTTTGAATGTTTATTATTATTATTATTATTATTATTATTATTAATAGTAGTAGTAGTAGTATATTATCTTTTCTTATTTTAATCTAATAGATTATCAATAAATGCATGGACAGCTGTCAACTGCACTTAACTTATTTCAAACTAAGCAACTTTCTTACAATGTGGCACATATTCAAAATTACAGATTTCTTCATTTGTATCTCATTATTATTATTATTATCTCATCAATTCCACAAAAGTACTGTTTTATTGTAGTTTCAGCAAACAAAAAATCTATTAATTAATTTTTCTTCAAAATTCCTTTTTCTGTAAACAATGGAAACCTGAAGGAAGATAAGGTTTTTTTTTTTCTTCTGGTATAATGTCTCCAGCTTTAAAGAGAAGAAGAGTATCTTCACAAATACATAGAATTTTTCATACACTACAACTTTCGTCAAAATCGATTTACTTCCAATTCTTGATAAATACATAAGATGAGACTTAAATAGTAATCCATCTTAAGATTTGCTTGCTAAAGAATTATAGGTGATCGAGTGTCCTGCATCTCACTGTTCTTCTCTCTCTCTATATTGTGAAGGAACGGGTAGTACTTGTCCCCGTCGAGCGCAGGAAATAGCAACGGATGTAGGAAAACTGCTATATTTCTATCTATTAATTTTATGTTGGGCGCCAATCGACTTAACGATAAAGTTTTACACTCCCGTTGCAACCCGTCGCTCCTTTGCCCTCACAGTACCTGGTATTTTGCTCAGTTATCCCTTGGTCGTGGTGTCTGCACTTCCTAGCGAGTTCACTCACACAAAATCACACACAGTCGAAATTCAACAATAATAAAGTTTATTCACTTAACTTAAAACATAATTGAGGGACGTCTCGTCGCTCGCTCTAATTAAATTTGAACTAAAGAATTACAGTAGCGTAGTTATTAATTGAAGACGCTTACTAATAATACGAAAGCTCTGTGTCAAATTAGCTTACTCTAATACTTTCTCACTATGTCGTCGTCACAAAGAACTTACTAAAAATTTTCTTTTAATTTTAATTCTTTTTATGCACTATCGCTATGGCGGCACTTTAACGTTAGGGTTGAACTTAATCCTTTCAGGGTAATCCAATTACTAAATTCGAAGAGGCACTCGCGTTTTGCGGCGAAGTTAATTCCAAATCCCTGTTCCTAGGCACTAACACTATTCGTAGCACTGTTGAATTATTGTTACTAATAATTAACACTGGGAACTAATCTGGCTAAGTCTCGCGGCTAGCAGATATCTTAGGTTTGAAATTCCCGCTTCGGATATTCGCATAGGAGGATTTACCTTTCTGACGGACTTGACTGCAGGCGACGGTTAATGTAGGGCTATCCAAGTAGTTGCCCACCTAAGCTACATAACTCTTGCTTTAACACAGCCTAAGCTACCGTCCATGGTCGATGTAAGGAATGCCGGCGATAAGAGAGAGATAATAGCTCTGCACGGCGTTTTATATTCATTGTGACGTAATCACAAGTTCTTTTATTTTTTTTTTTTAAACGAATCACAATTAAGGAAATAAAACCTTTCCAAATATGGAAAATGACAATGTCAAATGGGCTATCGCTTTGACATGACGTAATCGCTCATCTATCAATGAAATCACGGCATTTGGACATCTCCTTTTATGGTAGCGCTGACCTTTAGAATTCCTCGAATCTGCAGGTGCAAGTGAGTCGTCGCATTCCAATAATCTTAAAAATTAATTAAATTAATTAAATCTAAGCTAAATTCTATTTCTCGCTTAATTAAACTAAAGCTTTCGTACTTTACAACTTTTCAAATATTCTTAAGATATAACAAACATAAAAAAAAATATAATTTTTTTTTTTTAACTTTAAACCTTAAAACTATTTACAATTCCTGTATTTGAAAATTATGCGTCATGTTACATTACCCCTCCTCATAATTTTTTTTTTTTTTTTTTTCAACAATAACAAAAATAAAATTTTTTATTCCACAAAACAGTATAGACGCATAATAAAAGAATAAAATTACTTACTTAAGAATAAAATTACTTAAAACCTAAATATATTTAATCTTCCTGTATTTTGTGGTCTTCATCTGTGACGATCTTTTGTTTCTTCAATTGCACTTCAGTTGCACTTCACTGTCGCTTCGACGAAACAACACAAAGTTCTGTTTCATTTCTTATAATTGTATAGTTTCACGAAATAGTTCACTTATCTACTGGCTTTTCACCTAATGAAGTTATGAACAGAATTGCACAGTCCATGGTTTTTCACCTAGTTTTTTTTTTTTCACTTAACTAAACAAATCTGCACAGTTCATGGTTTTTCACCTAGTTTACAGTCCATTATTTGTTCAGAGTTCAGTCAATTACGTTGCTTGTTAACTCGTGCGGGTTGACTCTGCGCAACACACTTTTGATGTCTTCTAAGAAGTTCGGCAGTTCAATTGACTTGTTGGGCCCCACTCGCACGCACAATGGCTGCACTACGTGATGTGTGTGTTTCTCCGGCTTTTGATCATTGATCTTTAACGCACTTATCCTTTCTGATGACGGCGCATCCTCTTCTCCCACGAAGTTGATTGGTGCAAATTGGTCAGGAAGCAATAGACAGTTCTTTTCAAAGTTGATGACCGCTCTATGTCGCTTGAGAAAATCCATTCCCAAAAATAAAGGAAACATAATGGTTTTTGAAACCAAAGAAATTACATCGTACTTGTTAAATTGAATTTCAAGTGTTATCAAGGCCTGGCGAGTAATTTTTTCCGCGGGTCGGCCGTTCACTTCTATGACGGTGGTTTTTGAGACGGGGAGGATCGGAATTTTTGCATCGATCACTAGTGCTTTCTCTAGCACTTCCTCCGACAACACCGTTATCACACTCCCAGTATCAATGAGAGCACTAACCTCCACTCCATTTACCTTCGTTTGGACTCTAGGACTTCGCCTGTGATAACTGACTTGGCTTCCTCTCCAGGGTTCAGCAACAACTCCTCCGGATTATGAGTCTTCACCATCAAAGTAGGGACCTCGTAGTAATCAACATCGTTTGGCTGGGGGTCCGTCACAGCAAACGCTGCTAGTTTTTTCGTGGCGCTGAGTAATTCGCTCCCCCATCCAATGCAATCGCTGCGCAGGGGTTCCTGGTTCCATCCAAACCTCTCGGAATCGATTGATCACCTCATCCATCACTTTGACCGTGAGTAGACCATCGGTTCGGATCTCGTCCTTTTGGCACAGCTCCTTTCTGGTTCAAACTACTCTCTTCCCTCTTTCGTCTACCTGGAGACGAACTTCTGTGTCTCACGCCACTATTGTTGCTTTGGTCGACGTTCCTGCCTTCAGATAATGATGCACTGTTCACATTCACCTTTCTTTCAGTCCGCATAAAGCTTTCACTAGAATGGTCGTAATTTCCTACCATAAATTGAAATTTTTCAATGGCTAAATTCTATTTCTCGCTTAATTAAACTAAAGCTTTCGTACTTTACAACTTTTCAAATATTCTTAAGATATAACAAACATAAAAAAATACTATTTTTCAAACCTAAGAAAGAAATTATATTATATACAAGAAGAAATTAATAAGTTTATTTAAAGTGATAGCTTATTTGTACATATGTACCTAACAAAATGTATTTTCTTTAAAACTTAAATGGTAGAGTTACAACCACTGAAAGGAAAAAGCTTGTCATGAAAAAATTCATATTGATTAAGATATGAATTCTTAATAAATAATAATCCAGAAATTCTTAAATCCAATCCACCATATACGTAAACTTACCTCCTCATATCAAAACGACATATGGTATTTTCTAATATAGCGTGATACCTATTAAACACCTATTCAACATTGTCTAGAGCGACTTGTAGCTGTCCAAACACAACGAAATTTAATATTTAAACAATGTGCGGCCGACATTTCCGAAAAAAAAATTCCTTATTATGAAAAGTCACCACTATGCCACTTGTGGTACTGCAGCAAAAAAAACTCAGTTTCATTTGTATAAGCATACGTATTGCTTATAAGAAGGAGAAAGTGATCACAATTAACGAATGTCATGCGCTTCAGCTACGATGCCAATCAGCTTGCCGGAATGCTCATTGCTTGTGAAGCTGTTTTATGAAAACAACGGTAACGACGCGGCTTGACTTCGGGAATTACTCCGTCATAAGTAATTACGTCGAGTATCATTGACTTCATAGACTCTCAAGAGAATGATTACTCGATTCTAGGAAAGTGAGCATCTAGGAGTTTATCGCAAACCTATCACTTTTACAAGTCGTTGCCACTGCTATTGTTGAACAGTCAATGGCAGTGTTGTAGGCACTCCCTACTATACGTCACCGAAGTGGGATGTATTCTACGGCACAGTGTGAAAAGTACTGAGAAAGGTGGGCTTTGTTATTCGTATAAGATCAGCCATATCCAGCAGTTGCTTGCCGCCAACATCATCACTTTCTTTACCAGAATGGAAATGGATGTGTCGTGACCATATCAGATCTTGTGGAGCTAGAAGGCAAGATCATTTTAATGAAGCAGTGACACTCGCAACTGTCGCATTGGGGATATGGAGAACCTTCTTTAGAAGATTATCTAAAAAGGATTGTTGCAGGTTGAATCTAACTTCTTACTATCACACTTGCAAAAGGAGCAACATTTTACTTCATTTTCCCTACAAATGCAGGAGGATTTGGCACATTTTAAACAATTACATATCCCAATAAAATCAGTGGGATATTTCTGTAAGTACTTTTCTGGCACCAAATCATCTTCTATCACTGCAAAACCAAATTCACATGGGTCTAAGCCAACAAGCATATCCTTAATACAATGTCGCTGAAGGTATGTGTAGAAATATGATCTCAACAAATGGTCCTTAGCACTGCTACTTGTCGGCGGCAAATCTTCAATGTCTATACATTCTTTGCATGATGATACAGCCATAATCTAAGTTAATCTAAAGATTTACAAGGTGACCCTTTTCGTAATAACAGCACTAAATATTCTTCTGCAGATTTAAGGTTTAATTCTATGTCATCCCAGTCAGATGTTCGCCAAAGTTTTCCAAATATAACGTAGATGCATTATGAAGAGCTGCTTTTTTGGTGCCAAACTTACTGGTAAAATCTGATCCAGATAGAGCGTGGATGGCTGGAAGCAAAGAGCATAAGTTTTGGCCCATTTTTTGGTGAATATCATGAATAGACAAACGTCGCGTGGAATCACCAACTCCAGTGCGCAACGAAAGTTCCTGAACACCAAGTCGATGAAGAGTAGCCCAGTGAAACAAAGCTAACACCATTATGTCAGTGTCAGCACTAATGAGAACGATTTTAGTAAACCCACACAGGGATGCATATTTTGAATGAATCAGCATTCGAAAGTCTGCTTCCTCTATTAACAAACAATTTAATTGTGGATGGTTGACTTGCCTTCCACTTTGCACAGACCTACAGGTGAAGGATGCCTCATCTTCCTGAACACCATAATATGCACTAAAGGTGTGGTTGGTACTACATGTTTGCGTCAAAGAAGCTATCAATGTATTGGCAATGAACACTTGTAAATTCAGTTTGTTCCGTGATGATCCCCAGAAACTGCTGAGTTCGACAGGCAATGGAACATCTTCAGGTATGTGGGCGATATCTATAACAATGCCGCTACCTTGTCTCTGCACTCTCTCAGACTTTTTCGGTGATAGTTTGTGATAACTTTCAAAAACATAATCGACTCTTCCATAGTTCTTTGTGATGCCCCCAATATATGATGAAAAAGCAGAAACTGCTTCGCCAAATGTTTTCTTTTCATTTGTCATAACTTTTCGTATGGAATTCATTACATCCACTATATAACAGGTCTTGTCATCAGACTTGAACAAGTTGTTGTCGCTGATGCTGCCATAAGATGTTTCTAGCACTTTTAACAATGCACTTTTTGTGGTTTTGCCATTAACCCCTGTTCATTATATAGTGAACAGTTATCAGATAGATCATACCAAAAGAGCTCTTGCATATCATATGCACGAGCTTGAGCTATTTGTATTATGCGGTGGGATGAAGTGGACTTCTTTTTGGTAGCTTTCCCTGTAACCTTTGCACTTGGTGTTTTAGTGCTCTGAAATGCTGGTAGCATGACTTTATGGATGGTACGTGAGATCCGTATTGTTTTGTCTTCATACCGTGTTTTGCGCAGTGTAGAATACAAATCGTTACCGGTCTTAAATATGTTTAATATCTTTGACTTTGAGTCTTGTGAAACCAGTGCTTTTGTCAGTAGATTGTGTTATGGATTAGGAAGCATATCAAATGGGTTACCTTTTTCTAAAATATATTTAAACATTGAGGTCACCTTTGAATCTAAGCTCTGGGTTTGCTTCTTAGAAAATTCATGGTGGATGTTCGAACCCTCGACAAAAGCAATGGAGTCTGTTATTTCCCGAAATAGATTGGATATCATCAGTTACTCATGATGTATTATCTCCCATTCTGCTACAAACTGTTTTTGTTAAGTACGCCCTACGATGCCAGATGATCTCTTTTGGGATCTGTTAATGGTTTGTTCTAATGCCATATCCGCTGCAACAGCTGAATCGTACCGTTTAACAACATGCTTCCCCTTCATGAACATTTCATGCACCTCCGGAGCTGTCTTGGGTAGTCTTCTCATGTCTTCCAGACCATCGCTGATAAAGAAGACCATCGCTGATAGTTGATACAATCAAAGACGGCAAATACTGGTTGAAGTTTCTGTACTGTATCTAGATGCAGTTCCCAGAGACCTTGTCTATCGGAACGAATCAAATTTCTAAGTATTTGGAGCAGTTTGAGAAAATTGTCCCAGTACAAAAATTGTTCTGATGTTTGCCTCCCACAGTCAACAAATTTCTCAAAATCTGTGAGTAGTTTCTCCACATTGGCATCTAGATCTATATGATCCGCTTTTTTTCCCCATGCCAAAGAAATATTCTGCTGGATATGAAGTAATTTTTTCAAACTCAGATGCATAAGACTCAATGGAATGTGCTTTCAAAAATGAGTTCACCTGCAACCTAAACATGGTTTCTCCCAATATAAACATTCCTTTTACTTCCCTTTTGTTAATTATTTATTTCTTTATAGTGATAGTTAAAACACATTGCTATTCACCTTACAAATATTAATTACAACATATTGACTCAATTTTCACGCAAATCGATCAAGTATTACCATAGATATGAGCAGTTCTGTGATCGAGCGGCCGCCATCTTTGATTTATTTGTTAATTAATTATTTCTTTACAGTGATAGTTAAAACACATTGCTCTTCACCTTACAAATGTTATTTACAACATATTGACTCAATCTTCACGCAAATCGATCAAGTATTAACATAGATATGAGCAGTTTTGTGATCGAGCGGCCGCCATCTTTGATGACGTCATATCTCGAAAATGTACCAGGTGGCGGATGTCCACCCAAGCCCAAAATACTTACTAGGACACCTGCTAAACATTCCTGAAAAAAAATTCTCTATACTCAAACTTTCCCACAGGAGTGCAGTCAAGTCCTGCATTAGTAAGTTTCAATCGAATTGATTATGTTTATCTTATTATTAAGAATTATTATTATTCTAAGAGTTGATAAATCATATTAATTTAATTTTTAAACTTACATAGCGTTAGGAACTTTAATAAATAACTTCAATAAATACAACAGCTATATTTTCTTTAAGAACATTTTTCACAAAGGATTTATTCTATTTTCTGAAATGAGAAAGAAATTAAGAAATTCTACAGTTAATAGTCTGATGTGGATTCATAGCATCTATCCTTGGACCATTCTACTCGCAATGGGTCTGTGACAAGATTTGTGACGGTCCAGAGATATCCAGCGATATTCAACAGCTTGTCGTACCCTAACTGCAGCAGCGACAATGCTTGGAGTCAACAACTTTCATGCAAGGTGGAGCGCCTCCACATATTGGACACAGTTTCTACGAAAGCATTTCATCGAGAACAGATTGATTAGTTGTGCATTTCACCCACCTACCCACCTCAATCTCCCTGTGATTTCTTGATTGCGAGAGCATCTAAAAAGTGTGGTATATCGAGGACTTGTTGCAAGTTTGGCTTCAAAGACAGTATCATACATGCTTTCAGAAGCATCACAGGGATCAGTTGCATTCGGCCGTTGAACATAGCGTTCATCGCCTTCAGGTTTACACCTTCAGAATGGGACCATATTAAGCAGTTTCGCTTGCAAGGCTAAGGGAAGTTGAACTCTCTATAGCATGAGTGTCGTTTACAATTAAAATATGTATTACTTGCAGCGCCACAAGTGGCATAGATGTGACTTTTGGTACTATTTTTTTTCCAGAAATGTCGACTGCATATCCAGAAATAACACCCTATCAAATTTCGACTGCTACATATCGCTAAATATAAACAACGCATGATCAAGCACAGATAACGTCTATGTTTTACGGGGATTTATTTCTGAATTTAAAAAAAATGAAGAGGACAATGTTTTCTTCATGAACCCTCGAAATGTTGAAGTTAATTATACTGGGTGTCCCAAATTGAAGTATACACTCTTTGAAACGTTATAACTCAGCAACGAAATGAGATAGAAATATAAGGTATGTTGTATTTTATTCCATAAACTTCCTTAAGCCCGTACATGTTCAAAATGTCCACCTTCTCCCACAGTACACTCCCAACACCGATGTCGAACAGAGCGACATACCGACTGGATTGCAGCCAATGGAATGTTCAAACTGATCTCTTAATTCCGTCAGTGTTTATGGGTTTGTGGCGTTCTTTAAAGTTCCCCAAATGTAGAAGTCGAGAGGGGTTAAATCGGGAGATCGAGGCGGGAACTTCGTCGCACTTTCTCTTCGTCCTATCCATCTGTGATTGCATGTGTGATCGAGGAAAATTCTCTCATCGATATGAAAGTGAGGTGTAGCCCCGTCTTGTTGGAAGTAAACCTCATTTCCATTCTCGAAAGATCATGAAGACGTGGAATCATGAGTTCCAACATCTGCAAGTAAGTCTGACCCGTGACAGTACGTTCAAAACTGTACGGCCCAAGTAATCCTCTGGAGGACAGACCACACCATACCGTTATCCCTGCAAGATTGACGGCCTTTTCTTCAATGATGCTTGGGTTTTCGTAAGCCCAGTAAACACAATTATGACGATTAATTGTGCCATTAAGTTTGAATGTTGCTTCATCTGACCAAACAATTCGTTACAATTGTGCAGGAACCACTCAATAAATTGCAGTCGCCTATCTGGATCGTCTCATTTAGTGCGTGGACAAGTCGCGGAATGTAAGGCTTCTATTTTTGATCTCGCAAAATTCGATGAACACTGGATTTCGAGATATCAATTTCACGAGAGCATTGCCTCACTGATTTCTTTGGGGATCGTGCAAAAGCCTCCATGCATCAACACTCTCGTTATCAGTGGAATTTCTCTTTCTCCCGCACCGACCTTTCAACACATCTTTCACTGTTCCTTCGGCTTCAAACATGTCTCGGAGTTTTGTTATTGTTACCCTTGTTGGCGGTGGTGTACCAAATTCAACCCTGCAACGTCGTTGAACCTCAACAACATTCTCCACTTTCCAATAACACTTCAGTATCCACTTACGTTCATCGAATAAACGTCATGAAAGTCTCATCGCCATTTTGGTTTCTAAACAAATGAACAACAATGAGCGTGTTGCTATGCGTTTCCAGCGCCGTATGGATCATACAATACACCTTATTGTTCTATTTCATTTCGTTGCTGAGCTAAAAAGATGAGTGTGTATTCAAAAACTAAGCTGGCACACCTGGTTATTCAAATACTTAAAAATTTAATGAACACTGAGTTTAAAACTAAAACTAAAATTTTAAATAATTTGAATAAGGAGGTGTGCCGGCCTAGTTTTGGAATGCCCAGGAACGATCAGTACACACGAGATTTTATTACTATTAATACGAAAGAGGATTTGACAACATCTTTTGTTCATGTAGAGGAGAAGGTGGTATTTTGGAACCCCACTTTGTCTTTTGGTCACCATGGTTCACCAATAAGCTTGAAATCCAAACTGAAGCTTTAGCAACATCCCAGCCAACTATCCTAAATGGCTAACTACTATCCCTAAACCGAAAGATATTATTATTTTGTAAAATGGGAAAAAAGTCAAAATCGTGATCCGGTGATTGGGGGAGGGTAATTTGGAACCCCATTTTTTTTTTCATAAAAGTTCAATAGCTTGCTTAAAAACATGATTTTGTTTATTAAAAATAGATATCCAACAAGGATGGTCAGTTTGACATTTACATTATAGCATTCCAATGGTCTGAAAACAGTTTTAAAGAATTAAAATGAAACAGTAAATTGAGAAAAATAAAAAAAGTTTAGCAAAAACAAAATAAACAGTTATTGGCAATAATCACTTTTTCCGCCCCAGGACATTCGTTGTGGTGCCCAACAACTTCACATAACACATTGTACCCACAATTACCCTGGTCGCGAAGTTGAAAAAGTCTCATCGCAAAATAGGCATTTGGCGTCCTCTTGATGTGGCTCATCTTCCCCAGCTGGGAGTTCAAAATCTGAATCTCCAGATTCAGCTGCCACAAAGTCTTCTGCTTCAGATGACTCATCAGAAAAGCTGGCAGATCCCTTTCTCGCAGCTTTTTTTTCTCCTGACCATAGGGTTCCAAATTACCCACCACTTTGGGGTTCCAAATATCCCGCAATTGCCATTTTGTATTCCAAAATACCACCTTCTCCTCTATATATCTGAAGTTTTATAAAACAATTTTAAGTTAGTTATTTTAGTCAGCTGATATACTTATTTCATTGGTTTATTCCTTTAAACTTAATATTCGATTGCAAAAGTATTAAGATCTTTCCACATTATGTTATACTAATACATTTTTTTATTATTCAAACTTCCGAAATTTACCGCATTTTCAATATTTTAATATTTTTTGGGGAGCATCGATTTAGTGACCAAGTGAAAAAACAAGCAAGATAATTAATGCTTTTAGACAGTGTCAAAAGCAAAGCGGCCCCATAATATGCACAATTTTGTAAACAAAATTTTATCGGAAGGGACCACTTTTGACCCCTCAACTTCCGGTCAGGGAGTGGTCCTAGAGGTCTGATTTTTTGGACGTGATCACCTACTTTTTGATGCTGAACACAATGGTTTCATTCTAATATCTCTAACCGTTTGGCCACTACAGAGTGTGACATCCAGCAAACATAAAAGCAAGAGCTGGCCCCTAGGTTTTACAGGAAAGCTGTAACCTAGGGGCCGCTAAAAATAAAGATGGATTTCATTTAAAAATAAGTTTTTTCTATGTTTACTTAATGAATTAACATTGTAATTAATCGGGGTGTTTATTTAATGCTAATTCATTAACTGGGGTCTAAAAACCAATAGATATGGCAAATAACATTAAAACACCAGGGGTGATTTAATCCTCATAACGCATCCCTAGGAGCGGTGTCAGAGTTAACAATCGTATGGCTAAAAGAACCTCAAACATATAGTTAAAATAACTTAAGAGTATTGCGAACTTGTAAAACAAACACACTTATTCAAGAAAAAAGATTTAATTCTTTGGAATTAAAACTAGGCAATATTCAATCATCAACAATTTATTATCAGATCGATAATAAGGCTAGACAAAAATGAGTCACGACTAGTGACTTAAGTTATATTTAGAGTTCTTCGACTAATATAGTTCTAGAATAGCTTTAGGCTTTAAAAGCTTAATTTCACTTTAGAGTAAGATTCACAAGATTCTTTAAATAGCTTCTAACAGGTAATACCTATCCGTTAAATTAACATTAGCGCTATATCTTTTAATGTTCATTCTTGTCTTGACTCTTCTTTCCTAAGCTTCGTTGTTCCGCCTGACCTAAGAACGAGTAAATACATAATACCTTTGATCTTCGGAAATCGTTGAACACAAGCGATAGCGAATAAATGCGTTGTGAAATCTTCAGGTTTCCTAATCTAGGATCGTATCATCTTTAATTAGTCGATAGCTGCAAATATGGCTACCATAATTCCAATTTGGAAGCCATGTTGTAATCGTCGTCGTCATGGTAACGAAATACGCCTCTTGTTTGTGGATATTGGTCTTACACAAACGAAAACCCGATGAATTCCTTCATCACACAGGCATCGCATATAAGCATAGGCACAGGAACTTATATTCAAAACTGACGATTAGCATGTATGAGAGAAGTCTTCCCTCTCATAAGGATCGGCACAATTTTACAGGAACAAAATTTCAGCACAGCAGAAATAACACGTCTGTCTGCTGTTGCAGTTGCTAAGAGAACTCTCTCACGCTGGTTTGTTCCTTTCACAACAGAGCTATTCATCGGCTCCATCAACAATAGCACAAGTGAACGATGCATGCTGCATTTTCCTTTTGTTTACCGTTCACACACTGTTGATACTCACCGGCAATTACACTGTTAAACTTTCTCCGGCGAGATAACCCTAATTCACTATTTTATAATTATTTGTGCAGAATTAACTTATTTGGGGAATAAAGGTAAGTAACCTAAAATCTGAAATACACTTAACACGGTGACACTAATTTTCTTTAACACAATTCACCACAAACATTATTAGTATTCATTCCAGATTTAGACGGTAATAATATTTTTTTTATCTGAAATACTATTATTAAACCAACTAAATTTATTTCTAAATTTTCTTTCTTTTTTGAGTAATACTTTCTAAGTAACAAAAAATATAGTTTGTTTGTTTGTTGTCGTTTTTCTTTTCTTTTTTTTTTTAATACTAATGTAGACAGAATACCACCGTTTGGCTGCACCATATACTTCAAATTGTACAAATGATATGATGAATAGGACCTTGTATAACTCAAAAGACAGGCCATTTAAATATGAAATAAATGTAAGTTTCAATCGAATTGATTTTATATTTATCTTATTATTAAATTCGAAGAGTTGAGTATTGTAAATCATATTAATTTTTATTCATTAACGCTATATTTCATCCAGAGAATTTCTGTACTTCCTCTGGCTTCTTTATGAAATACATGGATATTTCCATGCGACTTTAGCTTTATAAAATTTACAGACATTCTACAGACATTTTCATGCTCACTTTGTTTTAAACAATTTATAACAATTTATAACATTTCACTTTAAAACAAGCTTTTTTTATTTAACAATTTATAATAATTTTACTTTAAAATAAATTTTTTACGGAAAAAATTTCTCAATTTGCCTATTTGCCTCTTTCCAGATCAAATTCATTTCTGACAAATTAATGAAGCTTTTGAATTTAGTTTGCAACAACTGCCACTTTAGGTTCCAGAACAAAATGTTTCAACAGACCAATAGGAAACCTTTATGTGCAATTTAGTGTATGAATAAGTTTGAGAATGACTTGGTCTTAAAATGGAACAAAGTAAATTATGAGTATTTCCGCTATGCAGATGACGTGTTGGTGATCTGGAAAGGGACAAATAGGCAATTTGAGAAATTTTTCCAGTTCATAAACTCAACAGATGAGCACATAAAGTTTAAAAAGGAAACAGAAGAAAATAACACTACAGCATACTTGGATATTCTTATCAAAAGTAATGGTACGAATTTGAGAAACCATACAAAAATGACCCTATTCTAAATTTAAATTCGGCACATCATAAGAATATTAAAAAAGCTATTTTACAAAACTGTTTAAAAAGGTCAATGGAGAATACAGAGGACAAAGAACTACAAAAACGCAAAATAGAACTACTAAAGAAAAGAATTGGTGTTAAACGAGTACCCAAAAGAATTTGTAGTCTAATATCAAAAAGTTCTTTCGACACAAGAAACAGTATAAAGATAATGTGTCCAGGAAATTTAATAAAGTATTGAAGTTACCACAAAGTATCTATATTGATAAGGATGTTGAAGATGTATGCAAAGGAAATGAAGTGTCTATAATATACAAAAGCAATAATAATAATAATCTTTCCATGATAACAAAAGATCCAGACTGTGGCATGCTAAAAAAAATGGCAGTAATATATATGTTAAAATGCAGAGACTGCAGCACCATATATTTTGGAAGCATGGGTAGGACCCTCAAAGAGAGGGTGAGGGAACACGTAATAGCATTCAAGAACAAAGAACGACACATTTAAGACTGGTCAGATTATTGCCTCTCGGAAAAATAAAACCCGGACCCAATAACTGAAGTCTTTTATCAGATAAAAGATAGAGAAAGAAGACTGATTCTAGAGACACTTATTATAAACAGTTTTAATTGCTTAAATAAGGCAAAAGGTTTGCAAGTGAATAAGTACTCAATAGGTAGTTTTAAAAAAAGTATAAAACAATAAAGCGAAATTCACCTAAAATTGTTCAAAATTGTTAAATTGTAAAAGAAAAAAGCTTGTTTTTAAAGTGAAGTTGTTATAAATTGTTTAAAACAAAATAGGCATGAAAATGTCTGTAAA
>JAFIDM010012231.1:93463692-93483823 GCA_023159025.1 Thereuonema tuberculata
CAATTTTGTGTTTAAACTAATTATTTTTGTAATGTATCGTGACACTACACATTGAAATTTCAGAGCATTAAAAATTTTATAATGTTATCCTCGAAACACTTAAAAAGAGAAATTGAGAAAGTAAAAGTCCTTCAGTAGGCCTACCATTGTCTTTGCAATACAGCAAAGCTGGCTCCAGAGCTGCAAGCAGGAATGACAGGGAATTTTCTTCAATCGCTCCAGGACAAGTGGCCTCTTTATCTTCCATATCCAAACGTTGTGCCAAAAATGGTCGGCCGCAGTGTAACCCTGACCCATCGGTCTTCTCTAAAAATTATGCATCGAGTTCCCTTCAGTTGTAAAAATTAATAAGTTACCATACATTAGTAAAACTATTAAGTTTTAGATTCTCAGTTCCATTTTCGTTACTCCCCGACTTATCTAAAAAAAATAGTAATTAAAAAATAAAAAAGGAAAAAAATCTTAGAAATTGTTGTAATGATTTAGTATTTTTTTCCTTGGCTTCTCCGCAATATTTACTTACTTTTCAGTCCTTCGATTAGTAGCATTGATAAAAACTGTAGTAAATTACAGTAGGCCGGTTTTTAATACCGCTAACTTTCAATCACATTAATTGGCTTTTAATTGCGGACTCTGAAATGAAGTTGTAATGTTAACGTTAGTACATTAATGGCTAAAACAAGCATTAATGAAACACTATCCCCAAGCGATACTTTATAGTTTAAAAGACCGAACTTTATGATCTATTTGAATATAAACTGTATAATAACTGATATTTGGTTTTGGGT
Source organism: Thereuonema tuberculata (assembly GCA_023159025.1). Lineage (NCBI taxonomy): Eukaryota > Metazoa > Arthropoda > Chilopoda > Scutigeromorpha > Scutigeridae > Thereuonema > Thereuonema tuberculata. The sequence continues at coordinate 93,464,481 of JAFIDM010012231.1, forward strand.
CACTCGAGACAATAATGGGTTGTGAGCACAGAAAAAAAGGTGTTTTCAATCCAATATTGTAATTGTTCGTACCGTCTAGGACGAAAATACAGACCCAGCCTTCATCTGTCGGCTTACGTTTTGGAAACATGCCCCAAGTGACAGTGTGATTTTTGGCGTCAACCAAAAATTCCGATAGCAGGTAGTGTGCTGACAGCGTAAATAGTGCACGGGGACAGCCACGATCCGTAACAACAAACGATTGAATCAGGTCTCTTGGAATAGGTCCTTATGCGGCCGCACAATTGTCTGAACAAAAGAGTTTTGAAGCTTCAACTCTCAAAGAGATTTCTGGGAGGGATGACCAAAACACTCGGCCGTATATCTTATGCATTCAGGTGACCCAACGGCTTAGTGTTTGTGATAAGGGAAGCCCGAAGGATGTACTGTGCTCATGTCTCACTTAGCCATTCGGTATAAATTCCCTGACTTTCTGTGTAATGTGTGATTCTACGACGAGGCACATTTTCACTTATCAGGGTTCGTTAATAGCTAGACGAACGATAATAGCTAGACGAACGCTATATTTCACAGCTCGGGGTTTTTTGAGGAGGTGCTCTGTCAACAATGAGAGTAGTATGGTGTACGGTTTCTGGATAGGGCACCATAGGGCCTTATTTCAATGAGGAAAATGGAATAACCGTAACGGTGAATCAGAAACATTAGGCCCTACATGCAGATGTACAGCGCATTGCACATGGATCCGAAAACCTGACAGCGGATCTAAAAATCGGACGTATTCCATTTCACTTAAGGGTTTCCTTAAGACGAACATTCATTTCGGAGAATTCACTGTAATTTAAACAACTGCTTCTGTGTCTTTGTGCTTCTTAAAATCAAAGTAGTTTTTAGTTTTCCTTTAGACGAATATTCATTTTCGGAGAATTAAAATAAATGAAAATAAAATTAAAATAAAATGAATGTTCACTTAAGGAAACCCTTAAGTCAAATAGAATATGTCCGATTTTTAGATCCGCCGTCCGATTTTCGGATCCATGTGAAACGCCCTTACCTTCTTTTTGTCGGAAAGTAACCACAATCACTATAAGCAGAATTTAATAAGAGATGCGTATTATATCACTTACAAAACCATTTTTATTGCGAAACAGATCCTATTATCATTGTAGCTATCTCATAATTTAAGTATGAATTGTGACTATTCCTTATTTATCAGTCTGATTGTTAATTCTACCTTTATCGTTTAATTTTATTTCCAATAAAACTTAAATCGGAAATAAAACAAAGACTTTAATTCTAATGTCATCGTGTCTTTTATTTTCTTTTTCTTTAGCTTTGAGATTAAAAGAATCTGTTCCTTGCGACATGAGCTGCCAGTAAGTTTAAAAATTATCTTATCCATACCATACATATCGGTTAAGCAGGTAAAAAGCCCTAGCTATACTTAATTCAGCGTTTAGTAACTTCAGCATTCGAATCATATGTGATTGAGATTTGGCACACATTAACAGATGAATGTAATCTGTAATTGCAGCAAGTTTCAAGTAGTAGGCTCTATAGTTTGTTACAGCTGAAAAATTAAAAACAAATGTTTTTGTTTCCTGACAACCCGGTGAATATTTGAAATATTCTGATGTACGTAATAATGTAACAAACTTATGACACATAAGTCAATATTTAAAATAAAAAAAATATTTATCTATTTTAAAGTTAACTGTGAACTTAAGTCTGAGAGCTTCATCAGCAGATTAGTATCTGATGAAGACTTGAGGACTACTTTTCAGCAAGACCCTGCCGAGTGAGCCAGATCATCTAATCACCGAAGTTCATCAAAGGGTGAATGACCTCCTGAGTCCCCCGAATTGGAAGATATCACTTTAGATGAGGTTCAGAATTGCATCTGTTCACGAAAGAAACGATGGAGGACAATTTGCCAGCAAGAGATGGCCTTTTTTTTATAGCATAATAATATAGCCATTCAGGCACAGCCTTTGATCAAGATGGCGGTCTGCTAAGAGACTGACATCTGAATATGGGCTCGAATTCCGAAGTGGCATATTTCCTTTCTTTCCTGTGTTTGTCTACTTCTTCTTCTTTCTGTCTTTCCGCTGTCTATTGCAGTTTTATTTAATTTTGTGGTTTGTGTAGATTTTCAAAACGTATATTTTTAGATTATTTTAAAATTGGCAAATTCCAATTGTAGGGAAATATTATTCTGCAAAGATTTTTTAATTGTAAACTTGCCAGGAGCTAATTGTGTTAATGACTACAATGAACTGCACGTTAGAACGAAGCACGCGCAACAAAGGACAGTGTGATACGGTTGCCGCATGCTGATTAAGAAAGAATGAATAGAAAAAAATGGCGTAAAAAGACAGATACAAAAAGTTAGTTCCAATTTTATATGGATCGATATTAAAATATGATCCATGAATTCTCTTCAAATATTAGGTAGGACAAACTCACTCCTTAAGAAGGATGAATAAGGAAAATTATTCATCATGTTCCTGTACGTAATAAATTACCTTTCGGAACCAGAGTTTGTAGGATAGTCCATTCGAAACGAACGACGCCAAGTTGGAACGATGCAAGGAAACTTGGTAAATCTTTGCATATTTAAGGACCCATCGGAACTATCCCTGTGCAATCAAGTTTAAAGTAAGTGCATTATTTCTTACCATTATCACACAAGGACACACACATCTTGAACATCATGAACATTTCAAGTAACAGACACAACATAGTAACTGTTGTCTTAGATTTTTGTGTGATCGTTAGTCCGAAGAATAGTTCAAGCATCTATTAATGAAATACCTAGACGGAAGAATTCATAATCACGTTTAAAGGTACAATTGTGAAATAAAATATAAAGACAGTGTTAAAAGACAGAATTGTGTTAATAGAAAAGTTAAGACAGTGTTAGGATTAAAAGACAGCTCAAATATACAAATGATAAATTGTAGCACAAACAAGAGTGCTGCTGAAGCTAAATTAAATTCATACTAGTGAAAGGCAATCACATAGATGTAAATCCTAATTTCATTTTGAAGCCAGATGAATTTAATTTCTGCTAGTTTTTAAAGTGTTTATTCTATTGATATGTTTATGTACAATCATTTTAATATATAAAATGTATATTTGTATGCTTAATTCTCATTTAATTTTAAAAAAAAATCACTCTGCTATAATAAAATATAATATTTTTCTCTACAATGAGAAAGGTTACGGGCCCTCTACGCATTCCACTGCGCCAGTACAAATAAGTTTAAAAGGTTATATAGACAGCGAACGTTGGTTCGCGTTTTCAATGCGCAAGTTAAATTAGAGAAGTTAAGAAGACATATAAGCATTAGAAGGGATCATAATCTGACTAGTGAAATTTTTTGAGACTAAAGATAAAATAGTTTTCGTACTGTCGTGCTTAGGTTATAATCATGGCCGGAAATTTATTGAGCTTTTGCGGCAATAATTACACACGATGGAAAATAAGCATACGCACTGCTTTGCAACGTGAAGGCTTATGGGATGTGGCAAATACTCCTTTGGCGGAATTAAAAGAGTATGAAGATAAATCTGTTAGATATAAATTACTTAATAAAGCACAGAAAGCAGTCGGTTATATCACTAGCTCGATTGAGGAAAGATTCAGAATACTTCTGAAGGAAAATAATGATCTATACTTGTTGCTCAAAGAGCTTGAAGAAAAGTTTAATGTGGTTGATCATCTCAAGATTACCCATTTAAAACGGGATTTGTACACTTCCAGCAAAATGTCTAATGAGGATAATATTCCTGGAAAATTAATGTAATTAAAATTAATCATAGCAGAAATGCAGGATATAGGAGGCACTATTGATGATAAAGAAATATCTTGGATAATCCTTTCAAGATTACCTAGTGACTATAGGCCTTGTGCTCAAAGTATCCTTGTGCTTCAAAAACAAGCACAATTTACGTCAGAAATGGTTATTGATTGCATTCTTCAAGAACATGAACGTTTAACTAAAAATGAAGGCACAAGTAATAAGACAGTGAATCAATGCTTTAAGACAATAGTTAAACTCAAAGAAAATGCTAATCCTCAGAATCATCGTGAGAATAAGAAATGTTATAGTTGCGGCAAAATTGGGCATATTTCTCGCTTCTGCCGAAAAAGGGTTAAGGTAAATAAAGAATACTCTGATAACAAAGTTGATGCAAGTAAGAATCCATCGAAAAAGAACTTTTCTGGAGTGATGATATTATACGAAGGACAAGATGAAAACCCCGAAAAAAGATCGAATTGGTACCTTGATAGCGGCAGCACTAACAACTTGTGCAATGACCGAAATATGTTCTATGAGTATGAAGAACTAAAGGAACCATTTAAGATCTATGGATCATCTAACTCTGTAGTATATGCCGTGGGCGTGGGGTCAATTTTACTGAAGAATAGAGTGTTGAACAATAAGACTCAATACATCACACTCCGCAATATATATTATGTTTCTAAAATGTCTGTGAATTTAATATCCGCAGGTTATTTAGCAGATGTGGGATGCTCTCAGTATATACAGGAAACCGCTATTTAGTCAGAGCAAAGAATAAGAAAATCATCATGGTTGGATGGAAAGCCAACAACTTATATCAGTTGGATTGTGAAACCATTTATAATAAAAATCAAACACACTTCAATGAAGAGAAGCATCTTAAGTACAAAATTTGGCATGATAGACTAGGACACATATCTTTAAATAAAATGAAGATCATTAAAGATAAACATCTACTAAGAGGCATGGAAAACCTAGTCATCCCCAAAGATGTTGAAAAAGGTTTCTGTGAAAGTTGTAAGAAGGGTAAGACTCCTAATGTTTACCATCGAAAGTTGAAGACCATTCGAACGAGCAAGCCATTAGAATTCATCTATTCCGACTTATGCGGACCCATTAATTTACCAAATAAACTAGATAAAAAATACGTCCTCACCATCATCGATGATTACTCCAGAAGAAGTTTTGTTTACTTGATCAAAACTAAAGAGGAAGTAACCGAGCACCTCAAGTCATTCATAAACTTTGCGGAAAGATCATGTGGACAAAAAGTAGTTAACATCTTAACTGGACAAGGTAGGGAATTTGAGAATGTTGATATCAAACAATTTCTCAAAGAAAAAGGGATTACGATGCGCCATTCCTCTGCTTACCAACCACAGCAGAACGGAATTGCTGAGCTCTTTAATCGTACTTTATTAGAAACACCATTATCTTGGATGCAGAATTGCCATTGGATTTTTGGCCATACGCAATAAATTGTGCAAATTATACGATAAATAGATCTCCCCACAGAGGTATAGGGAATGAAATACCTTTAACTCGTTGGTTCGCCAATAAGTACATACCAAGAGTTAAACACTTAAAAAAATTTGATAGTATGGCCTACCTTAAGATATCCAAACAACAGCTTCGACATAAATTCGATGCTAGAGTTAAGAAAGGAATTTTCTTAGGATATTCCCCAAGTACTAGAGGATATATCGTATATGTCGCAGATAGCCGAAAAATCATTGAAAGCCGTAACGTTTTTATCAATGAAAATCAAAGAGGAGTGGACCTCTTAAAACATCATTACAAATGATAAATTGTAGCACAAACAAGAGTGCTGCTGAATTAAATTAAATTCGTACAAGTGAAAGACAATCACATAGGTGTAAATCCGAATTTCATTTTGAAGCCAGATGAATTTAATTTCTGCAAGTTGTTTAAAGTGTTTATTCTACTGATATGTTTATGTAGAATCATTTTAATACTTTTATGTGTACTTGATTCTCATTTAATTTAAAAAAAAAAATCACTCTGCTATAATAAAATATAATATTTTTCTCTACAGTTTGACTTAAAAAAAAAAAATGTAGGCTTAAAAAAAGCCGCGCTTTTAAGTGGATATACCTATTGCCCTATATAATAATTATAGTACAAAGTTGTTTGGAATTTTTTTTTGTGTGTGTGTGTTTTTCTCTTTATGTCCTGCTTTTTTAGGGCTATTCGAAAATTGTCAAAAATACTATTTTCAATTTTTATCGTATTCTTTTACTTTTACCTTTTTACGAATTTTCTCGTACCTCAAAAGTAGCAAAATAAATAACTGCGAAATTAGTAATAGATTTCAATATTGAATTATTTTTAATTTTTATAATTTAATCTTAATCATTTTGAAATATACTGCAAGTAAATATTTTAAAAAATATTGGAATTCAAAGAATTAATGTTTGTGAGAACGATCTATAAATTAACATTCACAAAATTAATGATTAACATTAATGTTATCTGTTTGTTGACTTTTCAGTTCATTAGAATATGACTGGTTTCCAATTTTAAAAATAGATGATTCCAATTTTGTGTTGGATGAAGGTGATGAATCCATGGTAAATATTTAAAGAATTTTTATCATTTATCTCTTTGTCAGTTTTTTGTCAATCATTTTTGTCAGTTATATCAATAGAATTTTTAAGTTTCAGTTTCTGTTTTAATAGATTAAATTTTTTGAAGAGTTTTGGTAGATCTTAATGTAGCAAGTATTTTACTTTAAATTATATGCTCCGTTTTAGATTTATTTCTAAGTAGCAGTTTTCGACTAAAGGATAACAATATGTGTTTAATAATTTTAATGTGTTTAATAATTTTTAGGCGACTAATTTGATGCCCACAGAAAATTCATTTGAGGCCAGTGGAGACTGGCACATGAATTTCTTTTCTTTTACTTTTAATGTGTTTTTCTTGCTTTTTAATTTATGCTTGGAGGTTCCATTCTTTTTCCCACCTTAACCAATACCTACCTCCGTAATCGGACCTAGGGGTTTATAGCGTCTGCTCTCCACTGATGATCGGCATATTACCGAGAAACAGCTGTTTGGAGATGGCGCTTTGCACTGATAAACACTAGGTCCTCTTTTAATGAGGATAATAATAACTTAAAGAACAAAGAATTCCGTTGACGATATCATGAAACCTGCAGCGTAAACCATTAATATCCACAATTGGGATGCAAAAGTCAATGATAGCATTTTGGCAATATGCTAACAATTCATATTCAGCCATCTTGCTAGCTCTTATTGACTTTGGTCCAGTCTTCAGTAATTCTACTACTCTCCATCTTATTTCTTCACCGGAGTAATGTATTATTGAATTTGAAAGGTCTTGAAACTGGATATTCAAACGATATATTCGTTTATGAGGGATTTTTGCCATCTGAAGTTGATTCAAATAATCGGCTGGGCTCCTCGAGCCTTCGTCAGGAGATTTTTGAGAGTTGCATGAATATCTGCGCTATTCCTTTGTCAATGTTTTTGAGAAGACAACGTCGTAGACTTTTTCTCCGAGACATTGTAAACCTACTGATAATAATGGAGGGTAGGGGACATTGAAGGCCAGACCCTTCTAGAGATACAAATGAAAAGTGGGAGGGTGAAATCAATTCAAGCTTTGTATTTCTTTAAAATCCAAAGCAGGAGGGAAATGAAGGAAGAGAAAAAGAATGAAGAAAAAATTAAAAGTAAAAAAAAATAATGTTCTTGTAGCTCTCGACCGTCTCCTAACGAAGATTCAAGGAACAGAGCTGAAATATTGAATCAACTTCACCGGGAGTAGCAAAAATCCCTCCTAAACGATTATTTTACATAAATATACAATTATGATGTCTTCAATTTAGTGTTTGTAATAATGTCAATCTATCTTTAGTGAAATAAGACGCAATGCAAATTGAAGCGGGTGCAGAAACCCAAGATATTCGGTGTATTTGTTTTACATTTTTGATTATTAATTTCTTAGGTATTAAACTCAGATGAACGAATAAACAAATTGATTCTTTTGTTTCTTTTTGTTCAGTGATATTGGTGGAGGAAACATTGGAGTTTTTATATTGAACACATTGAGTAGGCGACTGGATTTTATGCAAATTTCGTTTACAGATTTTTTTTAAATTTTAAAGTTTTTAGGCAGTATGTAGCGGGTGACTAGCCGACGTATTCCTTTCAGGGCGTGATAGTAAACCTGATTTGCAATTGATTTAATCGATATATTGAGTGTCCATTATTTAACACTCAATAGTTTTTAAGGTATGTTAATTTTTGTATTTTGTTAGAAATGTACTGCCAAGTACAAAAGTATAATAGCAAAAATAAAAAAAAATAAAATGCCAGCCTTTGTTTTTATAATTTTCCCTCCGTAGTTTACATAGTGATACAGTTAATTAGCAATTTGTACGTTTATCGATTATCAGATTTCAGAAATAAATTCATTTGGATTTTACAATTGGATTGAAGGTTTTAAGCTATTGCATTTTTATCCTTCAATATGATTATTTTTAACATACTGTTTGCTACATTAACTATATTACGTAATACAGTTAATGTAGCAAACAGTCAATGTTAAAAATAATCATATTGAAGGATAAAAATACAATAGCTAAAACCTTCAACCTAATTGTAAAATCCTAATGGATTTATTTCTGAAATGTGATAATCATTAAACGTACAAATTGCTAATTAACTGTGTAAACTAACAAGGGAAACGAAAATATTACAAAAAAAAGCATGATTTTTTTTTCTTTTTTTTATGTTTGCTATTGTCCTACCGTACTTTGTTAGAATACTTATTTCTAATAAAACAAAAAAATGTACGTATCTCAAGAACTATTTGAGTTTTGCATATTGGATTTTGTGGTTAAATCATTCGCTAATGAACTCCCTGAAAGAAATTCGTAGACTTCATAGCCACCCTGTAAATCACTGTTGTGCTTTTGTTCAGTTTTGCACATATTCCGATATATTGCTTAATTTCTGATCACTAGATTTAATTAAAGTTCATTTAAGAGAAAAAATATTTTATTTTATTTTATTAAAATTAAGTATTTCTTTATTTTAGGCTGATACTTCATTTATGTTCCTAAAATTTCGAATGAAATCCACTATTTATGATGTTTTTACAGAACAACCAAGATATTCGGTATATTATGTGTACATTTGTATATATTTACATTTTAGATTATTAATTTCTTTATAAACAGTTACGTATTAAAGAACATGCGTAATAATTCTTATTTTTCTTTTAGTTCGGCGATATTGTTGGAGCTATCGGAGGAAACATTGGAATTTGGATCGGTTTTTCAATAGTTTCACTGATTGAAGTTTTTGATTTCATCGTACGTGTTATTAAGAAATTCTTCTATGTGGTTTTCTGCCAACATTGTAGAAAGCAGAAGAAAATACATTCAGAAGAAAGGATGAATGATGGAATGCCAGTCTAACTTTTGTTTCTTCGAATTTTCACATTATTTTTTTATATGACTTCAATTTTAAATGTCTTTAGATGTTAATCTTTTCTGTTATGTAATATACAGGTTGTCTATAATTAAAGTTCACCTATTTCATGCACTCTACAGCAAAAACTACTTATTGGAATGGCACCAAATTTGCAGTACATCGAAAAAAAATTAGTTTCAAAAATCACCATCAGGGAGCGTTTGTAGCAATGTATGGTATCAGAAATGCAAATTTCCGTTAGCACATCATCCATCGTATCACTATTTAAGCAACAGCCTCTCACGCGTTTTCATTCGCATTTTGTGTTCAACTCAAAATGACGTTAAGATTTCGAGAATGTGCATTACTTGTGAAATTGTTTTATGCAAATGGAAAATCTGCACCAGAAGTTTTGCTGTCGTTTAGATCATTGAAAGGTCTTCGACGAGGTCGAATGATTGCAAATGGGTTACGAAAAATTATTCCAAATTTAAAGAAACAGGGTCTTTGAATGTGAAAGCCGGAAGAGGACGAAAGCCTTTTGCGCATAGGTTGTTGACGATGTAGTGACCAAAGTGGAAATGGACAGGATGTCAAAAGTCAGGACCAGCGTCAATTGCACATTCATTGGGTAGCCTGTTCCCACAGTCCACAAAATTGTTCGGGATAATATGCTCTACTATCCTTACAAAATTTCTCGCCTTCAACAATTGCTGCCTCCTGATCCTCATCAACGAGAGACCTTCGCGCTACAATTCTTATCTCGGCTCGAGCTTTTTCCGTAATGGCCCTGGAATATTCTCTGGACAGATGAAACACATTTCCTTCTGCATGGTGCGGTTAAAATGCATAATTGTCGCATTTGGACGAGAGAAAATCCCGATGCATGTCTGGAAATTCCTTTACATTCTCCAAAAGTGACAGTTTGGTGTGGGTTCATTTAATGTTGAACGGTTTTTCTTCGAAGAGCGTAGGCGCACAGATCCTACTTCATGTTCCGTTACCGGCAATCGATACGCATCATTACTAACCACTTCAGTGATTACAGCGCTCTAACAAAGTCAATTCAAGAGTGTTCATGCAGGACGGTGCTTCTCCACACATCGCCAACTGTCTTAAACAGAGCTCCGCAGTCATTTCAGTGATGACCGCGGCACTTCAGTACTGCGTGGCCAGCACGTTCATCGAATCTCACCCCATGCGATTTTCTGTGGGGCAGTGGGTATCTTAACGATTTTGGATTATCGTGATAGCGTAGCAACCTTGGCAGATCTTAGAGGAAGCATATCATGTTATGTGCTCAACATTTCCAGGGACAGTTGCATTCAACAGTTGAGCATGCGATTCTGCGATTTCAGATGGTGGCAGATAACGGTGTTCAATATATTGAACATGTGACGTGACTGTACCCATATCAGTGCTGTACTGCATTTCCACGGTCAGTATAAGCGCCTAGAATTTTTAGAACTAATTTTCTTTTTCAATGAATGTCCTTCCCATGGCGTCCTTAAGACGAACTGCAAATTTGGTGCCATTCCGAAAAATAGTTTTCCTGTAGAGTGCGTGGAATAGGTGAAATAAAACAGCTAATAAACAGTGTGTCTATAATTAGACACCTTATATATTAGCTATTTTATTCTTTCTTTCTTTCTTTCTTTTTTTTTTTAATGTTTACCAGCCCTATTAGGTGTAATTGCAGAATTATTCCTGCTTTATAGGTGCTAGAAAGTTTAATGTGTCTTTTCAAAAAAATTAATTAATGTTAAAATATAGATTAAAAGTTTTTTACGATATTTTTATTTGCTATATCGTATATTAATTGGTTTTGGATTTCTCTAAAATTATTACAATTAAAATTATTACAATTTATTTGTCTGAATATTTTTGAATAAGTATATTCATTTATTGCTATTATCTGTAGTGTGTGAAATATAATTATTACAGGACCATACACACCAATACAAGAGAACTATATGAACCAAAACATAATATCAGTGACATGTTTCGAAGAATCTTCATCCTCAGACTATAAACAAAACAGAAAACATATAGGCTTATAACAACCTCAAAATTTACAGAACCAATATGTTTTCTGTTTTGTTTCTAGTCTGAGGATGAAGATTCTTCGAAACAGGTCACTGATATTACGTTTTGGTTCATAAAGTTAGTTCTCTTTTATTGGTGTGTATGGTTCTGTAATAATTATATTCATTTACTCTAAATCCAAACTTATAGGAATGTTGAAAATCTTCATCCCACTAAATCTTGTTTTGTTGTCAAAAGAGTATTTTTCTCTGATGTTTTTATATATATTTTATATATATTTTTCAAGACTACATTATAAATAAATTTTTCTTCTATATTCAAAATTTAATATTTTGTTGTTATTCTTGTTTTGTTTTTTGATTTTTTGATTTGATTTTTTGTCATTTTGATTTTTAAAATTTACATAAACGTTAACCAAAATTTTATAGATTAATTTATTTATGTTATTTGTTTGTTGCTTGTTTAAACAACACCAACACACTAAACCATAGTTCAAGAGCTTTATAAACAATAAGTTTCTGTTAAAATTAGTATTTGCATCTTAAATAGTAAAACATAAAAGTGAAAGAATATAATCTTTTAATTACATATTATATTGATTACACCAACTAAAACGTTTATCGATATTTATATCTAAATATTATGATTATTTATTACGTCAATGTTCTCACAATTACAAGCAATTTGATTATCTTTGTTACGATTTACGTTGAACCCGGATAACTGTGGACACCCATGTCAAATACTTACATATGGGAATGGATTGGATTTTCATTTCAAATGAAAGAAGGGGAATTGTAGATTCCAAAAACATCCAATAGATGTGGCTTATAGCCTACTATACAAGAAAACGACTTCTCTTCTATAGAATACTTTCAGTCTCTCATAAACTGATAGTTTGTGTTCAACTTTGAAGTATTTATTATTTATTAAGTAAGATGCAAATTGATCTGAACTTCATTGCGAACTCAAAGCTAAAGTCTTTTGTTACTATTAAATTTTATGTTATCAATAAAGGGTAATCATTTTCCATGCGTAACTATATAGACGACATTACTGTCAGTGATGTCACGTTACTCACAATAATGTTTTTTTTTTTTTTAATTTTTCATTTTACTATCTGGATCCACAAACATAAAAGTAATGCTGATGTGACAAGAAAAGCTTCTGAAATTAGTAGCCAAAATATTGTAAAAGTAAAGGCTCTGCTAGCTGTTGATTTGAAGGAAAACGAAACTATCACGTTTCTCACACTGATTTTCACACCTGAAACAGTTTCTATCGCATGTTTACAGGGAAAAACTATAGGCAATCTGCTGTGATGAAGATAAGAAATCTGCCCTTGAGCAAGGATCTTCTATTGCATTGATTCAAGTAGAATATTCTGAAAATTATAAGTGCTTCTATCAAGATCAAGTACTTATTATGGTCAGAATCGCAGTTTTCACTTGTTCCATACAATACCATAAGGAACAATATAGTCTAGCCATAGTATCTGATACTACGGATCATTCAAAGGTATCAATTGCTGTATTGTATGGATTGTTGTATCAAAATCTTGCAATGCCTACCAGCAGAATACAGACATTACAATATGGAGTGACGGATCTTCAAGCCAATTCAAAGCTCCACTAGCTTGCTTAGAAAGGAGTCACTAAAAAAAATTCAAATGGAACTATTTTGCCACAAATCATGGCAAAGGTCCAGTTGATGGCATTGGTGCTTTGTAAAGAAGAGTGCTCAGATTGGTAATGAAACGAAAGTTCATTGTACAGGAAGTCATCATTTATTGACGCATTTACAAGTGCCCCATCAACAGTTCGTATGCTGACTAATAGTAGTAAAGAAATTCAAAAACATTCTAAGGATCTGTATTTGCAGAAATTTTTTGTTACAGCTAAAGATCTCAAAGGTATCTCACAGTAACGAAATTGTGTGCAGTATTGAAGGAAAAGTGAAAATGTCCACATTATCCAACATATGCCATTCAAAAGAGTATTTAAGACTCGTAAGCATTGCGTTAATGGTACTGCCTTGGAAGTAGGGAAGTGGTATGTAGTTTATCAGCCTGAAACTGATTACTGGCTCATTGGCATATTGTAGGAGCTATCTTAACCAGACAAAACAAGATAGGGATAGCGATTAGTAAACCAACCACAATGCTTCGCAACGTCTTCTGATACGTAAAAGAAAATGTTAAGAAAATGTAATTAAATTGCTTTAATTTCCTTATTATTATAAACGTAATTGTTGCTATTATTGTGATTGTTGTAGAGCTGTATTATAAATGTGATTGTTGCGCATGCAAAAGATCCAATTGTTGCGATTGTTGATTGTTGCTAATGATACTTGTATCAGAAGACTAAAAGCATAGCTGGCATTTATGCATCAAACTCGCCCGTGCTTCAACTGTTTCCAGCCAATGAATGGATATTCAATATGATATTATTTCAGAAGTGTCAGCTCCCACTGCAGTGTATACAAGAAGACATAACTATCTAAAATTGTCAAATACTAACTATCAGAAAGCCCCAGGAATTGTTTTCAGAAAATTCTGAAGCTCAGTGATCTAATATTTAAAACTCAAATTTTGTTAGTCTTGGAAGAATTTCATTATGTCACGTTACTCACACAATTGGTAACGTTACTCACACTATGTTTTGAACAGGTTATAGCAAGGCTTTTGTGAAATATAATTTCTTTTGAATTTCTTAAGGTAGAATATTCCATTAATTAAACATGTAATGTAACGATTTCAGTGTTTGGATTAAAAGTTTGCAGGAAACAATGTGTTTGTAATCATATGTTATATATATTTATATATATATATATATATATATATATATATATATATATAAACACATTGTTTATATATATAGCCGGACAGTGATCTGGGATTTGAAAACAATTTTTTAAAAATAAAACGCAATATTATTAAGACTTTGCTTTTTTAAAATTTAAAATTTACCTAAATATTAATATTAAAACCGAAGTAATAAAGAGTGGATGGTCCTCTTTATTACTTATTGAATTAATAAATAAACTAGATTAACTAAATTATCTGAATTTATATTTAAAATTAAAAATAAAATACCAAAAAGAAACTAATTAAAAATTATAAAAGCTAAATTAAATTTTAAATAGAAAATTATTAAATAGATAATTATTATTGAGCAAAATTTATATATATATATATATATATATATATATATATATATATATATATGTGTCCATAGCGTGTCACGTTACTCACATGAAATTCAGAACAAGATATAAAAATAATAAACATTGCAGACCCAAACCAATCATGTCTGAAGATAAGGGAATACACCACTACCGTAGGGTAATGAGAAATAATCAGATATAATTAAGCTACGATAAAGAAGGCTAGGATAAATTTAGTAAAATAACATTCTATAATTTTTGATATATTTGATAAAATTGAAAGTGACCTGTAATCTTCCATATTACCTCCTTTATGAATTGGTATAATATAATATGCTATTTTCCACAGGCTTGGATAAATTTTGATATGATATATGTTTTAAAATAAAAGTTCAACTATAAAAAGTGAAAAGATATCGTTTTTATTTTTTATGTCATTTACGGTAATACAATCTAGTCCAAAGGAATTTGTGTTTTTTAGTTTATATATAATATTTAATATTTCGGTTTGATTTGGTATAAAAATTGCGATAGAATTTAGTTTTTTTGGGTCTTAGTTCATTTTTTGATTATTGTTTTCATCCATTTTTTGTATTTTATGAACAAAAGTTTTATATAGGATATAAAAAAGTGTTTTTAGTACACTTGGTTAGTAATAAAAAAGCAATTGTTTTAGAATATTTATACATAAATTATAGATGTAATCAGAGCGAGAACTGAAAAATGCCGCCCCCATCAAAAAAAAAACAAAAACAAAAAAAACAACAATCCTATTTTAACAACCAAAAAAAAAAAAAAAACAACAATCCTATTTTAACAGCAAAAAAAAAAACCTATCTGTCCTTCGGCCGCCCTAAAATCTTGCCGCCCTAGGCGACCGCCTAGTCTTGCCTAATGGAGAAACGGCCCTGTATGTAATATACTGTACAAAGATTTTTGTTTTTAAGGATCAGACTATATCTATTTCTAACATTTCATTTTTGTAGGATGTACAGTTCAGATGTATCATTGTTCGATTTCTAACAATCACGTTTATATATGTTTTCTTCCCATTAGTTCACCATAACAATGAATACATTGTTCTAAATTAAAGTTTCTATTTTATTATCTAAGTTTCGTCTAATAAACCTCTGGTACGTAGCAACTGTACAAGTATAAAAATGCTTGTATGTAAATGTGCTGGTCTACCTACGATAGATTTGCAAACAAAATATTACATCAAATTGAGCTTGGAAACTCTTAGTATTCCATTCGATATTTATTCCTTTGTCTCGTCATTCCATTAGCTTAATACAATCAGCAAATGACGTCTGTTGCAATTTTTTAGAGGTCGCTAGAAAATTAACGTAATCCTGATACTCAAAATTAATTGTTATTAGGTAACATCAAACATTGATGATTAATGCCATCAATAACCAATTGCTCTATTGTAATTGATGACCATGAAAATTGCTTCATATCTTCGTTTTATTTAATTTGTTAAACAAACTGGTTCTGGACTAACTGTTCTTCTGATGTGGCCAGTAGAGGTAACAACATTATTTTCACCCTTATATTTTTTTGCAATTAAGATATCATCTTAGCTACAATTATTAAGTATATTGCAATAATAGTTTTAATATTTTCGTTTCAATGTTTAAAACTAAACATATGGAAAAACGCATTTAATATGTATAATGGGCTCTTACTGCATTTCAAGCTTGAAACTGAATGTGTGGACAGATAAACTGAATTCTAAAATTTACTTTCTGAAACAACCATTTCTATATTCAAATTTCGCCTTGTTTGTCCGAGGAAAACCTTCTGAACATTAAATTACAATTTTTTAAGTTAAATTTATAAAAGTTTTATTGTAATTCCAAAATATGAATTGGATCAATTAAAAAGAATTTTCATTTTAAAACTACACCATTAAGAATTTTCATTTCTGGATTTTTTTTAATGAAACTTGGATACTCTAAAACTTTATAGATATACGCTTTGCTCTAACGCCAGTGTAAACTGAGCTTGCAGAGTTGGGAAAGCCATTTCGAGGACTGGGGGAAGGAAAGGGTGGTTGGGCACCAAGTTAATCGTGCTCATATTTTCAGTTGAGTAAATAAACTAAAACTGAAAAAAAGCTACATTATATGAAATTTTTTGGAAATCCGTTTTGATAGCTATATGCAGAGAAGGGAGCAAAATGATCAACAAAGCAGGTAAATTTTGAAGTGAAATATTAAGAAATTGCAAATTTATTCGATAAATAAAAAATTAAAAAAATTGCTAGTGTCTTGAAACTCAATCTTTATTATTATCATATGAAAAGTGAAGATAATCATTGTAATAAGTTCTTAGGATTAATTGAGGCCCACTTTCTTCAAAATTTAGAGTTTCTTTCTTTAATAAAATTAACATAAACGAAAAGTCTCTATTTATATCATAATAACTATACAAGTTAATATATAAAAAAATGGGACTAAATGAGAATTTTCCTGCTCTATCTTTTATTGCTCATTATTTCTGTTCGATAAAATCTCATTAATTTTTTTTTTTAGATATTACAAAGTTAACTCATCTTTTATCCGTAAATGTACATTTCAAGCTTCAATAAGATTCATATATATATATAGAATATATATGATTCAAACAGTTCTTCACATCTACAAACTTCATATTTTATGAGCCTTTTTCTATGAAAAAAAGATTAAAAAAGTCATATTTATAAAATTTTTAACATTTCTTCATTAAATTTAAAGACAAACAACAGTGAAAATTTAAAACATATTTAAAAATACTTTAAGAAAGAGCTTTCGGAAGCCTTAACAGATTCCCTTGTCAACTCAGATCAAAATTAAAAACAGTATAAATGTTCATTTCACAGAAAAATAAAGTTAAATTTTTACTCACTATTCTAAATTAACGCTGTATTCTAATGTTGCGACCGAAAGAGATTTTTGCTTTCTAAAGTAAGTGGAATCAAATCAAAATATTTCCAAATTACTCGATTAAATATAGATTCATAATGTATACAATTGTTTGTGTGGGAAATTTTGTTACCTACAAACCATAAGTTCTATGCAAAGATCAATTAAAAAACTTTGAAGTATAAAAGTTAGCTTATCTTTTATCCTTAAATGTGTAGTTCAAGTTTCAAGAAGATACATTGAGCGATTTAGAAAAAAAAAAAGTTTAACTCAAAATTATGAAATGTTTAATGTTTCTTCAGAATACAGATTACCTAATCTTTATTTTGAGAAATCTAAAACTAAATGATATGTTTTTAATGCTGTTTACACTTAAAAAAAAATCATCAATTCAGAATTGGATTTTAAACAACTCTGTAAATGGCAAACAAAAATAAATTCTGAATTTATTGTGCTTTTGAAATAAAAAGATCGTAAGAATGAAAATGGAGCTCCAAAAATAAAATAAACGTCATAAATATAGTACAATTAAACAAGTAAATTAAGAAATTCGAGTGCATTCTTCCAGCCTCCAATGAATTTTATCTGCGGATTAAAAGTGTAAGAAGCGCCAAAAATATAAATAAACGACAATGGATGAGAACTAAGTGATATCCCTAAACAGCTGTTTCACACTTTTTTTGGCAATCATCATCAGCTAAGAGTGGTTTACACTGCGAGGTCTCAATATGGAAATCAGTAGCAATTACGGTCGGAATGAATATGGAACATGTTGTTTAAGCTATATTTTAAGCGATTTTTATTCTTTTAATTCACTCTGAAAATACATTTAAAGCCAGTGGAGTGCCAGCACAAGAATTTTTTTTATTTTTTTTTTATTATATATTTATTGTTTATTATTTTAGTTTTAAAGGTTCCATATTCATTCACATGATTGTTCCTATTGACCTCTGCATTGAGACTCTGTGTTTACTGGTGACTACTCCCAGCTGATGATCGCCAAAGAGCGTGAAACATCCCTCTTCTGGAAAGGACATGGCTTGAATTTCATGGATTTTGATACCCTTTTGCGAGATGACGTACTTCAAAATTACACCATCGTGTTGTTTTTGTCTTTTTATTTTTTCTTTACTTTTTCTTTTATTATTATCTTTTCTTCTTCTTTTTTTGAAATATAGTAAAGTTATTCAAGGAGAAGAAGAATTTGTGGTTTTATTTATTAATATTTACATAGTTTGATGAAAGTTTGGTAACAGTTTTCTTTTTATTGTAAACTAGCTGTACCCGGCATGCGTTGCAATGCCACTCAAAGAAAGAAAGGGCTCGTGAGAAGGGGCCGTAAATATAAGGTCCAAGTGTCGATCGGGTGTGGGACATCTAGGCCCTTGTGTCGCCATCCCCACCCAAGTGTGGTGGACCTGTCCCCCATAGGAGAGCGAATTTTTCTCTTTTTCCAATTGACTTCGGAGCCCCGAGAAGGGGCCCTAAATATAAGGTCCCGATATCGATCGGGGGTGGGACACTTAGGCCCTTCTGTCGCCATCCCCCCACCCAAGTGTGGTGTCCCTGCCCCCATAGGAGTGTGAAGTTTTCCCTTTTTGCAATAGACTTGGGGGGGGGGGCGAGAAAGGGCCCTAAATATAAGGTCCCGGTGTTGGTCGGGGTGGGACACTTAGGCCCTTGTGTCACATCCCCCCACCCAAATGTGGTGTCCCTGCCCCATAGGAGTGTGAAGTTTTCCCTTTCTGCAATAGACTTGGGGGGGCGAGAAAGGGCCCTAAATATAAGGTCCCGGTGTTGGTCGGGGGTGGGACACTTAGGCCCTTGTGTCGCATCCCCCCACCCAAATGTGGTGTCCCTGCCTCCCGTAGGAAAGCGAATTTTTCCTTATTTGCAATTGACTTGGGGGGCCCGAGAAGGGACCCTAAATATAAGGTCCCGGTGTCGGTCGGGGG
>JAFIDM010012231.1:93484223-93500524 GCA_023159025.1 Thereuonema tuberculata
TAGGCCCATGTGTCGCCATCCCCTCACCTAAGTGGGGTGTCCCTGCCCCCCATAGGAGAGCGAATTTTTCCTTATTTGCAATTGACTTGGGGGCCCGAGAAGGGGCCCTAAATATAAGGTCCCGGTGTCGGTCGGGTTGGGACACTTCAGCCTTTGTATTGGCCTCCTTCCACCCAAGTGTGGTGTCCCTGCCCCCCATAGGAGAGCGAATTTTTCACTTTACACAGTATTTGTGTAGTTCTTATTTTCACCACCAGGTGAATATTGTGTTTTTCAGGGCTTTTACCTTTTCAACCCCTTTGGGGGGGGGGGGTCCGGGTTCTAAGGTAGCCTATCTTTTCCGCAGTGTCCTAAAGAGTAATTCTGCAAAGTTTGGTCCAGATAGGTCAAAGGGCCTAGGAGTGTATAAAAGACAAAGAAACAAAGAAAGAAAGAAAGATACATTCATTTTTATGTATATAGATATATTTATTTTTAACTTATTACGTGTGTGCAAGTAGCATTATTTTTTCTAAACATTAAACATCTCAAGTCTGTGGAGGGAGGGCCCCCAAATCCTAGAAATAATTTTGAAGTATGCCATGTGTACTTTCATCTCCCAAAAGGGTACCAAATTCCGTGATGATTTATTTTCTTCATTTTTGTTTCTTCATTTCTTGTTTTGTTTTCTTCATTTTGATTTTTAAAATTTACATAAATGTTATCAAAAATTTTATAGATTAATTTATTTATGTTATTTGTTTGTTGTTTCTTTAAGAAATACCAACACTCTAAACCATAGTTTAAGACAGAATCTACAAGAGCTTTATAAGCAATAAGTTTCTGTTTAAATTGGTATTTGTTTCTTAAATAGTAAAATATAAAAGTGAAAGAATGCAATCTTTTCATTACATAATTATATTGATTACGCCAACTAAAACTATTATCGATATTAATCTATGTATGTAAAAATGGATCTATCTTTCTTTCTTTCTTTTTTTCATTCTTTCTTTCTTTGTCCTTTATATACCAATCTTTGCAGAATTACTCTTTAGGATCCTGCGGAAAAGATAGGCTACCTTAGAACCGGAACACTCCCCCACGCAGGGGTTAAAAAGGGATGAAAAAGCCAAATATGCAATGGTATATTTGGGGACAATGAGAACTAAAGCCATTCATACATCCCGTACAGGTTCCTATTCATTCATTCATCAGATAGCGATGAAACTTTGGGGAGTTCTTGTGGGGACGCCCGCGAAGCTTTCTGAATTAGTAGAACACCAGGTCCTTTTATTTAGGGCCCTTTCTCGGGCCCCCCAAGTCTATTGCAGAAAGTAAAAAATTCGCTCTCCTATGGGGGCAGGGACACCACATTTGCATGGGGAGAAAGCGATACGCCTACCTAAGTGTCCCATCCCCGACGGACACCGGGCTCTTATATTTAGGGCTTCTTCTCGGTCCCACAATTCTATTGCAAAAAAAGAAAAATTTGATCCCCTATTGGGGCAGGGAAACCACACTTGGGTAGGGGGAAGACGAATTGAAATTGGCCTGCAATTAGAGGAGTCGTTCAAATTACCTTCTTTATGAATTGGTATAATATTCGCTATTTTCCACAAGCTTGGATAAATTTAGGAACGATGCACGTTTTTAAAAAGTTCAACTATAAAAAGTGAAAAGATGTCCTTGTTATTTTTTATGTCGCTTATGGTAATACAATCTACTCCAATGGAATTTGTGTTTTTTAGTTTATTTATAATATTTAATATTTCGTTTTGATTTGGTATAAAAATTGCGATAGAATTTAAATTTTTTGGGTCGTTGTTCATTTTTTGATTGTTTTCATCCCTCTTTTGTATAAGTAAAAGTTCTGTATAAGTTATAAAAAACAGTGTTTTTATTACATTTGGTTATTACAGTATTTAAGGATGAGACTATATCTATTTCTAAAATTTAATTTTTTTAGGATGTACAGTGCAGATGTATCATTGTTCGATTCCAAACATTCACGTTTAGATATGTTTTCTTCACATTAGTTCACCACAACAATGAATAAAACAGGAACGAAACAGAAAAGAAGAAAATCATGAATCAACAATGCAATAATATTCACATCAACAATATCCACTTACAAATGTCCACATAAAGCTGAGATGTAACTGTAATAAAATCTTACGATGGTAATGATGCAACTCTCAACATTTTTTGGCGGGGTTTTGTGGTTATTGCTTTATGTAGTTGAACCTTCTTACAATGAATATCCCATATCCTTTAATTGCCTATTTAAATATTTTCTGATTATTTGTTTCTGTTACTTACAAAGAGGGAAGAGGCGATCTCAGGAATAATAAGTTTCTTTTTTTAGGTCGTAGGAGTTCGATCAAAAAACAATCGGACTGAGAGCCATCGGAGATGATTATTTTCACTTAAAATTGAGCGTAACTTTTCTGTTCTAACACTTATTTTCTCTCGAAGCATGTTAAGAAGTGTATAATATAAAGTTCTAAATTAAAGTTTCTGTTTTATTATCTAAGTTTCGTCTAATAAACCTGTGGTATGTAGCAACTATACAAGTATAAATGCTCATATGTAAATGTACTGGCCTACCTATGATAGATTTGCAAACGAAATATTATATCAAATTGAGCTTGGAAACTCTTAGTATTCCTTTCGATATTTATTCCTTTGTTCGGTCATTCCATTACCTTAATTCAATCAGCAAATGACGTCTGTTGCAATTTTTTAGAGGTCACTTGAAAATTAATGTGATAGTGATACTCAAATTTATTTGTCATTAGATAACATCACGCAATGATGATTAATGCCATCAATAACCAATTGCTCTCATAACCAGGAAATTTCATCATGTCTTCGTTTTATTTATGTTGTTAAACAAACCGGTTCTGGACCAACTGTTCTTCTGAGGTGGCTAGTAGAGGTAACAACATTACTTTCACTCTTATTTTCATTATTTATTTTCATGCAATTAAGATATTACCACCGTAGCTACAATTATAGTATTAAGTATATTGCAATAGCAGTTTTAATATTTTCGTTTCATCGTTTAAAACAAAAGATATGGAAAAAATCATTTAAAATGTATAATGGGCTCTTACTGCATTTCAAGCTTGAAACTGAGCATTTCTATTTTAAAATATCGCCTCGTTTGTCTTTAATTCAATTCCGAGGAAAACCTTTTGAACATTGAATTACAATTTTAAAGTTAAAATTAAAAAAAAAATTTCTGTCATTCCAAAATGTGAATGGGTCAAAATGACATTATTGGATCAATATAAATTTTGATTTCTGGATTTTTTTTTAATGGAACTTTGATACTATAAACTTTATAGACATACGCTTTGCTTCAATGCAAGTGGAAACTGAGTTTGCTGAGCTAAGAGAGTCATTTCGGGGACTGAGGGAAGGAAAGAGTGGCTGATGAAGTATAATTAATTACAAAAAATAGTTTTTTAAATATACCACGTTTTTAAAACTGCCTAAAAAGTATAAAATAATTAATTACAAAAAATAGTTTTTTTAATATACCACGTTTTTAAAACGGACTAAAAAGCATAAAATAATTTTTCCTAGCCCCATATATATTCCTAACCCCATACAGATAGTCCTGTAAATTTTGTGATTGTAAAGTTTTAATAGATATGAAAATACTTGTAAGATTTAAAACGAAAAACGTGGGGCGCAAGATAACACACACTGCATCCATACCATTTCAACTATTATCTATTGCAAGATAATATTCACTCCATCCCTACCATCTCAATTATCTATTGCAAGATAATATACATTACATGCATACAATCTCAATTATCTATTGCTTGCGACCCACGTTTTTCGTTTTAAATCTTACAAGTATTTTCATAGCTAATGAAACTTTGCAATCACAAATTTTCAGGACTATCTGTATAGGGTTAGGAATATATATGGGGCTAGGAAAAATTATTGCATACTTTTTAGTCCGTTTTAAAAATTTGATATATTAAAAAAATTATTTTTGTAATTAATTATTTTATATTTTTTAGTCCGTTTTAAAACGTGGTATATTCAAAAAACTATTTTTTGTAATTAATTATTTTTTACTTTTTTAGTCTTGTGTGTATGATATTTTTCAATCGATTTTAAACAGTTTGATGAGATTAAGTAAATACGATATCAGTTAGTTGTTAAAAAAAACTTAAATTTTTCATAAAAAAGTCAATGAACTCTCTTCGCATTTTCATAAATAGTGGAAATATTCATTTTCACGTTAAACCTACTAGCTTGAACTGATATTGTAAATTATTAAATATTAAATATTCAACTAATTATTACTTAACCATTAAAACTAAAAACCCCTGAACGACGCCATTTCTTTCTACCAGCAAAAATGTTTATAATCTCTGAACCTTGTGGCCTCGTAGTTAAATGCTTGAACTGATATTATAAATTATTAAATATTCTACTAATTATTACTTAACCATTAAGACTAAAAAACCTTGGACGTCGCCATTTCTTTCTACCGACAAAAATGTTTATAATCTCTGAACCTCGTGATTAAACGCCTGGACATCGTCAATTGTTTGAATATCACTGACATCTACCGGCAAAAATGTTAACTACACTAATTTTTTGGGAATATAATGGAATTAAGGAACATTATTACTATAGATTTATGAAGAAACTGTTTTTAAAAATGTTCATTTCAGTGGACAAGGAGCGATAAAGGGAGATAAATGGTTAATATTGCATTGTCATCCAGTTCTGCGCTGTGTGTAAAGCTTCAAGCCTCTAGATCATCGTTTAAAATCAATAGCAAAATTTCTATCGACGAAATTGTCACCATCGCCATTTGAAATAGTTGTTGACGCACTGACATCTGTTGGCCAAAATGTTAACTACACTATTTTTTTTTAAAGTAATGGCGCTTACGGAACGTTATTACTGTAGATTTATGAGGAAACTGTTTTTAAAAATATCTATTTAAGTGGACAAGGGGAGATAAAGGGTTAATAGTGACTTATCATCCAGTTCTGAGCTATCTTTAAAGTTTCAAATTTGTAGCTCATCGGGAAGTTAGTTTAAAATAAATTCCAAAATTTATATCGAAGAAAGAAATAAACACACAGACAAGAAAGAGAATTAATAAAAACGTGTTAATAATAAAATAGGATATGTTTTTGAAATATAGTGAAGTTATTCAAGAAGAAGAAGAATTTATGGTTTTATTTATTTAATATTTACATAGTTTGATATAAGTATGGTAACGGTTTTCTTTTTATTGTTAGTATATTTATTTTTAACTTATAATATGTGCAAGTATCATTATTTCTTCTAAACATTATATAAGGGGCATTCAAAAAGAAACGAGCTGGAGGCCTAGGAACAGAAACCAGTACCGGTATGTCAGAAGTATTGGCTCTGGCTGTTAAGGCACTTGTCCCCCTGCAATACAAGGCGGTGAATGGCTGTCTCGTAAAATTCCCGGGGCTGCATTGTGAATCAGTTCCGCAAGTACTGAATGACATCGTCGTCCGAAATGAATCGTTTGTCCCACAGGTGAGCTTGCCTGTGGAGCAGAATGACCTCACAGGTGAGCTTGCCTGGGAGGTCATTCTGCTCCACGACAATGCAAGGCCCTGTATCACGGCACTCTTGCAGAAATTTAAGTGGGAGGTTCTCTTTCACTCTCCATACAGTCCATACCTCTCTCCCTGCGATTACGCCATTTTTTTGGTCCCCTACAAAAGGCTCTGAGGGGCAAACCTTCGCCTCGGACGACGATGTCATGCAGTACTTGCGGAACTGATTCACAAGGCAGCCCCGGGAATTTTACGAGACAGCCATTCACCGCCTTGTATTGCAGGGGGACAAGTGCCTTAACAGCCAGGGCCAATACTTCTGACATACCGGTACTGGTTTCTGTTCCTAGGCCTCCAGCTCGTTTCTTTTTGAATGTCCCTTATACATCTCAAGTCTGTGGAGTCTGTTTTATGCAATTATTATTTTTTATTTTTTACTAGCGGAAAGACCCGTTCTTCGCTCGGGTTACAAAAAACAAATGTCCAAATGTGTATGATAAGGAAATTGCAATTGCGAGATCATTTCGAAACTTTCCCGGTTGGTACAAAAACAAAACAAAAACAACAACAACTCAAAAGGTCTGATCTCATTACAAATCTATAGCTATCCTGAATCCCTCGTAGAAGTATCTTTGAACCATGTTTGCTCATCCACTCACCGTCCTCCCAGTGTACACTCCTAGTTCCATGTTATTTGAATTTTGTAACTCGACATTCATGGATATGAAAATAATATAGAGATCGGAAAATATAAGATTTTCCACCCCTTTCTCTGTCCCGTTTATACCCCTAGTTCGAGATTCGAATTTTGTAACATCATAATCCTATCACGTCAGACCTTTTCTAGTTCGTAAAAATTCATCTGATCATTAAGCACTATTATTCATTATGTCGCTATTATGCACAACCATAGTTTAGGTCCAATTGTTGCACAACAATAGTTTCGTGCCAATTGTTGCACAACACTATGGGTATAGTTGTTATTGTCGCCGAGCTCCAATTGTTGCATAACAATATTTGTGTGGAATTCACTCCTTTTCAACCCCTGGGGGGTGGTGTTTCCAGGTTCTAAGGTAGCCTATCTTTTCCGCAGGGTCCTAAAGAGTAATTCTGCAAAGTTTGGTCCCGATAGGTCAAAGGGCCTAGGAGTGTATAAAGGACAGACAAAGAAAGAAAGAAAGAAAGAAAGAAAGAAAGATACATTCATTTTTATATATAGAGATTTTATGAAATTACGTTGTTTTATCTAATTCTAATTATGCAAGTTCAAAAAAAATCAAATTGTATTTTTGACTTGTAGTTATTTTATCTTTTAAAAATATTTTATTTACCCAAATTTACTATTTTTTATATGTTACAAATTATTTCATAGATTAATACTAAAATCTTAGACCTGACTAAGACAACTATTGATTCAGAAGAGGAGTCAATGGAAGAAAACTGTGAAAAGGTAATAGCTTTAATTAAGGAATAAATTTTTGTTAAGTTTTAAACTATATATTTTTAACGAAGTCAAATAGCAGAGTAAGAATAAGTGCTCAAAATTACTTTAGTAAATAATACTAAAACTTGGAAATCTTTAAACACATTTAATAAGGCAACAAAATATTTACAAATAGCTTAATCAATTTAAGCTCAACGATAATTCAGTATTTCTACTAGAATTCTTTAAATTTCAATGTCCTTAAAATTAATAATTCTATTCTTCTTACGGGCGTAACTTGCTTCTCGTTAGCAGCCTTGTTTCTTCCGGTAGGCTAACATATGCTAACATCTTTATAAGCTCCTTTTACTGAAGCCATCTTTATGCACCTTTTACTGATGCCGTCTTTATGCTCCTTTTACTGAAGCCGCTGTCGCTCTAATTATAAGTCTCTTTTCCTCAATGATGACCTAACTAACGTATAGCTATACAAGTTCGAGAAACTTTAATTTTTCTATTTTTCTACACTAGAAATATTAACTGATAACTGCTCGTTGCTAATTTCTACTCTAAAACGAATTCGTTGAATTTTTAAGATCCTAACTTATTCGCAGGACTGATATTTCTAGGCCTATCTTGCTTCTATATTTCCCATGAGGCTGACTGACAAAGTTCAATAAAATTTACTTACATCGAATCGTCGGATTCGCTTGTTGAACACTTGTAGAAAATTCAATCCCTTTTGTCTAGGCTGTTTGTCCTTAGCCGTATCGGTATATTTCTCTGAAGTCTTCTTTTCCTCATCCAGAAGACTTTACCGACGTTAGGGTTATTCTTCAGCAGTAGTTTTCTCTCGTAATCTGAACTATTCTGGGAGGATCATTCACTTCAAGTTAGCGGTAGTTATCGTCTCTCTGTTTAGAACTTATCTAAATAGGTTTTTCACTCTATATGGATCCTACCTCCGTGTCATCAAAGAAGTTCCCGCCGTAGCTGTATCTTTCGGGCAGATACTACTTCTGTCTGCGGTCCAATCAATCCTATCGACTTCTTGCTTCTGCTTAAGGCGGTTAGTCCTCTCGCTTCTGCTTCGTTTCTGCTTAAGGGGGTTAGTCCTCTCGCTTTTACTTCAGGCAAATCTGGAATCGTCCCCAGCCTTCCACTCGGTATGGCTTCTATTTTGTCTCCTGACAAATACGTATCTTCTCACGTTGATGAGATGATGAACGATCCGACCTTCTCAATGGTATGCCTGTGGTCGATGCGGGCTTCTATTTCTTAGGCTTAATATTTTTCAGCTTTTGCCAAATTATCCCGGCAATTAGATTGGAACAGCTACTATCGCTATCGTATCAGCGAACTTTAGTCTCGGCTAAATTCTGCGGGCATCCTCACTTCGCTTGTGAGGATAAGAGCTTCTTCTCACACCTTTTTCGCTGGTGAGAATTTCAATTGGACAGCGATTTTCCCCCGTGTCCTATCTCTTCGAGAGAACGAAACGAACTGTGGCCGACACATTAAAACAATGCTTTCTCTCAAGAGATAATCCCATGCGCCACGAGAAACAATCAATCTAATATCTACTTAAGCTCGTGAAGGACTTATTCCTGCGATCAACAACAATACATTGGCCGCGTTGTCAAAACATGAAAAAATGACAGCCTTCGATTCTAACTCAATTAAAATGAATGAGTAAATTAAATTGCCTTCAACTGAAATTTAGGGTTAAAAATTTTAACTCTGAAATTCCCAACCCGGAATTTCTACATAATATACAGTAAAACCTCGTTAAGTCGTCACGCAAGGGACCGAACATTTTTGACGACTTAAGCGGAGTTGGCATTTTTGAAAAAAACACAAAAAAAAAACACAGAAATACAATATTTTTATGAATTGCTGTAGATTCGGTGAGAAAAACAAGATTTTCAGAAATCAATATAGTCCAGTCAATGAATGATTATAGAGCGCATGGAGGGGGACAGAATTTTTGACTTAAGGGATGGGTTTGGGGTTCGTGGGAGGTAAACATCCCAAAAGTACCCGACCCTCAGAGGTGAGCTGAAGGGGTGGGGGCGTCCGGAAGGCCGTAAATTTTGCGGTTTTTTGGTTTTTCCCTTAAAACTGGAAAACTATAGGTTCTGGAGAAAAAAGTATTATGACCTGTTTGAAAGCTGACAAAATTACTGACATTTTTTACTCCGACATAAATTTTCTATCTTCAACCGTTCTCGAAATATCAGCTTCTGAAAATCACCTATTTCCGGAAAACAATGTTTCTGATCACATGGTTCATCGTACTCTGCTCTTTAACACCTCAAATCTGCTAACATGCTACAAACTACAACCAAATCAAGTGAAGAGGATTACAGTTGCTGCATAATTACACATTCTAGATGCACAATAATAGCTGATATTATGGATTTGAAGATGTTGTGTTGTACTGTAATTGGTGTAATGCTGGAAATCAATAATTATCTTTTATTGCATCCATTTGGCATGTTTTATCTATTTATTGCTGTAAGTTGTTGCATTTGATATAATAATTAGTAGCTACACTCCAAATAGTGGGAAAAGGTAGGTATTTCTATAAAACAACATAACATATGGTTTGAACTACGTCTACTTACACAAAAAATGTAAACAGCATGTAAAAGGTAAAACAAAAAGAAAAATATCTGTGAAATAAAAACGACTTTCAATGTTGTAAGGGGGTAGTTATCCATGGAGACTCACTCAAGATCACCAGAAGAGGAAAATGATTCCTGTAAGGTAATTGCAACTGGATCGAATTCCTCCTCCTCCTCGTTGATGGGGATCCCGTTATGGCAGTTGCCCTGGCAGTTGTGGCATGCTGCAGAAAAATTCAACGATGTCCTTCTACAACTGCATCTTCCAGAGTCCCATTCCTTTTTACATCGACAAAATATGACTTGTAAAATTTCGTCGGGTGCAGCATTTTTGTCGCAGAACCTAGGCACCAGCTCCTCATTTTTCTTCTCCCAACCAGATATTCCTTCACCCCACACATGTGGGGCCAGTACCGATTCACTTTTGTATTTGATAGTACACACTATAGGAGTGGTACTTCGTGGCCCCTTCAGTTTGTGGGAGTGTAGAAATGTCCAGATTGATCGAAGAAGCTGATTTTATAAATGCTCGGTACCTATACGCATCCAAGGACGACTCCTTAGATGGAGCACCGTACCATCTGAGTATGCATTTATTTCCAGCTCTTTCGATCTCGGATGGTGTGGACGAAGGGTTGGAAAACACCGCAGCTGCTTCCCTTATTAATTTGTCCTTCTGGTATAATTTAACAAAATTGATTTTGCTCTCTCTGAAGACTGCGGAGGTGGTATCACAGCCTGTGAAACTATGCAGAAAGAGAATGTGCTGCAGCACTTGAGAAGAGTACGTTGCTGTGCATACTTTTCCTCTGCCAGGCTTCACCAGAATTATGTCACGATCAGGAGGGGTTTTCGCCAGAAACAGGACTGCGAAGTCCACATCTTCGCCTATCAGAGCCACTTAAGAGTTTACTGATTTTTAAATGGCTACAGATATAATGCTCACATCTGCGTCATCCTCTGCTTGAAGGGTGTTAATGTCATTTTCCTCCAGTTTTTTCATCAGTAGCTTGATAAGACGGTTCTTGTTGTTGGCGTTCGAAAGGAAGATTTCTTGCTTCACTCTGATTTCAGTAAACTGCATATCCACGCACCGTTTGAGTCGATACCTACGATTGTGCTCCGACATTGTAGTATTTGTTGATATGTTGGTGTAGCTATCAAAAACTACAGTATAACTTCTTCCCGGATAGTACAGTGCAACTTCTTTACAAATCGTACAAATTCATAACAAATAGATGATATTGTGTTACTACCATGGTAGCCAAACGATCTTGTGGGTAAGGAATCCCCGATCAACAACTATCGCATGGTTGCTGAATTGAACATCCCTTTCGGTTGTTTTAAAGAGACTGTACAAGTTCACTTTGCTACATTTTCTCATTTCACCGTGCTTGAAGAAAGTCGTAGGGTACGGGGCCAACTCCTACCCCATATAATTCTTTAGATCGTCGTCTGATTTCTTGCTTATGCAGATGCGTTGAAACAGTAGATAGGGATTGACTGCAATTTTATTATTATTTATTATGATTGATGAACTCGTAGAAGAAAGAGGAAGTGCTTGGTTTTTTCGTGATAATTTTATGTTTGAAAATGGCACACTTTCCATTTTAGACATTGCATTCTTCCCAACTGTAAGAGCATCATAACAGGAGATTATAGCATCTTCTTTAATCTCTGTTGCAATTGCCAAATGGATGCAATAAAAGGTAGTTACTGATTTCCTATCAGTATCAGCATTAAAACCTATCACATTACAACACAACATCTTGAAATCCATTATTTCAGCTATTACTGTGCATCTTAGTTAAAGTTAAATTACTCCACTATAAGCCTAATCAGGCTTTTGGGGTCGCGGGATATCAGGCTCCCAGCGTTTCAAGTCCAACGGGACGAAGTTGAGGTCGGATGGTCAGCCCGACGTCCGCCCACTGTGCATGTAGAATGTATAATTATGCAGCAAATGTAATCCTCTTCACTTGATTTGGTTGTAGTTTGTAACATGTTAGCAGATTTGATGTGTTAAAGAGCAGAGTACGATGAACCATGTGATCAGAAACATCGTTTTCCGGAAATAGGTGATTTTCAGAAGCTGATAATTCGAGAACGGTTGAAGATAAAAAATTTTTGTCGGAGTAAAAAATATCAGTAATTTTGTCAGCTTTCAAACAGGTCACCATACTTTTTTCTCCAGAACCTGTAGTTTTCGAGTTTTAAGGGAAAAACCAAAAAATCGCAAAATTTACGGCCTTCCGGACGCCCCCACCCCTTCGGCTCACCTCTGAGGGTCGGGTACTTTTGGGATTTTTACCTCCTTTGAACCCCAAATCCATCCCTGAAGTCAAAAATTCTGCCTCCATACGCTCTACATCCCTTTTTGAGCATTCATTGACTGGACTAATACATACAAATGAATGAGTGGAAAATAAAAAAAAACAACAAAAAAAAACAACACACATTTTATTTTATTTTACTGGCATTAAAATAATCCAACAGTGTTGGTTGATGAAGGTGCTGATTTCTAGTAACAATTCGAAACACTTTGTAATGAAATGGAACTCCAACTTTTGTGCACATAGTTAATCGTATCTAAAACCGAAACTTCTAGCTTTTCGTTCCTATCCAAGGCTTTTATCATGTCCTTTACAAGCATTTTTTTGTACTTTCATTTAAAGTTAAGAATTATCCCTTGATCTAAAGGCTGAAGAAGTGCAGTAACATTTGGAGGAAGAAAAACAATTTCGATCGCTTTTAAATTTTCGGGACTTCTCGCTATGAAATAAAATCACACTCAGTAGCGGTCAAGAAAAACGTCTACTCTTGACAAGAGTCGCAGCGAGAAGTGTGTAATTTCCCAAGTGAATTTCCCACGTGAAAATTCCCCGTAAAGGCTAGGCTTTCTTAGAGTGAAGGGGCGGGGCTAAAAGATAGCAGGCAAAATTGAGAATAAAGATGCTTTTCGCAATTTTTGAGGGTGACGAGTTATCCGGAGTAGAATTAAATTTGGTGACGAGTAAAAGAGGGTTATTTTACATTATTGTCTATGAGACCTTGTTGGGACCAAAGGAAAACGACGACTTAAGCGGAGTGACGACTTATCCGGGTGACGATTTTTTAACGAGATTTTACTGTATATATAATTACTCAAATTGGATGAAATATTAGCTCATTTTGTCATTCCATGTTGGTTCCATTAAATTATATCCTTGTAAACTGACCTCGACAACTGGAAACATACGTTCAAAACTAAATAATTTTGTTACCACTGCAGGGCCGCCCAGAGACTAGTGGTGGCCCCGGGGCAACATTTGGATTTGTAGCCCCCCCCCCCCATCCCGGACAATCCTATTTTAACAACCAAAAAAAAAAAAAAGGACAATCCAATACAGCGAGGCCCCTTTTACCTCTTTTTGTGGGGCCCCGGGGCAATCTGCCCCTTTTGCCCCCCCCCCTCTGGGCGGCCCTGTACCACTGCACCGATTTTAATGAAATTTGGGATACTTACTCAGTTTTTTACGCTGATTTTGAAACTCAAAACCATGTTTACCGTAGAAGCTTCGTTCACATGTTAGCGCAGTATTTAGATTACACAAAGGTGAGTTTCAAATGCCTTTCAGCGTTATGAGTCAAAAATAATAATTATTCTTTAGATAAATTAAACTTTAGATATGATTGGTATTTTGTTTTTCTTTTTGGATGGAAAATGATCCTTTAGATTAAACTCTCAGAACTATATTGCAGGTGTTCAGGTAAGAAGTACACCTAAATAGATTTGATAAACATTAAAAAAAAAAAAAAAAAAGATTTCAAATCAAATCATCAATTGAATCACATATATATATATGTATAAGTTCGTCTGTCTGTCTGTTACTCGATATAATTAAGCTATTAAGATAGATCCAACGGTTCTCAATGGTGCCATTGAATCAAGGGTACTCAAATTGAATGAAAATATTAGTTCATTCTGTCATTCCATGTTGTTTCCATGAAATTTTATTCTTGGGAACTGACCTCGACAACTGAAATTCTAACAAAACATACGTTCAAAACCAAATAATTTTGTTACCACTGCATCCATTTTAATGAAATTTGGCATACTTACTCAGTTGTTTTCGCTGATTTCGAAACTCAAAGCCATTTTTGCCGTAGAAGCTTCGTTCATAAGTTAGCACAGTATTTAGATTACATTTATTTATATTTGATAGTTGATAATAAAATGATTTTTCATATTTTTTTATGCCTGTCGTCCGACAGGCTTTGCTGCTAGTTGATGTAATAATACGAGAAAAAAAGATGATAGAAGATGAAAAAAATTAATTTAATAATCAAAGTATTAAAAATTGCTTTTTGTTATTGCTTAATTATTATTGTGGTGATTTTGTTGGTGTCACTGGTTCATGAAAATAAGTAGATTAGATTAAGCTGGATCTAATTGTGTTCTGCTTATTTAGGGAGAGCAAGGGCTTTTTATAGATTATTTACAATGATTGGTCATTGGCTGAGGGCTTTAACAGTTCATTGGGTGATTTAAAATAACATGTGATTCGTAACTGAAATTAACTGAGGATTTTAAATTACAGGGAATTATGGGAACCCTCAGCCGTTGAAATTCAAAAACAGAAAACAAACAGAAAAAGATCGTTAATGGTTATAATTTGAAGTTTACACCTGATTAGATTACAATTGATTGGAACAGTAAAATACATATGAAAGTAAATAGGATAAAATAGAATAAGCAAAATAATTATAAATTTGATTATAAAACTCATCACATTATTTTTGACTAGACCAAATTGGAACATAGTAACTATTATAAACGCAATAGTCGAAGTGCATTAGTTGTTGCAATCATAAGATTATAGTAATAACTATTAATCTATGCACGAAAATTCTTATAATAATAATGATAATAATAATAAACTATACTGGGACCGCCCCATTCACACAGACAAAACCATACATCACAACAGACCAGACATCACACTTGTTGATAAGATCAACAAACAGACCTATCTAATTGATATTGCAGTGCCTATCAGCAAGAACATGCAGAAAACTCACGCTGACAAGATCAGTAAATACACAGACCTAGCACACGAGCTCCAGAAGCAGTGGAGGCAGGATCGAGTACGTGTTGTACCCATCGTTCTGTCTGCCACTGGTCTGGTGCCTCACACATTGCACCACAGTCTCAGCACACTAGGACTTCACAAAATCACTTATGCACAACTGCAGAAGGCTGTGGTACTCAACACTACACGCATAGTTAGGAAATTTATGGACACAAGCACACATCCCTAATCATTCTTGCACACATCTTTACACTTGGCAGTATGTGCTTTGGTCCTTGACCCGCCATATTGTTTTTGCTGGGGAAACCCAAGGTTTGAAACATACAAACATAATAATAATAATAATAAAAACTTATTGTAAGTCGTAATCTATCATCTGTATACAGTGTTAATAATATACACAGTTTTATCAGAATAATATTGTTACCGGTCAATTTGTCCACCCTCCCGTCTAGAGAATCGACTCATCCTTCCAAGCATCCCTTGGAGAAGTTGATCATTCCAGGGATGAAATCGAGGCAGCCTTCGGCCTTGTATGGGGACGCAGAGCCTTGCTTAGGAGATCGTTTGGCGGCAGTCGGCCGCGAGTGAGTTCTCCACCCGGAGAAAGTAAGAGGTGTTCGTTCTGCGGCAGCCAGCCGCAAGAGAAGGTCTCCAAACCGGAGATAAGATGTGCGTATTTGGGCAGGAGCCCAGAGAGAAGGCACAGCAGCTGAGTTGGTGTGTGACAGCCAGCTAAGGGAAGATCTCCACATCGGAGAGAAGCAGTTCGTACCGGGGCAGGAGCCCAGCGAAGTGATCAAGTTAGTTTGGTGGCCCATTAGCTACGAAGAGTTCCCAGTCCGGGAGATAGCAGTTTGTTTACGGGACGACTTCGAAGAAGACATCCTAAGTCGTTACCGATGGGCCGGGTACCGCAGAAGCCAGAGGCGTTCGTGAGTTACGGGACGACATCGGAGAAGACATCCTGAGCCTTACCGACGAGCCTATTGCCGCAGAAGTCAAAGACTTGCTTTAATCAAAGAGCGTCTTCGGGAAGAAACTTCGGAGAAGTGACGTTAAGCCTCAGAAGTCCTATTGATTCCTGTGGAATACCGATTGAACGCAGTTCAACATTCATGGACTTTAGTTAAGGCACTTCAGCAATTAGTTTAATAAAGTTTTAAAAATAATCCTTACCTTAATAAAGTTTCACGCAGGTGAAGAATTACTCACACATCGAACCAAAATCAAATACCAACCCCCGGCCACCGGAGTTCAGTGGATAAACGTCCCATTGCCACTTTCACCTTAGAAATAGGAATATGATTACTCCGGAATCACGGTGAACCCGCCCAGATACATGACAGAGGGCACCTCCCACGGTCGAGCACAAGGATATAGCGGGTGATGACAGATTGGTTTTAGTGCATAACGCAATCACAATGGGTAGAGAAAGTGATTTGACGGAGTTGCAAAAAGGAATGATCGAAGGGAGGAAGTACCTCGGAAACAAATCAGTTCGTGGGCTGTTATCGATCTGACGTAGTAAAGATGTACCAAGATTGGAGTGATGGCACGCTAAGTAACCCCAGGCGTCAGAATTACGGAGCCCCAAAGGCCATTTTTCCCAGAGGAGATTGTC
>JAFIDM010012231.1:93519302-93540159 GCA_023159025.1 Thereuonema tuberculata
ACATTGGAACGTGGAATGTAAGAAGCATGAATCAGGGAAAACTGGATATTGTGAAAAGTGAAATGGAAAGAACCAAATTGGAAATTTTGGGAATAAGTGAGCTCAAGTGGATCGGAAAGGGGCACTTTCAATCAGATGATTACAAGATTTTCTACTCTGGTAATGATAAAATAAGAAGACACGGAGTAGCCATAATCATTAAGGAGAACATAGCCAATTGTGTTATTGGATACAATCCAGTTAATGATAGAATAATATGTCTAAGAATACAAGGAAAACCACTTAATTTCACAATAATACAAATTTTTGCACCTACATCAGCTGCTGAAGAGGAGAATGTTGAAGAATTTTATGATAGTCTTCAGAAAGTAATAGATGATACCCCAAAAAGAGATGTTTTATTTATTTTGGGCGACTGGAATTCAGTAGTTGGAGAGATGGAAACAGATGGTATAACAGGAAGATTTGGTTTAGGAAGACGTAATGATGCAGGAGCAAGACTAATACAATTTTGCGAAGACAATTCACTGTGGATTGCAAACACTTGGTTTAAACAACATAAAAGAAGACTCTACACATGGACAACGCCCAATGGTATTCATCGTAATCGAATACACAACATTATGTGTAAAAGACGGTGGAAAAGTGCAGTCCTTTCAGCAAAAACAATACCAGGAGCAGACTGCGGAACTGATCATGAATTATTAACGGCAAGAATCCGAATTAAACTTAAAAAGGTCCGCAGATATAGTGCAATAAAGAGATATGATCTGGAAAAAATCCCAAAAACTTTCACTTTGAAAGTTGAAGAACGATTCAAAGTTTTAATTACTGATGAAAGAAGTCCTGATGATTTATGGTGCGAAATGAGAGATATCATTACTGAGGAAGCCGATAATTTAATACCAAAAAGTAAAAAGAAAAGGAAGACAAAATGGCTCTCTGATAAAGCAATTAAAATAGCTGAGAAAAGAAGAGAGGAAAAATCCAAGGACAATTTGCAAGGAGTTAGACAATTAAATGCGGAATTTCAAAGACAAGCAAGAAAAGATAAGGAACTTTATATCAATCTGGAATGTCAGAGAATAGAAGATGATAACTGTAAAGGGAGGACAAGAGATCTTTTTAAAAAGATTAGAGATATTACTGGAAAATTCACGCTTAGATTAGGAATAGTGAAAAGCAAAACAGGAAAAGATCTTACAGAGGGCATTGAGATCAAGAAGAGATGAATGGAATATACTGAAGACCTATATAAAAGGGATTCAAATCAAAAAGAAATATTTATTGAAAAAGAGTTTAGCGAAGAACCAATGATAATGGACTCTGCGGTAAGATGGGCAATAAAAGAACTACAAAAAGGGAAAGCACCGGGTACTGATGGAATACCATTAGAACTGATCAGGGAGGCGGGAGAAGAAGCTACTAGAGTCCTAGGAGAAGTCTGTAGACAAGTATGGAAGAAGATCTTATGGCCTAAAGATTGGAAAAGATCGGTATACATTCCAATACCAAAAAAAGGAGATGCTAGAGAGTGTTCCAACAACCGCACAATTGCATTGATCCCGCATGCCAGTAAAGTCATGCTTAAAATACCACAAAAAAGACTTGAATATTACATGGAGAGAGAAATGCCAAGAGAACAGGCAGGTTTTAGAAAGGGAAGAGGCACGAGGGATCAGATTGCAAACATGCGATGGATTATGGAGAAATCAAGGGAATTTCAAAAGGATATTTATCTATGCTTTATTGATTACAGCAAAGCGATCGATTGTGTCGACCATGAAAGACTATGGATTGGATGGAGATCTATGGGGATTCCAGAGCATCTGATACGACTATTAAGAGAACTGTATAGAGAGCAAGAGGCTACAGTAAGGACTGAGTCTGGAGATACAGAGTGGTGTAACATTGGAAAGGGAGTGAGACAGGGATGCATCCTCTCACCATACTTATTCAACCTGTACAGCGAACATATTATGAGAAGAGCGGGACTAGAGGAATCAAGGGCTGGTGTGAAGATTGGAGGAATTAAGATTAACAACTTAAGATATGCAGATGATACCACCCTGTTGGCAGAAAATGAAAAAGACATAGAATTTCTTCTTGGCATTGTAAAAGATGAAAGCTTAAAATTTGGACTTAGATTGAACATTAAGAAAACGAAGATCATGACAACAGGAAAAATAGGAGCGCTAAAAATCGGAGATGAGGTGATAGAGAAAGTCTCACACTTTGATTTTCTGGTGTGACTGGATGAGGATGGAGGATACACAGAAGATATAGGGAAAAGAATCTTGTTGGGCCGGCGAGCAATGTCGAACCTGGAGAAAATAATGAAAGACAGAGACATCTCTAAATCTACCAAGGATTGTGAAAGCAATGGTTTTTCCCGTGATGATGTACGGTTGTGGAGAGTTGGACAATGCGAAAGAGGGAAAGAAAGAAAATCGACTCCTTTGAACTCTGGTGCTGGAGAAGACTTCTGAGAGTACCATGGACTGCAAGGAAGACTAACAAATGGGTTTTAGATCAGATTCAGCCAATCTATTCGTTGGAAGCATTGATTTTAAGGCAAAAACTATCCTATTTTGGCCACATTATGAGAGCGGATAATTCCATTTGAAAAGATAATCATGCTTGGGAAGGTAGAGGGGAAGAGAAGAAGATGAAGACAACGAAGAAGATGGTTGGAAGATATAAAGGAAGCTACCGGGAATTCTTTGCAACAACTAAGATATGCTGCAAATGATAGATCTGTTTGGAGAGCCAGAAGTCGTAGACGACTTGATGGAACCTAACAACAACAAATTACAACAAATAATAAGTCTAATACAACAAAAAATAAACAAGACTTATACATCAATAGAATAGAGTTTATAATATTTCATGTATTAAATTGCTTCAATACAATTATAAAATAATTAAAACAAAGAAGTTTAAAAGAAATAATAAAAACAATTAAATAAAAGAAAAAAATAAATAAAATAAATGATACTCCAATTTTACAATATTTTTTGAAAATTTCAATAACGAACTTACTAAAGTCTTCTTTTATAAAACTGTAAGTGATATACTCCGTAATTCTCATAAAACAACTATCTCTAATGTTCACAATATTTCGTTTCTGTCTGATTTAATGTGACTCACTTTACTTATAAATTAAAATATCTATTAATCAAATTATTGGAAATTTTTTCCCATTCAAACTTTTAAAAATTATTAAATATTGTCCATGAGTAGTGTTTGTAAATTTCTTGATACCATATTTTGGTTTCATTTATCTTCCGTTTTACGAAGCATCAAAGAATTTCATTTCTACTATAAACTAAAAATATTTTAAATTTGAAAGCAGCGTAATGAAATATGTAACATTCATATTTATAGATAGAATAGATTGCATGCTTGTACATCAAAGTTCTAACAAATACCTGGTACTAAATGATTGCATTTCAAATAGTCAAGCCAATCTATTCAGTGAAGATTTCAGAGTATCTAAAATGTTAATATAACTACTACTAAGTAGAATCTAATAAAATAATAGAATTGTTCGGAGATATAATTTTGAAATCTGCAAAGCCATGATTAAGATGGACCAGATTCTGTTGTTACAAAGACCACTTGTTTATTTAAATATTAATTACGGCTATCTTGTTTATCAATATCCTTGCTGACTTTTCATGACATTAAAATACAATTTTATTTCTTTTTCTTCAGCTTTCATAGGCCTATCAAAAATATCTCTTCCTTGCGACCTGAGCTGTCAGTAAGTATCAAAGTCAGGGCCTCCCTTAGATCTAGACGAGGAAGACCTTTCCTCAGGGCCCCATAATTTTGTGAGCCTGAGCTAAGCTTAAACAAAAAAAAAATTCTTAAAATAGAAGAATTTACAGAAAAATATAGAAATTACTTAAAAACCATACAAATGAGTAGCATTTTTATTAAAGTAACAAAACCTTAATGAAACAAGTTTAAAAAAATGTTAGCTTTTGGAAATAAGGAATCATAATGTACTTAAGAAGGGCCCTCAAAGTAAATTTGACAGGCCTCTAAAACACTAAAGACCACCCTGTTCAAAGATTTCAAGTATTAAATATTTGTATGTATTTTTATACTTATAAACTTACAGTGATTTGGATAAATTGTCTTTAGAATCTTAATACGTATTAAAGCTGTTGAAAAACTTTGATCGCTGAATTTTACAACTATATTAAATCTATGTGCATATACTCTCTATTTAAAATGCAATAGACTTCAATTATTAAAATGGGACCATGGTTTCCTCGATTTTGCTTCCGCTGTTATTTTGGCTTTATTGTTGTATGGGATCATCCGAAAAATTCGTGCTGTTATTAATGACACTATAGTTAGTATAGAGTAATCCAAGACAAATAACAGAGGAAATTTCAAGTAAGGTAGGCATCCCAACGTCAACTGATTTTAACCATACAAAGATGGAATTAAACAATCGTTGAAATGTGTAGATACCTCACGAACTGTCTGAAAGTAATTTGTTAAACGAAGATCGCCTTCTGTTAATTGTCTGACCATCAAAAAACAAAAAAATTACCCATTTCTTGGCAGTTTTTATTGATAATAGGAGATGAAAAAGGGATTTTTATACTGTAAGATAATTGTTAGTTTCGGTAGCTAATCAATCAATTGTAAAGGAAGTAGGAACAACAACTTGCCTTTGTCAATTAAAGCAAAGATTATGTTGCAATGATTGTGATAACCCACACAACCAAATAAGCATCCAAATGTTGACAAGGAAGCTAATGTTTATGAAGCTTAGTTAAATCCTTAAGCTCAGGTATTAATAACAAACTGTCCTTCAATTTGTCATTAAAATGTGTTGTAATAAACTTAGAATTAAGCAGTTTTCTTATGATTAGGCGGTTTAAATTAAAATATTCTTCTTATCATTGGTGAGGAAGGTCACACCTTTGATATTGCGAAGGAACGCCTGAACCAAACTAATTTAGATATCTCGCCTAAGAATCACCGGATTATTACTCTTGTCCGAACTTATGAATAGTAATTCATTGTTAGAACAAATTTTCTGAAGTTCGATGATTTCTAAGGGATTCAAGAATCTAGTTCCGGTTTGATAGTTGCAACTTCTTATAGGATTACCTATTTTATATCTTAAAGAACTTTCCTCAGTCTTATCAGGCAATCCTGCAATGCCAACCTCCAACGAATGGATGATATTGTGGAAACACTGTTTGGAAGGCAAATTAAAATTCAATCCTTTGCTTGTAGGGCTGGTATGGAAATTTGGGAATCACTTAGATTTACAACCCGGGAACAATGTAACTGACTGATTTTAACGCTTAATGTGACCAATTTCTTGACATTAATTGCCGATATACTGTGATACTGCTTATATCCGAGCTTATATCCGTAGGGTAATTGACAATAGAAACCAGGACTACTTTACTGATGTTGCTCATCAGCATCTCATCGACTTTAATAATTCGATTATTTTAGCAAATTGCAAGCCACATTTCCAAAGAAAGTGCATAGAATCGTTTTTCATCTTAACTTTATTGGACTCTTACAATGATTGTCTTTCCGCCCTTTCAATGACTGAGTATGGCCTTTCAAAACAAAGAAAAGAAAGAGAACAATAAACAGAATTAACAAGGATTTAAAGTATTTTTTTTTTTAATTTTAAATTTTGAAATTATTTATTCTTATTTTAGTCTTTTTCAGTATTTATTTCATGCATATGTTTGTGTTTTGGCCAACACATTTACTGAATGGGAAGCACATTTTCAAATTCTTCCGAATTGCTTTGTTTACATCCGCTCTATTCCACGGACCAACATTCCGCTTTATTTACTTCCGTACATATAAACACTGCGAATTCTTCATATCCTTTTTCAGTACTATAAAAAAAATCTCTTCGTCTTATATTAAATATATTCCTTCTTCAAAGTCATTTCCAAATGTCATACAACTATAAACGATATTTCGCAATATAAGTACTTCCGTACTTACATTGATCACCCCCAGAGGGGCCTGGTTCTACATACGCAAATGTTCCAGACAAATGCTCTCCTGTGAAGTCGAAACCTGGTCGTATATGTAATTTTTCATAGTTGTTATTAAATTTCCTGAATTTTCAACAGATGTACCAGCTTTGTTTTTGAAGATTAATTATGGTCAGTACAAGTAAAACATTGAGTTTTACCATATTTTAGAAATATTGTTCTCCTTTTCCGTAGTTTTAATATTTTCTTGCTTCAAAAGCAGCATCGATAAAAAAATTACGTAGCTACAGATCTTAATATTGAATTCTTTCTAATTTTTGAGAAGTTTAAAAATCATTGGTCAAACACACATTACTAGTTAAAAACGTTTTTACATATTAAAATACAAGCAACACAACCGGTTTCGCTTTAACTTGCAAAGCATTGACTAGTGAAAATATTTGAGAAAAGGACATCTTTTTCAACTGACGTAACAAGAAACACGTGGGCTAAGAGAAGCGACCTCTGTGTGAACCATGGAAGGAAGTCCAAGCATGGAAGTGATGAATCTCCAGATAGTAGTTGCCGTCGACAATCTCATGCGCAGTTATCAAAAACGGCACGCAGAGTCCTCCAGTAAAGTATTCCCATTTTTAATAACAATAATTAACACTATGGAAGTAATTCATTTTCAAATAACAATATGGAAGAAACTTATTCACATGAATGATTTTATTTATTTAAATCTAGTCTCTTGTCCTCTTATCAAATCTTGGAAATATGCTAATGTGTTTGGGTTTACTATACAGTATATACCCCTTGTCCTTACAATTAAAAGTCTTTATAGTGCAGGCCTCTATAATATAACGCGTATGTATGTTCTTTATTCTGAAAAGTACTTCGACTATGGGATCTGGTTTATGCTGTTCTACAAGGCAATGTTCAGCCCAATTCGAAATTTCCGGGTGATCGTTTCTGTATGCTGCAATGTGTTCATCAACTCGTTCAATTAACCTCCTACCAGTATTACCAAAATAGATTTGTCCACATGATCTGCATTTTAGCTTGTAAACAGTTCCCATTTCATTCTTTGTTTGTACGTCCCTTTTATTTTGTAACAATGATTTCAAATTGCTTCCTTTCTTATATACAATCTTGATGTCATTCTTGTGGCAAATTTCTTTCATTCTCCGATTGACCTTGGTATCACTGTGTAGTTTACGTATTTTTTTATTTACAAATTCGTTCTTCTTATCTTTATTCTTTCTTTTTTTATATTCTCTATTGAATTCCTGGAAAATATTGTTAACTACGTGTTCAGGATATTCATTGACCTTTAAAACCTCCCTAAATTTAGTCGTTTTTTTCTTTTTGTTTTTCTTCGTCTTTTGTATTTGTAATAATGCGGTCCAGAGCATTCTTGATTATGGCTCTTTTTATTTTATTGTAATAATTCCGCCAAATCATATCACAAATTGTTTATCAGTACAATAAACAAGTCAATTACATACTTTATCATTGTTTTCTGTTGCTAATAGTTGCCAATTCGTCAAAAAAATCAAAAAGTTAGAGTACTTACATATAACTCCTATTTTTCTTTAGATATTGAGTCGCTTTTCACATCCGTATCCTTTAATTTAATAACTCAAGCTCTTAATCATTTGCAAAGTAGGCATTTCGCAAACTTTCTAAAAGTAATTTTTTCTCCATGGTTTTAAAATTGATCAAAACTCTTTGTGATATGCAATTTTTTTGTTTTGAAGTCGATCGGGTTTTTTTTGTGGGCCTCTCCGCCTCTGCTATCTTGGCTGTATGATTTTTGTAGAGGAATCCGCGTTCCTCATTTACGATGAGGGCCAGCTAAATATCCCTCTATAGATAAGACGACCATTTCATCTTCTATACATATACCTACATCCAATTAGGCATTCTGGACATTGTTCAACATACACAGCGACAATTAATTTTAAAATAGAAAATGAGAAGGACAATTATTGGCATTTCTCGATGTCTTAGTAAGAAGAGAAGGGAACATATTTCAAACTTCAGTTTTCAAACAAACAGATAAGGTTATTACCCTCAAATTTTAATTTTCTAGTTGTCCAGTTTCATTTAGGTTAATATTGCTGTTATG
This sequence comes from Thereuonema tuberculata, assembly GCA_023159025.1. Taxonomy (NCBI): domain Eukaryota; kingdom Metazoa; phylum Arthropoda; class Chilopoda; order Scutigeromorpha; family Scutigeridae; genus Thereuonema; species Thereuonema tuberculata. The sequence goes on from JAFIDM010012231.1 coordinate 93,527,415, forward strand.
GCTTTTTTGTTCCATCGGGCCTTTTTGCTCTCCAGCTCCTTTCAATCTTTCATTACTGAAAACTTCGTAAACCATTGGGCATTTGTCTTAACTTCTATTCTAACAATAATACTCAGAAATTTCATCAAAAGTCCCAGCCAGTCATCCCAATCCCAAGGAAGTGGTTTATGCCCTGCAGTGTGTTGATAATACTTATCTGTATGTTGGGCAGACACGGCAACCTGCATGCAAGCGAGCCAGCCAGCATATTTCTAATCAATTGACTATTGTCACTAGTCAATGCTTTTCAAGTCAAAGCGAAATCGGTTGTGTTGCTTGTATCTGGGGGCACGGCAGTGCCCCCGCCAAGACGAGCCGAAGGCAGGAAGGGCACTACGTACCTTTTCTGGAAGTGTTTCGTCGTATTTTCGAACCCTCATAGCTTCGGCCTGGATAATACTAGAGAGCTCAAATTTTCAGGATAAGATGCAGTTAGCAAAATAATGAAATACGCTAAGTTTCATTTATTTAGCTTTAATACTTTGGATTTTATTAATACCTAAAATACGTCGATTCCGTCACTCACTGACTGACTGACTGACTGACTGACTCATGATCATCAAAACCTCTAGGGTACTTCCTGAAGTCCTAGAAAGCTGAAATTTGGTATGCAGGCTAGGATTAGCACACAAACAACAAAAAAATTAAGAAATCAATAACTTTCACCCTCCAACCCCTCATAAAGGGGGGGGGGGTCTGGTTATGTATTATCGAACCCTCATAGCTTCGGCCTGGATAATACTAGAGAGCTCAAATTTTCAGGATAAGATGCAGTTAGCAGACTAATGAAATACGCTACGTTTCATTTATCTAGCTTTTATACTTTGGATCTGGGGGCACGGCAGTGCCCCCGCCAAGACGAGCCGAAGGCAGGAAGGGCACTACGTACCATTTGGTTCATGAACCATTTGGTTCATCATTTTGAATAATTGTAGTGTGTTGTGGAGGTAATGACATAATTTTGTAAAATAAAATAAAAAAAAATATTTCTTCTAAATGTTTTTGTTTCAGTAATGCATATACAATAGCTATGAAACATTAAATTTGATCAAATGAAGTATAGCCTAATTTCTGCCAACACTTCATTAGGTAAAAGGCATTGAATAACTTTACTTCGTTTGGCCTAATTATTTAGTTCATTTATTTCCCTTCCAAGTAATAAGTGTGGTTAAAGGAAGTAACTGCGGAAAGATCCACGTAAACTGTTGTTAGGCTAAAATCTGGGGGCACGGCAGTGCCCCCGCCAAGACGAGCCGAAGGCAGGAAGGGCACTACGTACCTTTTCTTGAAGTGTTTCGTCGTATTTTCGAACCCTCATAGCTTCGGCCTGGGTAATACTAGAGAGCTCAAATTTTCAGGATGCAGTTAGCAGACTAATGAAATACGCTAAGTTTCATTTATTTAGCTTTTATACTTTGGATTTTATTAATACCTAAAATACGTCGATTCCGTCACTCACTCAATGACTGACTGACTCATGATCATCAAAACCTCTAGGGTACTTCCTGAAGGCCTAGAAAGCTGAAATTTGGTATGCAGGCTAGGATTAGCACAGAAATAACAAAAAAATTAAGAAATCCATAACTTTCAGCCTACAACCCCTCATAAAGGGGGGGGGTCTGGTTATGTATTATCCAACCCTGACAGCTTCGGCCTGGATAATACTAGAGAGCTCAAATTTTTAGGATAAGATGCAGTTACCATACTAATCAAATATGCTAAGTTTCATTTATCTAGCTTTTATACTTTGGATTTTATTAAGATCTGAAATATGGCGTACCTTCAATGCTTCGGCCTAAATAATACTGTGTAATAATGTGATTTCTTACAAAAGTGCAAACAGCTTGTATATACAAATTGACCAATAGAAAAACAGAAAAGTAGGGTATTGAAAAAAAATCCATTTTCTAAATAATCTTAAAACTAGATTAAGTTGTAATAGATAATCCCACCCAAAACATTTCATGTAAAATAAGTTGCCAAGACTCACATACTCATAACGCTTTCACTGTTAAAAAGTTATCAGATCTCATCTTACAAAAAGAAATGAAATCTGACCCAAAACACTTCGTGTAAAATAAGGTGCCAAGACTCACATGCTCATAATGCTTTCACTGTTAAAAAGATATGAGATCTCATGTAGAGCCAAGCCCCTAACTCTACAAGGCCTAACTCTACAAGCCCTAACTCTAAAAACCCTATATCTTGGTCAAAAAGTATGGCTTGGCCGTTTCATGGAACTATTTCATCCCACCCAAAACATTTCATGTAAAATACGTTGCCAAGATGCTCATAACGCTTTCACTGTTAAAAAGTTATCAGATCTCATGTAGAGCCAAGCCCCTCACTTTACATGCCTAACTCTAAAAACCCTAATATCTTGGTCAAAAAGTATGCCTTGGCATAATCCATATCCTTTACATAACTGCATGGGATTGTCTGTGCGACAGCCACGAAACTGCCAAGCCATACTTTTTGACCAAGATATAAGATTTTTAGAGTTAGGGCTTGTAGAGTTAGGCCTTGTAGAGTTAGGGGCTTGGCTCTACATGAGATCTCATATCTTTTTAACAGTGAAAGCATTATGAGCATGTGAGTCTTGGCAACTTATTTTACACGAAGTGTTTTGGGTCATTTTTATTACCCGGTATGTAAAAACCTTTTTAATTAGTCATGTTTGTTTGGCCAATAATCTTTCTAATTTCTTGGTTTTAGCTTTTTTATTACTATAATTATTACAATATTGCATTTTTTGTTAAAGAAAGATTAAATTAATAGACAATACTTTTAAAAATTATCTAATTCTTACTCACGTTATAAATAAGAAATAATTGGAATTCAAAGAATTATCCAAAAATGTATAAAACAGTATCCATTTCTTTACATTTTTTTAATTCTTTATATTTTTTTCAGTTCTTTAGAATACGAATGGTTTCCAGTTATAAAACAAGATTATATGTTCGTACCGTCTGAAGAGAACACAACCAAAGTAGGCTTATTTAAGAAAAATGTTTTGTTTTTTATCGTTTGTATCAATACCATTTTCAGTTTTGGTAAATTTCGATAAATATAACAAACAAAATATTTTCTTCTGACTTTCAATTAAATGCTCAGTTTTAGATCCAATACGATGCAGTTTAAATAGCATTCTTTTCAGTCTTAACATGTATTTCATCATATATTTTCTAAAATATTAAAAGTGCACAATTACACCCATATAACTAACGAAATTTTAAAAAAATTATAAAAAAGACAATGTAAACTTAAGAGCAATTTACTTAATATTTCATTTTCAAGTAAAATGTTTTTGTTTTTTTTTAAATTTATTTTAGTCTGATTTAAAAGTTGACCTAATGTCCGTACAATTTCGAATGAAATCCACCATTTATGATGTCTTCACAGAACAACCAAAATATTCGGTATATTTCGTTTATATTTTTGATTGTTAATTCTTTTTAAACATACTAAAGGGAAAAAATACAACACCTACAGGATATTATTGAAATGTCACGAATTGTGGGGAAGCGATAGTATAAAGAAATGCATTCAAATGATTAGGTTTACGGGCCGATTGAAGCGATTGAACAGGCTCGAGCTGATATTCAGGTCAGAGCAGTGAAAACAGATAGATACCAAAGCTTACCAGTTGACTTGACATAACTGCCTCGTGAGTATCAATAAAATGGCAATTCTTCTAGGTTTTGCTTTTTTTTTCTTTAGTGTAGGTAAGTAAACTGAATAGAGACACAAAACATTAGAGACACCTAACTAATAGCGTATCGGTCCTTCTCTAGTGTGAATAACAACCTGTAACGCCAATGTCTCGCTTCTACTAGATGCTTAAATTGCCGAGATAATAACAACCATGCCTGTTTTATCATTGCCCTCAACATCGCCCTAGACATTGGTGCTGAATTCATGGATCTGATGTCTCGCTCATCAGCATCCCACAGATGTTCGATAGGATTTAAATCCGGGGATCTGAGATGGGTGAGCCTGGAGATATGCATGGGCGGTGCTGTCCTGGAGATATGCATGGGATATTGCTGTCCAGGAGACATGCATGGGATATTGCTGCCCTGGAGATATGCTGGAACCTGCTGAATAAGCGAAGGTAAGCAGGATAAGCGAAGGCCATGAAAAGGTCTACATGAATAGCAAGCATTTTCTCGCAGCGTTTAGACACGCTAAGGAACCTAATTCGCCACATAAGAATTCTCTCCAAATCATCCTTGAATCATCCAACCTCCAAATCATCCAACCTGGCAGGGACGGACCACATCCGAACTCTTCCTTGGGACCGTTATAGCTGATAACGGGACTGATCTTTCCAGACGATTGGCACTCTGCAGAGGTTTAATGTTGATGTTCCCGGCACAAGGCAGATGCAATGTCTGATGGTAGGATATCGACTCTTTTAGCCAAGAGTTTACAGTGTGGCCGTGCTGTTTACTCACTAACTGGGTGCTTGTTGTTCTTGTGTCGATCTGTACGAGCCTGGACAATCTACGCAATTCCATCATCAATGGCGTATGAGACATTGGCGAATAAGCGGCCACCACTTGCTCGCTTGGCGCTGATGCATCCTTCAACTCTATACTCGCTGCAGATCTTTGATACGGTTGCCTTCGAAAACCATTTGGGCAATAGAATGATCCATCTGTTTTATGCTGACAATGCGTCCACGATTAAATTCGCTAAAGGTAACATTTATTCATGTTTATTGATGGAGATACACTACTGGGAAGCCCAAATTTCCGCCTATTTATCGGGTGCGTTTGGTTTGGTTTGGTTTGTTCCACTATGTTCTGGGATATCAGTGTCTCATCAACCATGTCTCTAATGTTTTGTCTGAATTTCAGACAAACAGTGCATTAAACCAACATTAAATTTTAAAGTATAATTCTTATAACATTACACTATTGTAAATCTTCTTGCTTCAATATTCTGGTAATATTCTGGCGATAGTTCGCGAAACTGTATCGTTTCGCTTTTTCAAGCCCTTTTCTTCAAAAATAACTTCGAGTCTATCTCAACATTATTAAGTTTCCTTTTCAATAAAGTAACTCAATACAAATACACTATAACTCTATTGGGTTTCCTTTTCAATAAAGTAACTTAATACTAATACACTACAACATTGTAATCACGTTATTGAGTTATTATTCACATATTCAATTATTGTAAAGATTTTATTGAAATTTTTCTTCTTGCCCCCTAATGATATCTTGAAAAAATGATAATGTGTTGAGGTTAACCATATACCCCTTGTCTTTATTCATGCATTTGAAAGATTTTATAATGCAGGCTTCAATGACATATCTGCTATGTTATCCTTGATTTTGAATAATATTTTGACTTCTGGGTCTGGGTTATGCCCTTATTTATTCAAAAATTTATTTTGTTTATTCAAATCATTAGGGGCCAAGAAGAAAAATTTCAATAAAATCCTTACAATAATTGAATATGTCAATAATGACTCAATAAAGCGATTGTAGTGTATTAAGTCACTTTATTGGAAAGAAGATTCAATAATAATTGAATATGTCAATAATAACTCAATAACATGATTATAAAGTATTATAGTGTATTAGTATTGAGTTACTTTACTGAAAAGGAAACTCAATAATGTTGAGATAGACTCGAAGTTATTTTTGAAGAAAAAGGCTTCAAAAAGCGAAACGATATAGTTTCACGAAATATCGACAGAATATTGCCAGAATATTGAAGAAAGAAGATTAAAAATGGTATAATGTTATATTATATAAATAGAATCTCATAAGTTATAAGTATAATTCTTGTTTTCCTTTAGTTCAGCGATATTGTTGGAACTATCGGAGGAAATATTGGAATTTGGATCGGTTTTTCAATAGTTTCCCTGATTGAAGTTTTTGATTTTATCTCACATATACTTGGGAAGTGCTTTTGTATGATTTTATATCAACAGAATAGAAAACAGAAGAAAATATACATAAAGGAAAGGATGATTGGTAGAAGTAAATCTATGTTTTTCTAATTATTTGATCAGTTATAAATCGAATTATAAACATCTTCTGTTACCAGTCTTTTCTGTGTTAAGGAATAAAGAACTAATCACTTTCAAAAGATCACTTTTCATGTAATCTTATAAATGGTTTGTAATTACTGTATAGTACGTAAAGTTCATGTTTTTCTTAAATGTTACTTACAATTGTTAGTTAAGTGTTTCATCTTGTGGCTTTGTATTAAATTTACATCCATTAATGAAGAAATAATTCTTTCTATATTAATTTTTAAAAGTAAAGATATATCTGTAAAAAAGATTAAAATTTAAATATTCTTTAAATATTCAAACTTATATGTGAATGAATGACATTAATAAACTTATTGTGATTTTAACTTCTTTGTTATTCTTTACATTTAGTTCAGTATTAAAACATCATATTGAACACATTAAAGCAACTTGAATTTTTTTGAGAACTTTTAGAAACAATTCAGTTAACCGAAAGAATTTTCTTCCATTAAATGTCTTCCTGAGCATATTTTTTTTATGCTTTGAATCTTCCTCCTTCAAATGTAGAGAAAATGGCACTAAATGCTTTAGGTTCCTATAGTCGTTCTAAATCTAATCCTTTTCAGTTTTTAATTATTCTGCGTCACAATTTATAGTTAAATATCCATCACTTTTTCAATTTCTTCTGATATAACGAAAGATCTTTGCTTTGTAAAAAGAAAAATAACTTCCTTACACCTGTGAATAGTATCTTTTATTCCATTAAAATTCTTGTTATTAACATGAAATAGGAATTCACAAATGATGGCCATTAATGTATAAATTTCGTAGCATGAAAATTATTAATTCAAGTAGATGGTCAATACAACAAGACAAACTGTAAGGAATTATCCCGAAACTAATATTCAATTTTAGTCAAATGTTAGAAATCAACATGAATAGTTTTTAGCTACATAGTACATTTACTCAACAATAAATTTCTTGCAGTAGACTTTAAAAGCTGAAGCACTATATCATAAATCCCATAAGAAATACAACCATCCATGGAAGTAAAAAGAAAAAAAGTTAAAAGTAACTGAAATTTATTTCTTAATGAAAATAAAAAGATTAATATAATACCGGTAATAATCATTACACTATATTTATTAATGTAAACATATAAGTGGGTTAAACATTCTGCATTTACTACGATTCTAGTATGCAATTAAATCTTTACACATATGTAACATGCAAAAAAAATTCAAATAACTCTAATACAATAATAATAATGAAAGAGAGAGTGAGCTGCTATGATACAGTATTAACTTGACTGATACTGTAATTTCCTTGGTAGTTATGGTAGCTGTTGATTCTACAGCTCAACTAACTTACTGTGAATTCTTATAGTGTACATTTGAAGATATACAGAGTGGGCGAAAAATCCGTACCGGTATACCTCTTAATATAAATGTATGCTACAGAGGAAGTCGTATATATAACGTTTCTGTAAATAAGTCCATCAGCCAGCAATCGGAGAATGGCAATAATCAAAGAAGCGGGCAGTGACAGAAAGTATGATTAATTTCAGAAGATTCTCGATTGAAGAGCGTTTAGTGACTGCAGCTTGGGTTCACGTACGACCGCGAACGGACAAACAAGTTCACAAATTATTACTAATTTTCAGCTGCGATTTCGGAAAGCGCCACCATCCAAGAGAATATTATTGGCATGGGAACGGAAGACTTTTGCGTCAGGATCTGTGAAGGATTCACATCAGACGAAAACCGTTAACACATGCTCCTGTGGAAACATGTGCTGCTGTGGAAGAATCCATAACGCGATCTTCCGTGAAGTCGACTCGCAAGCGTGCTGCTGAATTGGATATTCCCCGATCAACCATGAGAAAAGATTTCAAAGTAAAACATTTCACCCATTGTTAATGAATGAGCTATCAGATGTGGATTTAACACGGCTCGAAGAATCATTCAACTTGTTTCTCCAACATTTTCCAACAACAGAAGTTCAACGAAGATTTCAGTTTAATGATGAATTTTCTATCTAACGAAATTCAAAAGATTAGAACATTTATTTTGGTCAAAGGAAAATCCACATTGCTTTCAAGAACTCGAACCAAATCCACCGCACATTATAGTAATTTGGGCGGAGGAACAGAAGGAAATCTGCGTGGACAGTATTTCTTCAATGGCCCAGTGAATCAGACGATTTATCTGCGTATGATTAACGAATGGTAGCTGCCAGAACTCCAGTTGAAAGGCATAGCTGACACAGTGGTTCCAACAAGACGGAGCACAAGCTCATTTCGCCATGATGGTGCTTTGATGAGCTTTTCCCAAAACTGGTGAATTGGCCGGGGATCCGAGAACTTTCCTTCACATTTGCTATGGTCACTACGCAGCCCAGATCTCACCACGTCAGAAATTCTCTGTGGGGATTCAGTAAACAGGAAGTCCGCAAACAACGGTACGTTTCCAACGCCGAGTTGCAGATTACTGTGTGCAATGCCTGTGTGACAGTCGTGACGCCACAAACGATACGGAAAATAGGCATACGGACCTGGAGACGCATCGTCTGTATTAAAAGAAACCATTGAGGAGTGCATACAGGTGTTTTGGATCCATAATAAACACATCAATTCATTTTCAAAGAATACTGTAGGAAATTTTAGAATAATTAAAAGTTTGAGAGCGGAAGGATTGTGTGATGACATTTAAGTAAGTCGTCCGCCTGAAAAATTGAATTGAGATAGCTATAAATACGTGAAACTCGGTATTGTATAACATTTTGTAGAATATGAATATAAACTTAGTTAATGCATAGACTGTAACAGCTAATTTAAGTTAATAATACTGCAATTGTCGATATTTATTTTAAAAAAGTACTTTGACGAGCCCTTCATTTTACTCCGTAGAGCCGAAATGGAATGACAGATAATATGCGGGCTACAACTGTGTGTTCAGATAAATGAGAGAAATTAGCATCTTTCTCTAAAACTCACAAGTCAGTGGAAGTCTTTTTCTCTCCTAATGATGTTGTTTTTTTATTATTGATCAAATTTCCCCTTATTTCCTCAGCTGTTATTTCCTCCTACAATTAAAAAGAAAATGAAGTTTTGAACTGGCATGTAGACTAGACATAGTAATGAAATAAGCATTATACAACAATAAATCAAAAATTTGGAAAAAAATTCTTTAGAAAATTAGAATATCAATTTCTTTCTATGTAGTTTTAAGGAAATTTCTGATAAGAATTGTAAATTATGTGGCTCCTTTCATAAAAATTCAGAAATTACAAACTGTGATGTAGTATTTTAAACACCCTGTTGGTGAAAAGCTTTAATAAAATACCTATATACCGTAAGTATGCAAAGTCCATCCAATTTGTACTCAAATTCCATCTTACTTTTTTCTTTTTATTTCTTCAATAATTTTTATATTTCTTCATTTTCGTGCCTCCTGCTGCTGTGCATCCCGCTTAACATTTTGGGATATATAAATACTAGCAAGGGGAAATCTGCTTGATTTGAATTTCATTGATTTGGTTTGACCGAAATGAAATGTTATATTTGTTTTTTGTTAAATTTCTTTTAAAATTAAATTTTCGTTGGAAATCTTCAAACTATCGTTTCTTTTAATGTTTGAAAATGTGCATAATGATAATAAAAATAAAAAAGAAATTGTGAAGTGAATATCGTCGAAGCTTTCTCTGCAATTCAAGTGAAAAGCGTTCACTTAGCCTGTTCAATGAATTGTACAACACTGCAAACATACACACACATCACGTATGTAAACTATTGTTAGGGAAATGATAAATTATTCTGTAAAATTAATAGCTGCATTATTTCGACAAGATATCTCTGAAACGTAAATAAGTGAATCATCAATCAGAAATAATAACAATGAAATTCTACATTTACTGTCATTTCTACAGGTAATATCGATTGTTACATTTGAAAAATAGCAGTGACTCACATAAAAATTCTTTGTTTAAATTTCGAATTTAGATATTTCAGAGAAATTACAATTTACTAATGGCATTATATGATAAATTTTATTACTAGAGAAGACAGAAAGGTTTCAGCTTCCATTATAATCATAGTAAGTCAAGAAAGATTAGGCTTAAAGAACTCTCTGAGAACTGATAACAACAATATGTAAGCTCCGTACCGATTTTACGTATATTGGAAACAGAAGTAAACAGACTGAAGCCAAAACAGGCACTGTTACAGATTCGCAACTGGTAAACTATTCAGAAGGTGGAATCTAAAATAATTATTACAGATGGATGCTATTTATTTTTCTACAAAATGAATTTACAGGTAAATCATCAAATATTGCAAATAAGACGCGCAAATACTTCAACTAATTTATCTAAGAAGTTCAGCACTTAATAGTAATTAACGTTGTTTTGAAGGAGTCTATGGATACAAAAAAAAATCCCAATAGCATGTCATTAGTATTTTTTATTGTGTTTTTTCAAAGGTGTCTTCACAGATGAAATTTACTTTTTTATTCAAATTGATTAATTGAAGTTTTTGAAAAGTTTGATATTTTTGAAGCTTTTATTTGCAGTACTATTGACATTATGCAATATATAACTTATTACACTCTTAGCAAGTGTCAACAAATAAAAAAAAATTAATAAAATAAAAATCTTTTGAACTATGGATTTACTAAAAATTTTTTTTCAAACTTGTCATTTAGTTCAGTATATCAGGATTTCTGGTTTCCATTTTCAATTTTTTTTTAAATATTCCACTGATCTGTGAAAATGCAGAAAGGCAAAAAACTAAAAGCAAATAACATAAAAAAAATAAAAAAGTTGCAAATTAAATCATAAAAATGAGTTCGATTTCCAAAACGAGGATTTACAATTGCAAAAATGCCAATCTTAACAGTAGCTTTTTTTTTAAAGAAGATTCCACCTTTTATTATTTTTTTTTTAGTAAATTTTATTATCAAAACCTAGGGTAACTGGATTGTTAGTAAATCCAAAGTTCAAAAGGTTTTCATTTTTTATATTTTTTTTTTTGGTTTCTCGACATTTGCTAAGAGTATAACTTATGACATTATATTGCATAATGTCAATAGTACTGCAAATAAAAGCTTCAAAAATAACAAACTTTACTTTAATCTATCAATTTGAATAATGAAGTAACTTTCATAATCTATATAGACACCTTTAAAAACACACCAAAAAATACTGATGAAAAAAATTTAAAACACTTAGCAACTTTATTACTTTCTTATTTTTGTATCATACTTTAGAGTCACGTGTTTACTAACTTCTTATCATACCTAAAAACTGGATGGTTTTGCATTTTTTCAGAATGTAAATAATTTCCAGTTTATAGATGATGTAATAATTCAGTAAAATTAAATTTGTGACATAAAATCGATAAGGTGTAAAACTTAATTCTAAAGATGCTAAAGATTCTTTACATCTGAAATTAATTTCTTTACATCTGAAAATTTTGAATCACATCAAAACATCAAATTACTCTATTCTATACCTAAAGGTAGAATGCTTATTGAATTTTCTCAGAAAAACCTGATTTCTTATTGCCTTGAAGTCATTCTGAATTTAAGGAGAAATCAACTTATCAGTTCGAAGATTTCTTTTGTACGCCCTACAGTCGTTATTCTGTGATTCTAATGTTTGGAAATAAATGAAATCTACTTTGTAAAAAATTTGCTGTAATAAAATGTCCTCAATGTTTTTCCTTCCTTTCATCGACAACGGTCAACTTTGGACCACGAGCTAGCCTACCTGACAACGTCAGGAGAGGCTACGAAATTCAAGAAGGGGGGATGAGATTCACATCTCATTCAGAATAACCCTGAGATAGTAAGTCCCAGGGAGAAACGGACGAAATACAGAAGAAGAAAGAAACAGCCATGCCAACGCCGGGATTCGAACCCAAGTTCCGACACATTACACATTGGCCACACGGCAGACCGTCGTCGAGGCCGCTCGGCCATGGCGGAACGACATCAATGTTTTTCCTAAAAGATATATTTCGTGAGATCACATTAAAATCTTCTCAAAATTCCTGATGCGCTGTAGACAAATGAAACCTTACAATTCGGATCCATTTCTTACCACTTGAAAAATTGGATCTTATTCAAACATTTGATAAAAGTTGCGAAATATTTCAATTGTTATATTTTGGATGTTTAAATTGACTATGTAGCTGTCAAAGGATATTATAGATTTGATTACTACTTTAAACACTGTCCTTTGTAATCCTCTTAATAATGTATGCAAAGAAAAGGAAAATCTATTTAGATCCAGCTTTTAGAATGGCCGTCAGACTTAATGACAGCAGTGATAGTAATGTGGTCAATTTTATCGAAAGAAAGTTGAAATTTTAGTTGGCAGATCACAATACATTTTTATAAGCATTCTATCTTTAGGCAAAGAATAAAGTAATTTGATGTTTTGATGTGATTTGTTTATTTATCATATCTGTAAAGTCCTATGCTTTAGATTATGTTTGTATTTTTTCAAAGTTTATTATTTTTTTTTACTAATTAGATGTACTCTTTTATATATGATATTAGAGTGATTTAATTTTCTTCTAATTAAGAAAAACGTTTTTCAAATTCAGAAAAAGAATCAATTACAAAAGATGGAAATTTATATTTCGTTATTATAAGACTCCCGGTCTTGTGTGTGTGTGTGTGTGTGTGTGTGTGTGTGTGTGTGTGTGTGTGT
>JAFIDM010012231.1:93540169-93578840 GCA_023159025.1 Thereuonema tuberculata
TGTGTGTGTGTGTGTGTGTGTGTGTGTGTGTGTGTGTGTGTGTGTGTTGAAGTGCTTCTCTGATATGAGATACGCTCCCATTGGAAGGTTCCATGGAATAATCTGGGAGCAAATACTTCGCAAGGGCCCCAAGAACCAAGCGTAAGGTTGGGAGTTTTCTTCTCATCTTGGAATAGATACTGACAAGCAAGTGCGGGACCTCGAATGCTGATAACCGTACGATAATATGCTTAGAATATAAATTGCTCATGCCAAAAACAGTGGTATGAGTCATTCTCAAGAAAAACTTCATGGCGTACCACGAGAGACAGTTGAATGATCATCTATTGAAGGTCCAAGAGAGGAACTTTGGTAACGTGAAGAAACAAAATATAATAGGACCAAAAACACATATATTTCAATGTCGTGATTATATTGCTATATTTCCCTCTTCTTAAAATAATTACATTACCTGAACAACAAACTTTTCCTACTGATCTGATAGTGTTGCCCAGCTATTCAGTCTTCAAAGTGCAGATCTTCAAAGTGCGCTAGCAGACAATAGCTGACTTTTGCATGGGAATGACTCATACCACTATTTTTGATTGAGCAATTTATATTCTAAGCACTTTTTTGTGCGTTTCTCAGCGTTCGAGTTCACGCACATTCCTTGTGAGGAGGTTTTCATTGCCTTCCTCAGGAAACCATTACGGAATGGCTTCAAGAGAAAGTGAAGAAGAAGCAGATTAAACACAGGAAAGGAAATAAACATCCGTGCCAGTGCCGGGATTCGACCCAAATTCAGACCTGTCAGTCTCGTGGCGGACAATGTGGCCTTTGACCTGAACGGCCACATCACGGTCTTACACGGGTTAACTGAGAAACTAATGAACTCAATTCTTTTTCATTTGCTGATTTAACATTCTACTAATTTGAAAGCAAAAAAAAAATCAAGAAATTTTGTGGAAATATCATTTGTGACATAATCAATTCAAGGTTAAATAAATATACATTTAAATAATAACAACAGAATATATATTTCTGTATAACAGAACAAATCAAGACAAATTGTTAAAAAAAAATAGTTGATTCAAAGGCCTCTATGATTTCATTAACAACTTCATAAAATTCGGGACAAACTGAAAGTATCTTATCAATTGCCTCTCTTTTTTTGTTGACCTCTTATCGAAACGAAAGAAAAAAAAAATAATCAATAGAAAAAAAAAATAAGAAAATGTAATGTAAGAGAAATTATCCCAGATTTCGTTTTTATCTCATTTTATCTTTTGATTTATTTTTTCTTTTGCTTTGTTTCATAATATTACGAAGTCCATTATATAACAATTAAGAAACTATAAAATGAAAGAAAAAATTTCTAGGAAAATTGCAATTTTCAATTGTGTCTCAAAGGGAAACATTCATTCTTTGATGTTAATTTCTAATCAATCAAGAAATAAATACAATTTATTTAATTTTAATTTATTTGAAATTTTTCGCTACAATTTTAAATAAGAAGAAGTAACTGAATTAAATAACTACAAAAAAAAAATTAAAACTCGAAGAATGTTTTTAATTAAAGTAAGAGATATCAAACTGTTCTAGTTTAGCCTCAGCCAACATTTGGATTTGGCGTCATTATAAATAATAATAAAACATTATAAATACTCATTGAAAGAAAGAACTAGTGAATTACGTGGATGTCTTTGGTGGTCGGCAAATGTTCTGTCCAGGTTAGAGACATTCATATAGACACCTGCATATAAGGGCAAGAGGGGACATTTGTTCCCCCCTCCCCTGAAATTTTCAACCTTAATATGATTTATGTAATTTTTTCTTGTAAGAAGATATTTAAGAATTGCTAAATATTATTTTAAGGTAACTTTTGTTTTATTTTGTTTTTACTTCAGTTAACCTATGAAATCTTAATTCATTGTCTAAATATTTCAGCTACGTAGGAACAATGAAGGGGCGAGTTAGAGTGGTAGGCAGAAAGTATGTTTCATTTACGCCTTCAACCAATTACGGGTGAAATATAAGATTGAAAATAAATAAAAGTGGATTTGGCTTCGTCTATATCTAAATGGATAAGTATATATAATCGAATTATGTCAAATCATTTCGATAAAAAAACAAAACAAGTAACATTCTTAAATTTGATTTCCTTCCGAATTCACTGTCAGTTTTCCACGGGCCCCCACAATGGAGGGGTCAGTTGGTCCCTCAGCACCGTGGCCCGGTTATCAAAGGGGCCCGAGCTGAAGTCTTAACCGGAAAAAAATATATGAATTAGCCTATCACTTCTATACCTTTTTTATAATTTAAGTCTACGTTTTATATAATTAATTAATTTACACTAAAAATAATGCTAATAACTGTGTGCCATATTGAAAAGGGAGAAATATGAAATTGTGTGATGCTTTCGAGATATTTTTAGCTAAGAATCTGTGATTTTGACCAAAACATGGACGTTACTGCATTTGGGACTTGGGGCCTGAATTTGATGTGGGGGTCTTGCACAGTCCTATAAAAGGTAGAATTCAGCCATTTTATTTTAAACAGTTCCTCCTTAGGTCTGATCTACACAAGCGTTGAAAACGGGGCGTTTATAGAACTGAGCGAAATCCCAAGTATTTCCATGGAAAGTGAAAGATGCGGTCTATACGAGAGTTTTCAACGCCTTCGTCGTCATTACCAATGCCAGCTTAGTAACGCTGGTCTAGTCGACAGAGTACTTTGGTGCACTTTCCCTATTTTTACACCTATAAACTAAAGCGGCGTTAGGGGCGCCCGTGTAGATCACATCTTTCATTTTCCATAGAAATACATGGGATCTGTCTGGGTTCAGTAAAAACGTTAGCAACGCGGCTTAGCTAACTCCATGTAGATCAAACACCGCAGAAAAGAGATGACCTTTGGAAAAATATTCCTTTCTGTCATTAGCTACAATATGGAGAATTTTTAGATGACCAGTGATTAACCCTTCTATCTTTGCTACTGTCTTATTTCATTTCGACTTCAAGTTGACCTCTTTACAACAAAATTTCTTTTATTACTATTATTTTGCTTTTAGTATCTACTTTTACTAAGTTTAAATTATTTAATCACTGTCATACGAGATAGTCTAATTTCTTTTTGAGTTTCGAATAGCGAATAATAGTGTATGTTACAAGATTGGAGAAAGATTAAAGAAAACACAAGAAAGCCGAAAATAAACTTAGTCTTGTGTAAATTTTATGTAGCTTCTCACTCCCATTTTCATGTATTTCTTCATATTTCACTCAAATTAATTATTAAATAAAAGCTTAACGTGTATTAAAATTGAATTAATTGAATAAGAAATCACCAAACAAACCAAAAATTGTTAAAAGTCTTTGTAATAAAAATTTAAAAATACATTACGGAAACCAAAAGGAGTGCTTTCGGAATCCTGTGCGATTCCCTTGTCAATCAAAATACAATGAAGTGATTTGATTTAAACTACAATTTTTCGTGTGTTTGGTGAGTTCTTCTTCAACATTTCACTTATCCCAGGGTTAATCATTATAGCTATTACATGATATTAAAGCTGTGGTCTAACATTTCTAATAAGGTTTATAACAGTTTCAGTGAGCATCGAAAAGAAACTGGGTTGACAAAAAGTATCTGTAATTTTATTTTACATCAAAATACTTCATCTGTCCGTCTTGGTGGCTCAAAAATATAAATCCTAAAAATTTATTAGATTGTTACAAAAAAAATCCCTATTGAGTTCCATACGTATTAAACTAATAGGTAAAGAACTCCGGACAAAAACGGATGCGTCATTGCGTCTACGATCAAGACAATTCAAAACTACATGATCTATAAGCTGAAACTTTTGTACCTAGATTAGATGCTTACATGGAAGTTCGCCATTAATTTTTTTGTAAAATTCAGACCCGTAAGTAATGAGCTAAGGACCAAAAACCATCAAAAAAGTGAATCAACAACTGTAGAGTTCTGTTTTAATTTTAAGTACTATCATTTGATAGTTGGCACTCCAATAATATCTTATTTTCAGTAATAGATTCTAACAAACCTACAAAGCCGTCTTTATATTGAACTATTTCCATTAATCTCCTGTTGTTGCTCGGGTATCAGCACACGACAGGTGGTCCGAGTATGTGATGCATCTCCTACTACCGCATGGAGGATACTTCACGAGATGCTCCTGTATCCATATCATCTACAACGTGTGCAGTGTCTTTCGCCTGCCGATTACCCACCAAGGGAGAACTTTTGCCTTTGGTTTGTTGCACAAACTGCCAATCCATTGTTCTTCGGTCTTGTTTCCAGTTGAGACAACATTTGGACGAGATGGACTAACAAATTTTCACAACCAACATTTGTGGGAGTATAAAAATCCTCGTGGTACGATTCAGGCTAGACACCAGCAGTAGTTTCAGGTTAATGTGCGGGCTGGAATTATAGATGACTGTCTAGTAGGTCCATATGTTCTCCCTGCACGTCTGACAGGCGCTGTCTACAGGGACATGATTCGGAACACTCTTCCAGCCTTGCTACACGATGTGTCCTTTCAAATAAGATGAAACATGTAGTTTATGCATGATGGAGCTCCAGCACATTTTAGCCACATTGTTCAAGATGCACTGGCTGATATCTACCATGATAGATGGATAGATAGGGGAGAACTAGTTCCATGGCCTGCACTCCCCCGACCTCAATCCTTTGGGTTTTTATCTGTGGGGCCACTCAAACAATTGCTTTATGCATCAAACATTCCTAATGCAGACACATTTTAGCATCGTGTCATGGAAGCCATCAGCGTGTCATGGAAGCCTGCGAAACCGTTCGACACCGTATGGGAGTATTTGAAAGGGTGCGAAAGTCCATGATCCGACGAGGGCATGCATGTTCGGAAGCACGAGGAGACATTTTGAACATTTCTTAAGAGTTTCGGATTGCTGAAAGTTTCAAGACTTGCAATAGCCTGACAATGTCTAACAGATGTGTCAGTACGTTCTTTCTTTAATAACTGAAAACCGTAGGATTTTCGGACATATGTTTATATGGACTTTTGCTCTTGTTTTAGTGTTAGGAACCCGCCCCCAAAGTATGTAAGAGTATTTCTGAAACACCCTGTATAAAAACAATTTGTTGACTGTGATACTATTATATTCATGTTTTGGAATAAGGGCCAGAATTATCCTTTACTAAATGAGAGAGCGGCAAATAAGTTACATTCCATTACTAAAATTATTTGAAATTGCACTTCTGTACATCGGAAGCGCAGTGGTGCCTCAGAGGAAAAAATATACAATGAAAAACTCACCAATGAAAAATTAGTGAGAAAATTCATGTGCCAGCAGTGCGCAGGCCTCAATACTTACAAATAATTTAGTCTCACCCATTGTATTTCTGTATTTTAGAAGTTCAGAGATCCCTACAATCATTGCTTCAAGCAACATTATTAATAAATAAAAATTAATAGTTATAAATATTAAATTAATATTCAGTTAAAGTCAAGATTGAATTATTAATTAATAATAATTAGTTTATGAATAATTGTGATTGTTAATTAATTATTTGCAAGGATATTTCATACCCTCCCCTCATGACGACGTTCCCCCAGCCCCCCGAAAAATTTTTGCGAGCGCCCATGAAGACCGTAGCGAATCCATCAGATACCTTCACAATTCATAATCGTTTATTGGAAGCAGGGCTTTGATCTGGACTCCCCCGAAGTGCTTGTTTCTTATTTCTATTCAGAATTTTCAGTCGTCCATTGGTTATCCGCAGTGAAGATGCAATTTGTCTTAACGACAATGTTTGTGGAAGAATTAGAATCAAAAGACGTTCGCCAGAAAAAGAAAGAGGAATTGAATAAGAGTCCAAACACACATGACATTCATGCAATTTTTATTTAACAGAAAATATGTCTAGCATTTGTATACATGGTAGCCGCAAAACGTTTCTGAGGAAAGGAGTAATATTTTGACAATATATTTTAGAATATAAAACTATATAAAAATAATACGAATTTGAAAAACGTCTTAAATAAAATTTCTCAATTTTCTATATATATATTAGTCGCTGACAAAATTAGAAATTTCAGGAATTAAGTGAAATTTCAGGGAAAGGGGGAAATTGACATATTTTCCGTTTCCCCTATGTGACTCTTTCCCCTCAGTAATCGTCTCCTTTTCGGCGAATATGGAATACGTTACGGCCCAACAGGATAATTGGTAAAATGAATGATATGTGGAAGGGCATTATCCAGTCTCTCCAAGTCACAAGACAGGACATAAATGCCCTATGACCTGGAAGATTTTCAAATCTAATGTCTGGGACATTGCTGGATTGCATAAAATGTCAAGTTTAAGAAAGACAGTTTTCATCTGTGAATGAGAGAATACTTGAGAAAGGCTGCAAACGTAATCTTATCGTGAAATGACCTCTTTTTTATCAATTTCCCTGAATTTTATTAATAAATTTCTTCCTGTTTGTTATTAATTGCTTCTTTTTTCCTGCATTTTTTTCTCTTTCTTCCTTGCAAGATAAGTTTAGCTTTTGTTTCTTTTTTTTTTTTCTTTCTTTCGTTTAACAAATTTTCATGGTTGTTTATTTTCATGGTACCAAGTGGTAACGCACTTGACTGCGGCTGGAATAGCCAGGTTCAATCCCTTATGGAGATCAGGTATCCATGCAGAATAATCCTTCAGATGGGTTCTGGAGTCTATTGTTTCTACCGGATTTCTTTCCCGGAAATTGAGGGAGGGCGTCGAGCTCACAACCCGATCTCAACTTAGCCCGTTGGTCCATTGGGAAGGGGGGGAGGGCGCTACATATGTAGTGGGATACTTTGATTTTCACTTTTTTTCACAGAAGTCGATTACGTCATTGCATACGTTATCACTATATATTATTTCTCAAAGATGTTTTTTTGTCGGTTCGCCATTTCTCCCTTAATATTTCATCAAAATCAATGATTGAGACATCATTTTGAAGATTACGTTCCCCGCTAATGTCGAAAAATAAACAAATTGTTTAAAATTAATATTTTCGTTAAAAAATTTACCATTTGGCTACCCGGTCCACACAAATAGTGAAGGCGTGAATTTATTCAAAATATTTTATTTCCGCACTATTTTGGTGGGCTGGGTAGTCGAGTGGTAAAGTGCTCGGCTGCGGTTTAGAAGTGGCGGGTTGGATCCCCGGACTCGGACGGCGCGGCGGAGGATACTTTTTTTCGTACTTCATTGAAATACAGTTAAAATATGTCACGAACTACAGATTAAAATGTATTTTCTTGATAATATATTCACATAATGAATAAACCAACTGTTTATGGGTTCTAAAATGATAATGCAATAATTTGTTTAGAATCGTAACTTTAAGAAGAACAAATATCACAGATTTATGTAGATAATGATTTTATATTTATGAGCTATTTAAATAAAGACAAAGAATGCTTTCACTATACTTTTTTTTTTTTTGTCGGTTCGCCATTTTTCCCTTAATAATAATTCATCAAAATCAATGATTGAGACATCATTTTAAATTACGTTCACCGCTAATAACGAAAAATAAACAAATTGTTTAAAATTAATGTTTTCATTAAAAATTAATAAATAAAATTAATGTTTTCATTTATTTTAAAAACCTTTTTAAAAAAATATAGACAGCGCCATCTATTGATAATTATAATCTATTGACAAACTAACATGCACGACAGCTATTGGAGTTGTTTATTATTTCTCAAAGGTGTTTTTTTGTCGTTACGCCATATGATAACGTTTCACATCACAAGTAAATTACTGCTCTTCAAAATAAAATACCTTTCAATAATAAATAATGGCATTTACTTAATTCACCATTATTATATTACATTCGAATATCATGCAAGATACTATGCAAATTATTCGCACGGGTCAACTAGTTAATTTTATTATAAATATTGTCGTACACGTTATTAATTATCGTCGATTATATCATATTTCATTGTAAACATGTAATAAGTATTCAATTCTTTGAAAAATTTATATTTGAAATTTGAAATTTGAAAGCTATTTCTTTCAAGTATTTAACTTGAAATCATGCTTCAGTTGATTGAAGAAAAATCACAAAAGGCAGAACTGCATCATTTATTTCAATCATACCATTCTGTTAAAAAAATACTTCATTACTGGATGATTTATGGGATGTTTTTTTGAAGCTTAAACAGGAGTTAAAGATAAATTGTTAGATTAAGTTTCTAAGGATAGGTAATTGTTCTTCCCCAAAATTCAACGATCAAATTCAATATATCATTGTAATTCAGTTAAAGTTCTCCCTTACAGTATAGGAAAAGTAATGGAAAGCAGCAGCTTAGACAGCAGCTTATGTATGCTAAACTTCGAAGTCTTGGACATCCAGCTTTAAATAAATTCAGTTTACCTTTAAAATATACTAAGAACTGTGAATTACATTATTTTAATTAAGAAATCACTTAAATCAATTAATAATCTAACCTTAAATCATAAGTCAGACAGATAGCATTGTTAATCATAGATAATCTAATCTGTAATACAAAAAGAAAATAGGTATCAGTATTTTTTTCCTGCGTAAGTTATCGCCTCTTTTATCTTATCGTTGATAATCAAGATGCAATTGTCTATTAATTTGTGTTTCCAGTTGCTTCATTTTATGTCGCATCAACCATGAAGTCCTTGCTGGTTGTAGCTGTGTTGCTGTGTTTGGCTTATGATGTCTTCGCCTCTCTAGAAGGAGGACAAACCGATCTGACACCAGAGGAACTACAAAGCCTTCAGAAACTGGTTGACGCAAGTGTAGGAACTATCAAGAAACAAAGGGAGGACGAGGATGCCACCAATGTTTGTATCGAATTAAAAGGAGTGGCTGAATCCGGAACCAAACAGGTAAACAAATTCATTTTCTAAATAACACTTCCACAATTTATATTCTTTTCAAACGATATTTGGAATAAGCGATAACGTTAATTGAACAATGTTATATCAATTAGCGATGACAAGACTAGCATTTTTCTTATCATATGATTAGGCCATTGTTAAAATATAAAATAAGAACTATAGTTGACGCGTCGAGTTTTGAAGCTCCCAGAATGCAACGCAGATTATAGATTGTCCTTTCCTGGCCGTTCGCTAACATTCAAATAGAAGTGGTCGCTTCTCTTCTATTTGAATGTTAGCAAACGGCCAGGAAAGGAAAATCTATAATCTGCGTTGCATTCTGGGAGTTTCAAAACTCGTCGCGTCTACTATAAGCTATTGGACAAAAAAAAAAAAGAAAATTAAGAAGATAATTTCTTCCATTTTTTTTTCTTTTTTCTCTTTTCTTTCCAGTTTTTGTAATTTGTTTGTTTTTAATACCCATTCCTTATTTAAATTTCTCTCTTCGAAAAGATAGAGGATATAGAAATAGTTAAATATTTTACTTTTTCCCAGTTCTTATCTATAAACATCTTATCAGCTGATTTTTTTTTAAAAAGGATTACTAATACAGTTAATTCCTGGCGGTGGTTAGGGATTTTTCCACGGTTGTTTTTTCTCGAGACGGACCCTGGGGGTCCACTTATCTTTCTAGAGATAGTTAAAAGGGGGGGGGGTCGTCGGAGTGACTAAGCAACCTCAACTAGTCCCATTGGTCGAGAATCGCTGGAAACCTAAACCTCCCGCTCCCAAGGTCCTGCGTGACCTGTAGTAAAACACCTTTACCTTAACAATTACATAACTTTAGAAATAAATCGTGTAAAATATTAAAGTTATTTATAATGAATATTCAAAGACAAAAAGACCTTTCAGTTTTGGAATCTAAGACCTTTGAAGCACATATACACTTTTACGTACCTATTGTTCATGGAAATGATAAATTATTGAGAAAAAATAGTAATTACATTTTTTTCATCAAGAAATTCCAAATTTCAGCAGGAGCAATGTTGGGCAAAATAAGTAAATAAATGAATAATCAATCAGTAGCAGCAATGAAATTATTAAAAGTGCAAATAACTGTAGATAAAGTGCAAATAAATCTGAATAATTGGCAGGAAACAAAATACTTAAAAAAATCCGTAGATAATAGTGATGATTTTTCTAAATGTAATCTAATGATAATAGATAACAAAAGAAAAGGATGAATTAAGAATATACTAATAATTAAATGTAATGTTGCTGTAAAATAAATTCAGCTTTCCATTCTACTCCACTCTTTGTTTCTTGCTGATTAGGCCTAAATTGGAAATTTTAACCGAAGTTACTTCTTTTCTTTATTTTGTACTGAATAACCATCAAAGTGACCTATGTAATTTGACTGATTTTTTAATTCTGAATTTGCTACATTCTTCTTACTTACAGGTTGTTGCTGGCATTGTATACAGATTCAAAATTCGTTTAATCCCCACAAAGATCAACTCCAACCTCTGTCATGGGGTCGAAGTATCCTTGGAGGTAAGAACCTCTCTGATAATTTTGAAATCTGATTTTATTATTTATTCAATCAGTCCGTGATAACGTAATAAGCTTATAACCGAAATTAATCCATCATTTAAGATTTGTCTTATTTAATTAATAATTGTGGATTATTTATTAACTGATAGTTAAAGATTGTATGGATTATTTATTAACTAAAGATTAACATAGTTAAAGATTGTTAAATATTTTATTTTAAAAAAGTAACATCTAAAGATCGTTTCATTTATTTGTAGGAGGAAATCTGCAATGTGAGAGTTTGGAAGAAATTACCCGGGCAGGGAGATCCCGAATATTATGTAGACAGTTGCGAACCAGTTATGTTTTAGATTCACCAATTGACCGATGTGAGAATTAAAACAGTAACAGTAATAATAAACAGAAAACTTTTCCTTGTATGTTCTTGCCTTACTTCGCCTCTTGATGATATTCAACTCTATTTCTTTTTCATTAAACAACCTTGCGCTAACACACACAAGTAAAACTAATTAAATTTTTACGTAAACGTACGACCAGTTTCCCCAACAAATCTGCCTAGCATCATCAGGAAACTTTTTTTTACAGAAATGGCTGCATTATAGACCCTATCAGAAGTCCACTTTAGAATATTATTCCCACAATTCATCGGGTTCGGATGACCTGTAGACTTCAACATCAGGGATCAGAACTTCTTCGCCGGAAACATTCCATTCAGCGTCCAAGTGATGCATCATTTTCACAATATTGAAGTGTAAACATCAGTTTAATTAACATCATGAAGTCAACCAGTGCATCATCAAATTTTTATAAATAAATTTTATAATAAGCTTTTATTAGTTTTATTTATATGTGTTGGCGCAAGGTTGTTTAATAAATAAATTCTAAGACACGTTAAGTATTTAATTATCTATTTCATTTTGTTTAGTCTTTAATTTAATCCTTTTCTCAGTGGGTTGTCAAAAACGTCTAGACTCACTGAACAAACCTTCATTCACCATCTAAATATCAATATGAAATCCTAAATAATTATGGAATATTTATTAACTAATAGTTAAAGATTGTAATTATTTTATTTAAAAAAAAGTAACATCTAATGGTCATTTCCTTTATTTGTAGGATTAAATGATAAATAAATTACTCATGTATCCAAATGAGAACACTTATGATTTCCTATAAATAAACAAATTGAAATCTTAATAAGAAATAACATTTCGTGTTGATAATAATTTATAATCTTAATTATATACATAAATAAACCAATACATTAGGTATGTAAGAATTTTGAAATAAGAATGGATGCAAAGTTACTGGAAACTTTGATTAAAGCTATTTTTTTCTTCTCTTTTAATGTTAATGATTTTATAAATTCAAATAAGCTTTTTGGAACACTATCATAATCCTAGCTTCTTTTCATATCAATTCAACATAAAATTAGTGGCTGCAAATAATTTAAGCACTCTATTGCGCAGACTTCTTCTCACAAGTTTGATTTAAATAATTCTGAAATCGAAGTACTTTGTTCCTAAGCTATATCATCTGATTTTTTGAAGTTCACTTTTTCATTTATCTGAAATAATTTACTTTTTAATTTGCCTCTTTCAAATGATGATTCCTCATAAAATAATAAAAAAAGGAATGGGAAACACCTACAAATACATTATTCTGAAATGTATCGGCTTCCACTGTATCTCAAAACTGATAGTAACTAAGCAAAGCAGCAAACCGCTATTTGGCTCAAACTAAATGGACTCAAAATAAGCATCGCTTGAAGTTGTACTTGATGCTTGAATTACAAGGGTTTGAATAAATGATTTTTTTTTACGGGCCAATCAACAGTATATAACAGTTTTGGTTGTAAATATGTTTTCTTTTGTCTTACGATGTGTTGGCTTCTGTTGAACGAGGACTAACTGATATGAGGAACTAAAAGATATGATTGACAGAAGTATTATCATCATCAACAAAGAAAGGGAGAATGACACAGTATTGTCTCTCATTAAAAAGGTGTTACTAAATTCGAACTGTACAGGTAAAACATTTCCAATAAAGATTTCCAAGAAACAAAATTAATTCTCATTTTAAAGACTCACTATTTTTGCTCATTTTATATGAAATTTCTCAATCATTGATTTACCGTATTTGATGTTCATGTTCGAGATTTTGGAAAATGAAAACAATCTGCAATACAATTGTGAAAAAAAAAAAAAAAAATAACGGGAGTGTAATTATATCAAACATATTTAGATTGAAATGAAAACGATATATAATTTAAATATCCAAATGAGAACACACATGATTTTCTATATATAAACAAAATAAAATCTCAATGCGAAAAATAACATTTCTCATCTGGGTTTCGTGATGATGTACGTTCTGCGCTGAGCAGGTTTTCTCGGAGTTCTCCCATTTCCCCTGCACTTATTCTCTCACCATTCTTTCTCCGTCTGTCCTCATTTCAGTGGGGTAGCACAATAGACCTCCAGGTCGCGGTGATTGCCTTCCCTGTCACCCACATTCACCACAATCAATTAATCAATGACATTTCTTTAAGCATTTACCTCTTCTCATTTATCACCACTTCAGTTTTCGGTCTTGAATCATAATCATGAATGACGCAATTAAAAATGTTTCTAATTTTTGTGCTCTTTCTTCAGTTAAAAAAAAATTACTTCTATTTTGTTACAAAAATTATATCTTAATCACTGGAAATACAGTATGAGCCAAAATCCAGCTTATATTCTTTTTTTTTAAGAAAACTTTTTCAAAAGCCTTTTTGGGATTTTTGTTAATTGACTTGAAGCGAAAGCGCCATGGGAATCAGCCAAATGAAATGGAAGAATAATTATATAGAATAACTACAGAGATTAGTAACTCATATAAACATTGAAATTTAGACATTTTGAAAAAGTAATGGTCCAGGAAGCAAATCAGCCTTAAGTTCTTTTAAAATTATTAATAATAAATATTAATAATCTTTGTCTTGCAACAGAACCTCTCCTCCAAATTTTAATTAAATTTTGCACATTTTGAGAACAAAACAAACAAATAATGATAAATCTATACTAAATGTTTATCATTTGCTATCGATAACAAAATATTACATACTTTCAAATTTTGAGCCATTGGAAATCATTGAAAACGAGACAACATAATCATCACTACGAAAAATTAATTATACTGTATAATTAATAACTGTCAATGAATAACTTTTAAATGAATTTACCGGTTATTCTGACTGAATTAATTCAACATTTGCGCCAATTCTATTAATCTATTAATTCAATAGATCATGCATTGTGTTACGAAGGCTAACTTCCTCCAAGGGACACAACGTTTGCTGATAATGAATTCATTAAAAAAATTATTAATAAGTATTAATTAATACTACTATTAGTAATTAATTAGTAATAAAAAAAACTATTATTATTAGTTTGTTTTTTTCAACAATCGTTATTTTTGGAAATGATTCCATACAGTATGACTTACAGGAGAAGTGCTTGACCTCGAACGCTCGAAAATATGCTTAGAATATAATCGCTCATCCCAAAAACAGTTTTATGAGTCATTCCCATGCAAAACTCAGATGTTGTCTGCTAGCGCCATCCGATGTACCTGCACTAACAAGTATTTAATCTCAAGATATTGCCACGGAAGAAAACAAAATATTGCCAACCTCTTGATGTGTACTTCTCCATATAACGATATTTGTTTCTTCGCGTTACCAAAGTTCCACTCTTGGACCTTCAGTAGTTGATCATTCAAATGTCTCTCGTGGTAAGACGTTTGCATGAAAATGACTCATACCACTGTTTTTGGAATGAGCGATTTATATTCTAAGCACATTTTCGTGCGATTCTCAGCGTTCGAGGTCACGCACTTCCCTTGTTAGATAACTGCAAAGAAGTGTTGCTCGAAGATAAAACAAGATATGGAAAGCGATTAGTAAACCAATCACAATGCTTCTCAACGTCTTCTGATCATTGATATTGCTTTAATTTCCTTGTGTTTATTTCCAATAAACAACAATCATAACAATTTGATCATTAAAATTGAATGAGATTTAAATGATAATTTAATGATACTTGTTCACAGACGGACAGACAAAACGGGAATATTAGTCTGCTGATCTAGATCAGAAGACTAAAAGCCTCTTTATCTGTCATTGGTGCAATCAAACTAACTGATCACCAAGAATCAATAATACCGTAGTTGACTATCTTTGTTACAGAATAATATCATTATCTTTTCTTTATTATAGTAACAGAAAAGGAAAGACACTCAATAATCCTGAATATTTCTTCTTTAGAAATAGGATCAAGATTTACGCTTGTTGCAACACTGGTCCTATGCTCAAAAAACTATTTGATCTCATCTTATTATCTAATAAGGAATATCGTTTTTTCCTATTGTAGTAATTACCTATGAGAATAATTTCTTAATCATATGTATCCTATTAATGTCAATTTTATAAAGAAGTCTGCGGCACGTGATTCGCTATAACTTCTATTTCGTTGATGTCTCTTGTAGTGATCGTGGAAGGAAAATGGATATCGGGAAACATGGACACAAAATGAGCAAACAGTCGTTCTTTGTCTTCTTTTCAATTAATCTTTGTGACAATTAAAAGCTTTTCACTTTAAAAGGTTCTAAATGGTTTTATAATTGATGGGAAATGAAAAATATCTTGTATGTTATCAACTATCATTTTTCAATGTATGAAATTTGATCAATATTTGGCAGAGAGAGAGAGCTCTCGTTGGGTTTATCTTATTATCGGAAGAGCCAAATATAAGCCTACATATATATATTTTAATTACGAATTTAAATAGTCAAACCTCAATCTAAATTTAAAAAATTGCTTCAACATTAATCATAAATAGCAAATAAAACACATAAATAAATAAATAAATAAATAAATAAATAAATAAATAAATAAATAAATAAATAAAAGCATAATCAGAAATTCTTAAAGCTTAATTCTAAGCTTTGTTAATCCAGAAATTAAGTACCGGTATTAAAATATGCTTAATTTCCAGCTTCCACTTATTTTTATATTTTATTCAAAGATCTTACTTGTTATGTTTTATAATTTTTATTTGGAATTGTAAATATTTTTAAGGTTTGATATTTGTATTTACGTTTTGCAATGCCTAAAAAAAAAACATTACTCATAATAATCCAAGACTGTTTATTATTTCTTCATCTGTTCTATATTCTTTAACTACAGGTTAAAAATCCGTTTAATGCCGACGAAAACCAAATCGAACCTCTGTCATGGAGTAAGCCGACCTTTGGATGTCAGAAGCCCATCTCTATCTTGAAATATCACTGTTTCTTAAACTTTAGAGGAAAATACTGTACTATAATTACTCTTTAATTACGATTTAAATTTGATTGATACTTAGATAAAATAAATCGTAACATTTCCCTTATTTTTTTTATGCTAAGAAGAGAAAATAATGGGTGAAGTTACACGAGATTTTCAGTATTGAACCAATTATATTTTAAATTCCTATATTAACTAATTACAATTATTTATTTAAGCACAAATAATAATAAGATGCAAAAGAAATTATATTTATTTTATTTACTTTCAACTTTGAAATCTCTTGTGTTCTCAAACCATTATGAATATTTTTAAAAATTTTAAAAAACTTTTTATTTTTTTTAATGATTTAACTAAAAGAATATCCATATATTCTGGATATAAATGCAATTAAATAGAATTTTTATCGGGGCCGAATTCATAATTGCAATAATACAAGCTGCCAAATTGCACAAATCAAAACTATGACGAACACTGTTTTCGATCATCATTACGACTTCTGTTCTTTTCTTAATCTAAAAATAAGGCTAATTTCTCTAGGAAAGTGAGGCTCCAGTGTGTGGCTTGGTTCGTGTCTATCTAGTTGTTCCGCTACCTGATCTTCAAAATTGACATACATATTTAAGGACTAGAGACGATATAACTTTATTTTTGAAGTCTATTCCATCTTATCGAGAAATTAGCGGAAGAAAGAGACAAAATCCCTCATAGGATCAAAACAATGGGTATCTGTCTTAAGAGATTATCTTTATGAGAGTTTAAGGTTAATCCTCTTAACCAATCCAGTAAGTTACGGATGATTCATTAAAAAATGCACAAAAATTAATGCGAATTAAATACCTTTTTTTTTTAGAACGTGGAAAATGTCCGCTATTTGAGCAGATATAAATGAATCCTTTCTGTTTTTTGTTGTTTACTTGGATTAAAAAAAGAAAATTAAAGAAATATCAAGGAAAGTAGAATTTAAGTTTATTCAGGAACTTGTCCGTTGTTTAAATTATCAAGATCTATTATCTCTAAGCTGTTTCCTTAGGCTACTGCTACTGCCAAATTACCAGATACGTCTTTCTTTTCAAAATAAACTTTGATCCGTGGCGTGGTTCAAGGAGGAGAGATTTGGAATGGTCAAGATTGAAGGTCAATCCTTCCCTTAATATAATTGATGTTTTAAGAAATTAAAAAAAAAAAAATAACACGTGATAATATATAATTCACTTTTTGTATGTTCTTGAAAACACTTTATTGACCCTCCAACTGTCAATAAAGTAAAAATATTAAAAAATATTAAAAATATTACAAAAAGTCTTTCTTTTTTTCTTTTTTCATTACCTTAATTCTTGCTCTATTAAATTTTATTAGTGATTTACTGAAGTCTTTATTTTGATTTATAAATGTCATTAGAAGAGGAGGAAATAAAAAACTGTCATTGATCTATTCTACAATACATTGCTTAGGATTACAACTAAACTAAAAGATATCGGATTAAAAAGAAGCTCCAGTTGCTTTATTTAATTAAGCAATCCCATAAACAGGCCATGCAGGTCCACGGGAGCGCGGGAGGTAAGGCTCCCAGCGTTTCGAGACCAACGGGACTAGATTGAGGTCGGGAGGTCAGCCCGCCTTAACTCCCGGAAAAGAAACCCGGTACCCATTCTACAGAGGGCTGGGTAGACCCTAGGACCCGTTTGGAGGAGAAAGAAGCGTGGAAAAATTCCCGCTTTCC
Organism: Thereuonema tuberculata; assembly: GCA_023159025.1. Classification (NCBI taxonomy): domain Eukaryota; kingdom Metazoa; phylum Arthropoda; class Chilopoda; order Scutigeromorpha; family Scutigeridae; genus Thereuonema; species Thereuonema tuberculata. The sequence continues at coordinate 93,557,640 of JAFIDM010012231.1, forward strand.
GCCCTACGCCCTCCAAGACTTGTTCTGGATTACATCTAAACGCTTGGTAATCATAGGCGAAATTTGGAGGGGGGGGGGGGCTGTTGGTCCCCCGATATTTTAGGGAAAAAAATAACTAAATATAAGTCCACAAGCATTATTAACTTTTGACCCTCCAACCAATATGCTGAAATTCCGCTGATGTTAGTTAATAAAAAGAATTTATCAGAAAATTCGCGGGAGTTCTTTTATTTTTAAAAGTAAAAAAAGCCAGGAAAATTTTAGAGTGATACGATAAGTTAATTTTTATCATTAAAAATAAGTTATCTCATTGTTAATAAGATTATTACTAAATAAATAAAAACAAGAAGTTAAAATGTTAAAGTGATTTTTTTTTTTTCTATGTGAAATTGTGAAAATAAAATAAACAAACAAAGTCTGTCGTTAATTTTTAAATCACATGATAAATACAAAGTTTTCTATTTTCTGAGATAATTAATAAAATCCGCTAACGCTTTTTTAAGTTGTCCAATTCCAATTAATTCTAATCTTTCAAAGAATAACCAAATTTTCAGCTGATTTCCAAGGACTCACTTGGAGAAATTGTTAAATAGAAAAGTTAAATCATGTTTTGGCCGTAAAGAAGTTTCTAGAAGATCCATCAGAGGTTCGAAAGTTATTATAAGGGAGAAACATGAACATAAAGTACACACACACACACACACACACTCACACACACACACACACACACACACACACACATTCACACACACACACACACATGAGCGATGACAGAAATTTTTCCCCGGGGGTGGATGGGGGGATTTTCAATATATTTACTTTATAAAATCCTTTAAATTAAGACAAATAATAATTATAAAAATAATAAAAAATTTATACTTGTATAGATATTTAGCCTGTTCAGAAGATGTAATGAGCATTAATTTAAACTATTTTATACATAAACAAAGGTTAAAAAAAATAGCATAAGTTATAAAAATTATTCTGTTTAATTAATATTAACTTCCTTCTTGCTTCCAGCTATCAATTCTCTGAAACATTCAGTGATATATATTCTCACTATAATTTAGTAGTCTTTCTATATATATCCAAATGCTTCAATTTCAAAGTTACAAAATCCAATTTCGTATAATATAACCTGCCGTTGATCTTTCTAATTTTAAAAATACAGTGGACCCTCGTTATAGCGCTGCTCGCTATACCGCGCATTCGGGTATAGTGCGGGCGATGTTCGCGATAAGTTTATACAGGTCCGTGCGGCGTTAGTGAGTATCGCATTTCATTGTTACTGCGTATTGAGTAATTGTTTATGTATTGAGTTCCTGCATTTTGAATAGTGTTTAATTATTGTATGCATGATGAGTAAAAGAAAAGCTTACAGTGTGAAAGAAAAGCTTGACATTATTGCTTAAGTAAAGAGCGGAGTTTCGAAAGCAAACATATGAAGAGAATACGGCATACCTGAAGGAATTGTAAGGGGTTGGATGGCAGAGGAGACAAAACTGAATTCATTTGTTGATAAGCTTCACCAAGATGCTGGGCTTACTCGAAAAAAAGACAAGACTTGGAAAAAATCAAAATTTTGACGATTGCATCTAAGCATGGTTTGTGCAAAAAAAAAATGTGGAAATATTCCCGTATCTGGAACTGCTTTAAAGTTGCAAGCTGAAAAATTCCATATAAGCTTAAAAGCAGAAGGAGATTTTAAGGCTTCTGACGGTTGGTTGTGGCGTTGGCAAAAACGACATGGAATCTTCCAAATTTCCATTTCTGGTGAAACAAAATCTAGTGATATTGAAGGCGCTGCAGAATTTTCCAAACAGTTCACAATTTCCATTAAGGAAGAAGGGTATACTGATGCACAAGTTTGTAACTGTGATGAGACTGCATTATATTACAGAATGTTGCCAAGTAAAAAGTAACCCACAAAAGGCAGGATTAAAACTGAGCAAGGAAAGGATAACAGCTTTATTTTGTGTAAATAAAGTTGGTAATCACAAGTTCACGTTACTCATTATAGGTAAAAGTCAAAACCCACGATGTTTCAAGTCAATCAATATAAAATATCTGCCAGTTGTTTATAAAAATAGCATAAAGGGCTTGGATGACTTCTGAGATATTTCATGACTGGTTTCACAATTCCTTTGTTCCCTCTGTACGAAAATTTCTGAGAGGATTGAGTCTAAATCCAAAAGCTTTGCTTCTCTTAGATAATTGCCCAGTTCATCCACCGGCTGATAACCTTGTGTCTGACGATGGTAAAATAAAAATAATGTATCTTCCAACAAATACTACTGCTCTTATACAACCCTTATATCAAGGCATTATTAGTGCTTTCAAAACAAATTACCGAAGAGAAATGATGAAGTCATTATTAGCATCAGACATTGACGTCAACATATTTTAAAAAAAAAAAGGATCTCAAAGGCGTGTCCTGCAGTATTGGACTTGCCTGGCAGGCAATCACATCAGAGACAATTAGAAACTGCTGGAAAAAATTAAATGATTCTAATAATCAAGTTGATCTCGACCAAACCACAACACACTCAGATTCAGCTTCAGATAATATCTTCACTGAGGCTGAAATTTCTCGTATCCGGGAAATATTGAATGAGCCAGAAATAACTAATGATTCTTTGACTGATTGGTTAGATGTGGACGCTAGAGAAGATATTTGTCAGAATATGACTGATGAAATGATTATCGAATCCATTTGCGGTGACGAAGATTGTCAAGAAGAAACAGAAGATGATGATGAAAGTGCCAGTGGATAGCTAATATACCGCCAACAACCAATAAGCAATAACAGCCATGGAAACTGTTATAAAATGGGCTGAATCACAAGAAAATATTAGTATTTCAGATTGTTGCAATTAGAATGTTGAAAAAAGGGAAATGATACAGAAGTTATCAAAAAGCAAACAAACAAAATTACTCACTTTTTTAAGTGATGCTTTGTAATTGAAATGATGTCGAATACATAGATTTTAGTCAAGTTAAAGATAGTGTTTGTTTCTACATATTTTCAAGCGTACCTAATGTAGATAAATAAAATAATAAATATAAGCCTATATATTTATTAAGATGTATAACTATGTTACGTGAATTTTAATAAAAAACTTAATAAATACTGTAAATTGTTTTTTTTATTAAAATACGTAATATGCATATAGTTGATGGGATGTTTCAGTATATAGCTTAAATCGTTCTGAGTAAATTTATTGTGTCACCATCGCGCCGCTCGGTATAACACTGTTCACCTTATAACACGGATATTATTTCCCGCCCGACATGCGCGTTATATCGGGGGTCCACTGTATCTTTACAAATAGATACCACAAAGGATCCAACTTCTCACCTAACTTTATCCATCTAAATCTATGCTATATAAAACTTCATTATTTATCATACTCTTAAATAAACATTTTTATCTTATTTCAGTTTTGTGTATTTATCATATAATTTAATTACTTCCATGTGACTTTAATTCCTTTATTTTTCCTAGTCTTTAAATTTTCCTTGTGTTTATTGCCTCATGAAAATCATCTTTTCATATATTGATAAATTAATTACAAATTTCCGATCCAATGCTATTTTTCTTGTTTTTCCAATTTTTCGTAAAAATTTTTCGTTTCCGATTTCGTAAAAATTTCTCTAATGAGTTGGAACAGGTCCCATCATCTTCTTTCTTAAATGCAAAATTCCCTTGACAAGTCTCTACATATCGTCCCAAATCATTAAAGATTCTTCAATAGACAATGTAACTTTTGAATTAAAAGAAAACAAAAAACGCACATAACTAAACAAAACACAAATATTCACTCAGCTATTTTTAATATTTGTACTGGGAATCGTACTGTTTCGAGGTTTGTTGACCTTTCATCAGTCCGATCCGCCCAGTGTACCTGGCTCAGTGAAATACGACAATATACCAAACGGACAAATATACAAAACAATGGCCCCTCAATTAAAAAAAAACATCAAAACAAAATCAAGAATAAAAGGGGGTAAGTAATTAACCCAACTAGCATTCAGCTTTAAATTAATCCTTTAATGCTAAATTAAAGGATTAATTTATTAAAAGGTTAGTAATTACAAATGAAATTTAACGGGCCCTTAGAACAATTTTTCTTTAAAAGAAAACAAGACTGATGAATCGGACTGATGAGAGGTCATTAAACCTCAAAACAGTACTGTCTCCGATTTCCAGTACAAATACCAAAAATAGCTCAGTGAATATTTGTGTTTTATTTAATTATGTGCGTTTTTTGTTTTCTTTTAAGGTAAAAATTTTTCTAATGCACGTTAAATTTCATTATTAGACAATGTAACTATTTATTTAGAGAATGTAGTATAATAACAAATATATTCTTAAAAGTTATCTAAGTTCTCACAACTATCTCTCCCAGACTACAAATAGTTTCATTGTAATATCAGCCAAAACCAATATTCATTACTTTTCGGTTTTTCATCGTAAAATCTGCCCAGATTTGATTCATTAATTAATAAGAGAACATAATTTCTGTATCACTTGAAATGTTTTCTTTGATAGATAAAGTTAACAAATGCATAATTACTAGGACCCACCGGTTCCATAAATAAGTAATTTGATTTTAACTTTGATCAGACACAATAGAATTCATTTTAATATAATAATTGTAATGTGTGTACATAGATTAAAAATATTAAAAATGCAAACAAACCAGAAAACACACTAAAATCTTAATAAAGCTTTACAGTTAAAAAATGGTGGACAACGACAGTCTCGAAACCCCTACGGTCGCTTCATCCAAGTTGAAGAGTGGCTAGAACGTACATTTAAATATCTTCAGAAGGTAGATTGAATCATGTGATTGGTTGCGTCATGGGAATATTTAAAACAGTGAGGCTAGGGAGTGGAGGAAGGAGATTAAGGATAATTTTTTTTTTCCTTTTTTTTTTCTTTCTCCCTTTCTCCCTTTTCCTTTTCTCTTTTTCTTCTTCTGTTTCATTTTTCTTTTCCTATTTCTTTTTCCTATTATTCCTTCTTTTTTTATTTACTTTTCTTAATCTAATTTCTGTAAATACGAGCGTATATTGCAATTTCGAGCGTATATGTTATTTATTGTAATTTTCACTATTATTTAATATGAAATATGAATATGCTACGAGTCGTTAAAAATCATCATTTCTCATGCATTATGGTGGCTTTGTTCGTTAGGATTTAGTGGAAAATGTTTAGCCGTTTGATGGCTTAGGTTATCGTTTTTAATTGCCTTGGAATGTTCCAAAAAAACGCTTGTATAAAGGGCGAGATGTCTGGTAAATACATTAGCATATGTTATTTTGACATTTAATACAGTAGATAACATTTTTACTAGTTTTGTTATCTTTATATCTCGGATACTATTTTTTCAGTTAATAATCCCCTTTATTTGATTAGTGAGGTTAAACGAAATATTAAACTTAAATTGAGCGAATAATGTTTTTAATGGTTTCTCAAAATTAGGATAATATGGGAATGAGATATAAATTATTATTGATTGAGTGGGGTTAAAGCTTATTACATATTTTAATTACTCTTTTGACAGAGGCTGGATAATTTTTATCGCGAAGTAATTGAAAACAAAATTTAAGTTCTTCATTGAATAAATTGTAAATAGATGAATATAAAGGCTCTTAAAATAGACAAATGGACAAAATTGATTTTTTGGGATAAGAGGTTGGCTGAATTATAATCTATTACATCATTAGAAACACAGGGTTTTCTATATACGGTGGAACTATTGTTTACGGATTTAAGGACATTTAAGGAACGGTAATGTGCCTTGTTTGGTTTGGTTTTCAGTGGTTAGTTGAACATCAGGATGGACATTATTAAAGGATTTAAAAATAAGCTGCATGGAGGAAGTTGAAGCATTAAAATAAATAAGGTCATTAACGTATCTGACGAATTGGATTTGTTTGAGGGGAAACGGTTGAAGAGCTTTGTTTTCTATAAAAATCATGACTAAATTGACTAAAATGGCTGATAATGGGAGTCGCGTATTGTTTGTTTATAAATTCGCCCAATGAACTTCAAATATTGTAAATTAAATATGGCTTGGATTTGTTTTAAGATAGTTATAAGCTCGTTATTCTGAAATTGTACTATTGTTTGGAGGAATTTGAATGTTTCGACTATTAGGGATTTGGAAGAGGGAAATAAATTTACTACATCTAATGAAAATAATGAATAAGAGGGCGTTGGTTTAATTTTTCGCATGGTTTCGACAAAATCAACACCGTTCTTACGTATCCTATTTCGGGGAAATTGAGAAGAAAATAAAGATGTTGAATAACATGCATTGTGTACTATTGGAGGTAACAATGGGACGGAATTAAACTAGTGAGCTATTAATTAATAGCTTATGATCCTTAAAGCAGGGCGAACACGAAACAGCTTTGTGCAAAATTGCCTGTGCAACTTTGCTGTTCATGCTGCCTGAGCACAGTTGCCAGCGAAGTTCTCGGCAGCAAAAGCTGCCAAGACCAGAGGAGGCAACTCCAAAAGCTGCCTGGGCAGCATCCAATCAAAGCGCAGCGTTGGAACATGTCACGCATCACATCACGCCCATGGGAAAACATGGCGCCCAAACAGATTGCCGTCGCTTCACATTGACGGATAGCGATTACAGAAAGAATACCAGATATTTCCGAAATTCGTTCACGCAGAAATAAAGTTTATATGTAAATGCATTAATTTCATGCGGTAGAATTTTACAGAGCGTGTGCTAAACCTCAATATTTGCAATTTTACACTGCAACAAACAAAACAACAATTGCTGCCAGTTTGCCAATTTCTTAACAAAGCCACGAAACTTCATTGTTGGCAATGCCCACTGTAATAATAGCGGCTGTTGATCATTGTTCTTCGTATATCGCATTATTGCCTTCCCCTGAGAATACAGATCGGCTAATAATAGTATCGCATTATTTCTGTTGTGTTGGCGTTAATTGCGGTTCCTGTGTTGCAGGCCAGCACCGCATTTCCCTGACGTATTGTCAACTGACGTCATTCGTAATTCGTCCTGTGCTTCGTGTGTTGTTCGCACATCGACGCCCACCAAGCTGCATCGTTTTTGCCCATAACTGTCGTTGGCAACTTTCCTGCGTGCAACTTTTTCACCGAGTTGGGCAGCAAAAGCTGCTTCGTGTTCGCACTGCTTTAAGCTAGGCGAACACGGAGCGATTTTATGGCAATATGATTGAGACAAGTTGGCCCAATTTGATTGCGTACAACTTTATCAAGCGCGAACACAGAGTTTGTCTTGAACCAATATTGCTTTGAATATCGGTGGTTACGGCGCTTCGTGTGTCACTGGGGAGCCCTAGTAATTACACACTAAGTGCGAACGCCTTATAAATACACCACACGAGCAGAGCATAAATGAACTGGGAACAATATTCCCAGCAATTGTACGACATCGGTTTTATTTATACAATTTATTTGCGAATAAAATGGGAGATATCCAGTGTAAGCGTACCTGCGGTTAAGCCTAAACGTGTTACGAACGGACAGAATCGATCGAGTATTAAACGCCTTACCGCGGTAGAAATCCATTGAGATTCTTTCATTATCAATTGACAAAATATTGTTGTTTGAATTATCTTTTTTGGGCCGCCCATGTTGCAGATTTTAAGCCTTCTCTCTCACAAAACATGGTCGGCGGGAGCGAGTGATTTTCCGATGTTCAAAGTCCCACCTCCTTCGACGTTAGCATTGTCACGTGATGTCATCCGTTCATTTGATTCGCTTTCGTACCACCAATATTTTGAGCCAACTAATATTGGGCCAATATTGTTCCTTTGGTACCGACAATAAAATTGGGACAATATTGTTCAGGTTGGGGCAATCAAATTGGGGCAAACGGTTGCCAGCAATCAAATTGGGCCTGATTGTCCCAAAATATCGCCTCATGTTCGGCCAGTATTAGCGATGAGTTTGAGGCTGAGAATGTTATAACTATTGCGGTTAATCTAAATTTTGATGTGATTTGGGATGTGCTTATCCTTATATAATTTAGTTTTTGTAGTTTCAACTACGGAGGCTAGATCATTGGCGTAACTAGTGATTTGTAATGAATTATTGGCGGTTAAGAATGATTTTCCCACATTACTGTATTGCCAGTGATCAAAATAATTTAGGGCTCCTTTATCGGCTTTTATAACAGTAAGGTTAGCTTCTTTGAATTGTTGAATGGCTTGGTTCTCGAGGGGATTTGTATGGGATATACTGCTGTATCTTTTTTTCGTTCGTATTTTGGTTCGTAATTGAGGTGAGGCACTCACTGGAATTCTACGTAGGTCATCTTCAGTAAATTTTATAAATTGTAGTTTATTTATTTTGTCCGGAATGACATTGTACTTAAGTCCTTTTTGTAATGTGGAAATCTGTTGCAGATTTAACATAAATGAATATTTATTGTGGATGTTGAGTTTGCACTTTTGATTGGACCATTTCCTAATGCTGAGATAGGTTAACTTTCAGCAATGTGTTTTTGTGATCTTATTGAAATCCTGTTGAATTTTAAAGTCACAAAATTTGAGTAAGGTTATGTAGTCACCGTTGAAAATATTAAAAAAAAAGTCACTTATCTGTTGGCGAAGAGACTTGGTCTTCGAATGTAGTTATTTAATACGGAAGGAGATGATCCTATATTGTATCATAAGTATTTCTTCATGAATCTGTCTTGGAAACATGGAGAATGGATGCTAAAATTGCGTGGAATAAGCCGGAATCTTCTACAAATGCGATTAAAAATAATGGCTGTTCTACAATCTGCATGGTAAGAAAATTTTTTGTGCATGTTAAGAAAATGATGAAATTTCTGAAAGTATTGGATATTGTTCTGATTGATAATTTCAAAGGCCACGCAACGTTCGTAATGCAATAATTGTAATGTTTTTGTAAATAGATTAAAAATATTAAAAATACAGAAAAACACATTCAAACTTTAATAAATCAACAGTTAAAAAATGGGGGACAACGAAGTTTCGAGACCGTTTTCATCAAGTTGAAGGGTGGCTGAGAAGATGCGTTTAAATATGCTCAGGAGGTAGATTGAATCATGTGATTGGTTACGTCATGGGGTATTCAAAATAGTGAGTTTAAGGCTTTAAGAATTAATTTTATCTCTTTTCTTATTAAAGGTCTCCTGGCTTAGTTTTAAAAAACTAAGCAATTAAAAATTATTTACAATTAAACAATTAAAAATTTATTTAAGATAGGCCGAAATTTCAGTTAAACAAATATTCATATATTTCACTTATTTCACTTCGATTGAATGCACAAACAAAACAAACTTAATGTGGGATTTGTTTCAGAATTACGGATTGTATTCATCGTGTTTACAAATGTCTTGGACGGAAGGTCAAAAAAGCGTCTGCTTCAAAATATAGCCTTTGATAAAATAATAGCTAAGAAATCCATGTGCTTCTCAAATGTCTCTTGGTGAAGGCTAAAGGAAGCGAACAGAAATATCCAATTAATTTCACCAGTAGTGGGAAAAATCCCAACGTAGGTTACATTATTCGAATAATAGTGAGAGCTTTGAAGGTTTACGCTAGACTTTAACATTTTTACAGTGCTACAAACGATCATGACAGTTACTTTTTTTTCTCTACAATGAATGAAGATGATTTGGTGTTCTAGCAATCTCAGGGATTATTATTAGTTGTGGGATTATGAATATTACTTTAAATAAGATCCAATCAGGGAAGAAATATGAAATATATTGTTAGTGCTTTTTTTTTTGGCGTGGGGCATAGTAGCCAATAGATCGAAGTGTTTTTGAAGCATAGTTGCTAGTTCATTCTGTGTAACCCAGAGTGCGCCAAGAGGTGGGGGCGAACTAGCTTTACATCCGCGGAAATGAACGATATATAGCACATAGCACATAGCAGCGTGAAAGACCTCTCTCTTGACTTCAAGACCATGCTGGAACGGCTGTTAGTACTGTGGTTAATGCCGTTAAGCATAGGGAACATGACACATTTTGAAATCTGAACTTCATAAAAATTTTATGATGCCAATTTACAGACAGAATAACAAAATTAAGAAAAGTAACATTGGGTGTTTTATTGCATCACATTGCAATCACGTTGCTTTCCAGCGATTCTCATAAGAGCAGTAAGAACATAATATACATACAGTATACAGTACAGTCAATAATGCTGAAGGGCAATAGCCCAAAACGTGGAAGAACCATATATTCTTGTAAAGCAGAAGCAAATCTATAAAAAGAAATTGTATAGGATTGCTTTTTTGAATCCTACACACAAAAAAAAAAGCCTTTTTGTCTACTACTAGCTAAAAGATTTTTTTTTTTCTAACAGATATTTTTTTTAGAAGATTTCAAGTTATAACAATCGCTCTTTGGTATAAAGATAAACTCTTAATTTCAGTATTGGAGACATGTCATATGAAAAGTCTTCAATTGTACGGAGGTTAATTCGCTTTATACGATAACATTTTTATTTAAAGATTACAATATGAAAAGCCATAAAGACCCAACATCTATTACATTCTATGCAATCGCCCTTATTCCTAACAATCGCCCTGCACCAAAGTTTCCATTCTAGAAGAGTTTTCTGCATAGAAATGACTGGAATCCTATTCCATTCCTCTTGTATGACTTTCCAACGCCCTGCAATTATCTTGCACCGAGTTTTCCGAGTGCACATTGTAGAAACAACTGCAGTAGTTCATAAGTCTCGTATCCAGAGACTTCATTGGTAAAGGAGTAGACCTGAATTCCTGTCTCGGTTTTCATGGCGGCGTAGAAATTAATGAAACACTTTGCCGTAAGACTTGAAGCCATACGATGGATAAAGAATTTATCTATATAATTTTTTCAGGATTGGAATTTTTGTGTGGTAAATGGATAATAAAGATGTTAACCTCTTAATAAAGTTGCATTGACTTTAGTATTGGAAGAAACACAACGGATCTGAAGTCTACTTTTACGACAAAAAACCAGAGACAACCACAAAGCCTTTGGAAAACTCTTTTTGAATTGCCTCACAAAATTAGAGCTCCTTTTCGTCACGAGGGCGGTAAAATGGCTCGTAACTTGCCACAATCGCTTAAATAAACTTAAGCTTAAAATTCACAAAAAATTTCCATTTAAAAACCAGAAAGGTAACTCTCGTTCCTTCGTTCCTGGATATGTCGAGGAAGAAGTGCGTGAACCTGTGCCTTGAGATATTTTTTTATATCGAATCTTTTGTTAATACATTTATTGATAGTTGATGGAGTCAATTTGTTCTTTCAGCCACAGCTTTTTGTTTTGGTGCGTTTTCATTGATGCCATGATCTGTATATGATACATAGGGGTATCTTTGAGGCTTGCCGTTTTCGACGGTGTTTTGTTGGCGAATTCTTGTCATGAATGCCGCCATTATTGCACCGATATATACTCTCAAAATTGCACACTTGCTTGCTTGCTTGCAGTCCATTTTCTTTACGCTGTTTTAGGATCATAGAATAACTGAACTAAGCATGTAGAAGTGCTGTTACATAGACCTCCTAAAAGGCGGTTACTTTTAGAAATAAAGGATGAATAAATTTGCATACCCACGTATAAATCCATGTAGAAGTACACACTCATATTTTCAACACTTAAAAATGTAAATTTTATTAAAATTATTTGTTTTTGTATGTAAGAAGGTTTAACGTGCATTAAATATAATATGAAAAACGGAAAAATGATGAAAATTCACATTCGTTTCCCATCATTGAGGGGAATCTGGGCAGCCGTTGGCTCAAGGCATGAAAGCAAACAAATGTGCATTTTCATCGTTTCTTCGTTTTTCATTTATATTTAATTTTACACGTTAATTCATTTTACATTTTACACGTTCAACCTTCTTGCACATTCATTTTTCGTCTGTGCGTTTGGTTTAACGTTTTATTAAAGACCTTTTTGCCCAGGACTTAGCGGGCCAAGGTAATTGAGCTACACTGGTCTTAGCCATTTTTCTAGTGTTGTTTGCTTTTGCGGGGTCCCACTTCCGAGTGGGGGAAGAAGGATCTATAGACTTTCATGCGTTCTGAGCTTGACCGTGAGGGTAAATCTGGCTGATGAGTCCTAATAAGAACGAAACAGCTGTCCCAGATTCCCGGCGACAATTATTTGTTTTTAAAAACTTGGAAAAAGTTACAGGAAAGACCAAAACAAAAGCGCCAATAGTTCTGAAACCGAAACCGAATTTTTTCTAATAATCCTCCAGCGCCGTAGCATTAGTCACTTTTAAATATCTTCAATCTTAACATGTGTAATATCTAACAGATGGATGTTGACGATCGCGTTTCCGCGAGAATTTCGAATTTGGCCATTAGCCTCTTCAGCAGGTCTCAAGGAATTTAATATTTTCAATGTCTGGCACTAGGAAATTGCTATGTAATGAATTTATTGTTTGTTTATTGACTGTTTTCAATTTATTAAAACTATAGTAAAATATAGTAAAAGTCTCATGCATTTCCCAGTATTATAATTCATTTAAATATTTCAATATTTTGTGAGAAGACATGGATAGAGGCTATTCTCGCGTAAATTACGTGAAATTACGAAAATACGGGATCGTCAAAATCCATCTGTTGGACTTTATGTATTTATTATGCAAATTTTCGAAAATGATTTTAACAGTGCGCGAGTCTACTCAAAGCCCGGCCTTTTGCTAGTAATTATTATTTAATAAATCGACTTTAGAAATTTCTGGATTGTTTATACAGGAATATCTTTAATTAAAAAAGAAAATCTTTAATTAAAAAAGAAAATCGCCACTTATACTGTAGATAGGATTAAGGCTGCAATCCTATCAATACTTGTGAGATTTTTTTACTTTTTGATACACTGTAACTGTCCAAGAAAAACACAAGATCATTGAGCAAGCCCTGAAATCTGATCCTAATGAGAAAAGCTAATGCCAATACGCAATCAGTAAAACTTTTAATATTAGGTTAAAACGATAAAAAAATTAGTTCCTTGACCCATTTTTTTGCACACTGAAGTAATGACGTGATGAATAGATTTGTGTAGCCTAGACACCAGCCGACGTCAGCATTATTTTTTTTATTTCAGATTATATTTTGTATTTGTTTTTTATTTCATTTACGAAGAATATTAATAAAAAAAAGTGAGTAAATAACAACTGTACTTATCAGTATCATTAAAATTTGAGAAAGAAATATTTTTAGAAATATTTTTAAATATTTTAGAAATTTTATGATTTGAATTCTTTATTAATTATTGGCCTTTTTCTTTAAAGTTGTGAACATGAAGAGAAATTGTCTTAATATGTAACTTTTTCTTCAATGGCAATTATAACTAATTTATTATTTTAAAAATTTAAAGAAGAGTGTAGTTTTTGACTCTTCATGCAATTCAATTTGTTTTTGATTTTTTTTGCTATTATATAATTCTTAAATTAACTTTATAAAATTTTTAGAAAGCTTTTTAGATAAACAGATTATTTTTTTCAAAAAAGCAAAGCTTTAAAAAAACCAGAGTTGGATCAAATTGTAAAACTGGAGAGAGAAAATAAGTTCAGACAGGTTAAGAGCTGGACTAGTGCTGTTCAGCATTGGAGAGCTGGGGAATGTCTGACTCAATTCTGTAGTCAAGGCTCAATAAATACATCATGGTTTTACGTAATGATAATGCCGGTTGGAAATGCAACGAGCACAAAATTGTATCTTACTTAAAGACTAAAAAATTTAGTTAAATTCTGTAAATATAACGTTGTACAGATTTTTATGAGAAGTTTGGCACTATAGGTAGCCATCGTTTTACGACGGTTCAATTACGACGATTCAGATTTATGTCGATTTAGAATTCAGGCCAAAATGAGGAAAAATACAATTAAAAAAAATTAAAACTGCGAAAAAAGAAAAATTAAATTTCTTGAGCTAAAAATGCAGTCGTAAACAGTGAATGCAGTCAACTTTAACAAGGCGTACTTAGGTTCTGCTCACTCGGTCCAAGTGGTCCTCCCTTCCTCACTTTTGTTTCAGTCAGTCATTCCACATTGATTGCCTGTGAATGCTGTGTTAAATACGTTTTACAATTAATAGTTATAAAAGTTTTTAAAAATAAACGTGTCCATATCAGGTAAAAGGAAATCTACTATTGCGGATATGCAGTTTTGGATGAGAATTCATACTTCACAGTATCCACACTTCACACAGTATGCATATAATAATTAATTGAATATAAAATAATAAATAATAATTCAGTAGGCCTAAGAAAATATGTTAATATTTTACATTAATTTTAGTCGTAAAAACTTACTTTAATATGATTTAATTAAATAAAAATCACATGTTTTTGGATGTGTGGAACACATCCCTTTTTATTTTACGTCCATTCGATTTACGACGCCACTGTAGGAACGGAGCAGCGGCGTAAAACGAGGGCTGTCTGTACATTACAGCTAGATCGATATCAGTGAAGTATTAAATACACAGTATCACTGGATCGAACGACCTCCTCCCCATCAATACTGATTGAAAATTCGTTTAAAATAAAAACTATTAACATAATTGTTATTTATGTTTTAAATTAAAATATCCGAAAAAAATAATATATCAACTTATATAATTTGCTAATTTCGTCTGTCTGTAACTCGATATAATTAAGCTATTAAGATAGATCCAAGGTTGTCAATGGTACCGTTGAATCAAGGGTACTCAAATTGGATGAAATATTAGTTCATTTTGTCATTCCATGTTGTTTCCATGAAATTTTAACTGAAATTCTAACAAAACATACGTTCAAAACCAAATAATTTTCTTACTATGCACCGATTTTAATGAAATTTTGCATACTTACTCAGCGTTTGTTACGTTGATTTTGAAACTCAAAACCATTATTGAGAAGCTTTGTTCACAAGTTGGCGCAGTATTTAGATTTATACAAAGGTGAGTCTTAAATGCTTTTCGGCGTTATGAGTCAAAAATAATAGGCCTAATTATTCTTTAGATAAACTAGTCGGCTATCCGTCGCTTCGCTCCGGAAGCCTCCCTTATGTAACGGAAAACAATTTTTTATTTATTAAAAAAAAAAAACACACACACACATACAAATTACATCAAGGGAACTAAAACTAAAATTTTTTAAAAGCTTTTTTTTAATTTAATTTTTGATGTCTATATTCTCTCAATCTACGACTGCTTTTAGAACCACCGTGTAAATCATATATCTATGATATATTTTTATTTTTTATAGAGATTAGAATGTAGGCCTCAAAACCATTTTTGCCATAGAAGCTTCGTTCACAAGTTAGTGCAGTATTTAGATTATACAAAGGTGAGTTTTAAATGCCTTTCGGCGTTAAGAGTCAAAAATAATAATTATTCTTTAGATAAATTAAACTTTAGATATGGTTGGTATTTCGTTTTTCTTTTTGGGTGGAAAATGATCCTTTAGATTAAACTCTCAGAACCTATATTACAGGTGTTCAGGTAAGAAGTACACCTAAATAGGTCTGATAAACATTAAAAAAAAACAAATTCAAATCAAATCATCAATCGAATCAAATATATCTATATATATATATATATATATATATATATATATATATATATATAAATTGGCTAAATTCGTCTGTCTGTCTGTCTGTGTGTCTGTAACTCGATATAATTAAGCTATTAAGATAGATCCAACGGTTCTCAATCGTACCATTGAATCAAAAGTACTCAAATTGGATGAAAATATTAGTTGATTATGTCATTCCATGTTGTTTCCATGAAATTTTATTCTTGGGAACTTACCTCGACAACTGAAATTCTAACAAAACATACGTTCAAAACCAAATAATTTTGTTACCATGCATCATTTTAATGAAATTTGGCATACTTACTCAGTTGTTTACGCTGATTTCGAAACTCAAAACCATTTTTGCCGTAGAAGCTTCGTTCACAAGTTAGCACAGTATTTAGATTACATTTACTTTATATTTAATATTTGATAATAAAATGATTTTTCAGATTTTTTTATGCCTGTCGTCTGTCAGGCTTTGCTGCTAATTTTTATATATTATAGTCTAACGAAGTCAATTAATTAAGTAAAAAGTTAAAGGGTCCCCACAACAGGCTCAAGGGCTCGCGGAAGGTTGGCGTTTCATGACCAACAGGACTAGGTTGAAATCAGGAGGTCAGCCCGACGCCCGCCCGCCTTTAACTCCCGGGAAAGAAACCCGGTACCCATTCTACAGAGGGCTGGATAGGTATTAATTAATTAATTAATTAATTAATTAAATTTAGTGGCTCAAGAGCAATCCAATGAAAAGAAAACAGATTAAATATCTTTGGAAGCTGTCTAGCAATGTCTTAGCAAATTTAAAGCGAACTACTGGCCTCTTTACTGAACTTTTTTTTTAAACTTATTTTTTTTGTTTTGTTTTTTTGTTTTTAGTGCTGATTGCGGTTGATCTTTCTGCATGTTGAACGGTTGCTTTCCTGAGATATTGTGAAACAGCATTTATATAAGAGATATTACAAGGCAAAATAAAATCAAAAGAAAATATTGCATAATTTTAAAATTTCTAATTCACGTTAAACATAAGTTTCTCAAAATCAGATTGCTTATTTTCATTCTTTCTATTTATGATTACGTAAATTACATATATGAAAAGTTGACAAGCGAAGCAGATTGATCCCTCTTAATAACAGACAATCTACAAATTGTTCTGAGAACGCTTTTATTAAGATGTGAAACTCATATAAGTAATTTGGGTTCTAATTATAGGATGGGGAAATTTCGTCTTGATATCGTATCATTTGAAAACCACTATGAGATTTGTAAAATTCCTATCGAAAAATAATAATAATGATGTACAGTAGAACCTCATTATAACGGACTAATAGGGACTGAAGGTTGTCCGTTTTAATGAAAGTCCGGTTATAACATATAATTCTTATAGGGGTGTAATGCAGCCGGGTGTACATCAATGAAAGTACAATAGTTAGCTATAAAAAGTTTTTATTATATATCAAATAAAAAACGGCCTTCAACATAGTAGGTTGAATTGAAAACGATGTGTACGTATACACTGCATTAATCTTTAGAACAAGAAGGTCCACGCAGTGGCGTACCAACGCCTTTGGGGGTCCCGGAGCGGGAGTTCCATTATTCCACAACCAAAAAAAAAGGAAATACTTGGATGGATGGGGCCCTAGGCTTGCTTTTACAACCAAAAAAAAAAGGAAATAAGCTGGCTGGTGGGGCCCCCCCAGGCTTGCTTTTACAACCAAAAAACAAAAGGAAATCTTGCTTTTACAACCAAAAAAAAAAGGAAATAAGCTGGCTGGTGGGGCTCCCTAGGCTTGCTTTTACAACCAAAAAAAAAAGGAAATAAGCTGGCTGGTGGGGCCCCCCAGGCTTGCTTTTATAACCAAAAAAAAAAAAAAAGAAATCTTGCTTTTACAACCAAAAAAAAAAAAAAACGAAATAAGCTGGCTGGTGGGGCCCCCCAGGCTTGCTTTTACAACCAAAAAAAAAGGAAATAAGCTGGCTGGTGGGTCCGCCCCCTCCCCTTGGTACGCTACTTGGTCCACGTTTATGTTGATTACTTACATTCATTGGTTTGAAAAAAATAATTTATTTTCTGCTGGGTTTGTTTGCTGCTTATTTCTTCAGTTAATAAATGACGGAGGTGCCGTAAATGTTCGTAATATGCAAACACACCTTCATTTGCCGATTGTTTAACATATTGAAAAACAAAATTAAATGGTCTTTTACTTCACTCACCTTAATTGTAGGCTGAGTAGTGTCTCCGACCTGTTCTTCCTCATCCTCCGAAGAATCTGCTTTTTCAGAGTCATGCAGCGCATCTGTGTTTACGCAAAACAACACAACGATTGATGTTTAAACGCTTGCTTGGAAATGAAAAACTCATCAGAAAAAAATAAGCATCCTTTATTATTACTACAATTTTTATTAATATTGTCCGTTAAAAGCGACGTCCGTTGTAATAGGGTCCGTTATAATGAGGTTCTACTGTTTTACCATTGAAAAGCCAAAGAAATATGCTGTAAAGTATAATAAAAATAATGAGCTAAGAATAATAATATTTATAATAATAATAATAATAATAATAATAAAATTTTAACTTTTTTCATGCGATGAAATGAAAATAGGTTACTTTTACTAATTCGGGTCTCCTAAATTCGAATTTGCAGTCAAAAATTCTCTATCACGTACCGTTTTCTTTGGCTACCATGTTCAATATTTTGGTTAAAAATTTGATGTTTTTTCGTAGTTGTGGTTCCAGAGTCAAAATTGTACTATATTTAGCGTTCAAAAGGATGTGCTTTTATTGAAAAGGATGTGCTGATTACTGCTAAAATGTCAAAGAGTTTAAAAAACAAAACAAAAAAAAATATTACACGAAAATAACTTTAAAACAATGTTAAAAACTTACAATTTTAGAATGTTTTTCTGGAAAACTTTCTTTTGTGGTTGGACCCGGAAAACTCAGAGACAAGAAACCAACAGTAGTCAGAAAACATGTTAGGAGACCTTTTTCCTGCATATCGCCTTCCGATTTGGGATATTTGCTGGTGAAACCTTTCTCCGTGATCGTCGCTGACCATTCCAAGGTTCGGTGGAAAGCAGTTAAGATGAGAAAGCAGGAAATGAATTTTAAGGAACATATTGCAGCCCATTTCCTTTTATGCATATGTTCTTAACAAATTTCCCACAACTTAAATGTAGTTATCTGCTCTGAAATTTCCCAGGAATTTCGAACGTACGTCTTTCAACACACGAGTGGAGTTGGAATAGGAAATGAATCGCCATGCTTAACAGGTCTTTGCGTGGAGGGCAAATATGGATTACACACTGTTTGTTTTTTGATGAGAAACCAGAAAGTTTGGTTAAACAGATACAACAGTCCAAGAGGTGGTCCTTCTTCTCTGTCAATATCATAGGAACAGCAAACGGCATAGAAGGGCGAGTGCCATTTAACCAACCTCCCAAATTAAGAGAACATCCGTTCCAACAGTATTTAGCTGCAAAACTTTTGTCCTTATCTATTTTAGAGCTAAAGTACAATGGGGAACAATTATGAAAAATAAAAATCATATTTGACCTTATATTTCCATTAATCTACTTTCAAAAGTTAACCATCCTAAAAATCTCGGCTCAATTTGAAGTATTTTTCAAGATATCGACCTGCAAACACACCCAGAATTGTGTCATGACGTCATCAAAACGAAAACGCTCTGTGATTGGTGTGGGACTTTCCCGACCGCGAGACTCGTTCAGCGTAAAGACTCTATCAACACAAAACTTTCCCGATTTTTGTGTTTCATTCAATTTTCAGATATGCCTCTGCCGGATCCCAGTCTTGTTAAGGGCAATTCAGGGAATTTACCGATGGTAGATTCCCTAATGATTGCCATTTTTTTTGCTGGAAATGAAGATTTCGTTTTCGCCGAAATATAAAGGGCATGAAAACTCAAAGGCAATCAATACTCTCTTAGCAAGCAAAGATAAAGACTTGTTGATTTTTAAATATTGTGTAAAACTTCATGAAAACTTTAAACGTTTCATTTATGTAATTTTAGATGTGGGAGAATTTCGTAAGACGATTCTGCTATAGGCTACGTTCAGCTGCGAAGGCATCACGGGGCCAAAAAAAAAAATGCATTTATATGTACTTCTAAATTTTATAATAATAAAACACATACATATAATATATACCAAGTATACTGTAAATACTACATAATTTTTTTCTTCACAAAATCTTTCATTACGTCATGAAAATTGACCGATTTCGTTGACCACGGGAACTTCTAAAGCGCGCCCGGGACCTGCCAATACGCTGACCCGCCTTGTTAAGGCGACTTACCGGCCACTGCCTAGCTTCGTAAAACGAAGGCTACGTTACGGGTGATGCGCAAATCACAAACAAAAGCAAATGGATATTTTCATACTTCAAAAGCAAATCGCTTCAAATTTAATAAATAAAATAAGAGAAATAAAAAACAGTTTTTTGCTTCTTTTGAAAAAAAAAAAAAAATTCAGCATTAGCAAAACACGGCAAAAAAGGAAAAGAATTTAGAAATTATTTCTAAATTATTGGTATTCGTCACAAAAATAATGTCACATTATTATTGTTACTTTCCGTGGGTTAATAACCTTCATAATTTAGAAGTTATTTAACTTAGAAGTTATTTTTAAAATAAATTTAAAAAGAAAATATAATTTTAAATCTTCTCTATATAAAACTATTCTCTAATTGACCGAAAATATAAATGGTGGACTCTACGAAACAGAAACGTTCAATCTTAATTTTTGTTGCGTTTATCACATAGTATTTTTTAGCTTTTTAACGTACTTTATAACAGAGAAAAAAATACTATTAAATGTTTGAGTATTTATTTCATTTTAAAACCTTACTAAAAATAATTTCAGCCACATCAGAGAACAATTTAAATAATTCCGAGTAATGCATTGCTATAGTCACCATTAAATCCATCGTAAGAAATAATTTTATTATTATTTAATAGCATGCACATTTTAAAAGATACACAAGTTATTTTGTAATACATTAAAGTGATCTTGACAGACAATACAACCAGATTTTTCGGCGAGCGGTGTTTCTTTTCTTACTGCATTCTTCGGCACGGAATTAACAATTTTGTCTGGCGATGTGACGCTTGTATTTTTGCACATTGGAATAATATAATTTTTATAATATCTTTTAACTCCTGTGAAAGTTTCACAGACGCCATTTGAAAGAAAGCAATGATAATTTGAGTAAGAACTCTCGCTTCTGCCTGACTCGCTTGTTGACAGGGAATTCTGACGTCACGACCACGTGACAATGCTTTTTGGAGGCGTGGCTAAAAGCCAAAGTTTAAGCGTAAATTTCCCCTATTTAGAAACGACGGATTGAAATAAAATTTTAACCATATTAATATTATGTTAATTTCTCTCAGAAAATAATTTTAGCTCAATATGACAATTGTTCCCCATTAAAAATACAAAATTGCCTATCTATTAATTAATGACATATGTATATATGATGACAGATTATAACAAGGCTATTCTTTCAAAATAACAATATTTAAAATTGTTTTGATAGTGATAATCAAATTAACTCCAGCTTAGTCCATTGTTATTTGTAGCATAAATCATTTAATTTTGTTATAGAATCAAATCACAGTAACTA
>JAFIDM010012231.1:93588840-93614052 GCA_023159025.1 Thereuonema tuberculata
CCCCCCCCCCCACCCCGAAAATATATTCTATATACGCTACTGATATAGAGAGAACATTTACATGATTCAGTTTTGTTGAACATTCCTTTAATGTGAGATTGATTGGAATAACATAAGCAGATTACAGAGAAAGACGTGAAATCCGATCATTCTGAGATGAAACTAATGTCAATGTCTAATCACTAAATATTTTGATTTAATATCGATTTACCAAAAAAAATTATCTTCTTCCTCGATCTTCTTGCTAATTATATAATGAAGCGATATTTTTCTTTTCTATTTTTTATGCAGACCAGACTTAAATAGTTATCTCTAATAAAATTTAAAACATTTTATTTAAGAATAGCAACACATTTATTAAATATTCAAGATTATTCATTTCTTGCCATTTCAGGAATTTTTCGAGTTCAATTTCACCTAATTATTACGGTTTACTTTCTCTCTCTCTCTCTCTCTCTCTCTCTCTCTAGATATAGATATAGATATATATTTATATTTATATTTATTTATATACTTTATAATTATATAATATAATTATAATTAAACAATATATAATGTACTATTTTTTTTATTCTAATATATTGTAAGCAAAACGCAGTTAGCATCCTGTTCACAAAAAATGATAACTGTTCTGTTTTATAAATTTTAACAACTGTTAAGAAAGGGAATACTTATGTATAGTCCCTACTTTATTCGTATCCGTAGCAGATATTTAAAAATACGAACAATTTGAATGAAATATTTTCAATATATCCTTCAGTAAGATAAAATCGTTACATTGATTTAGACGGACTACAGCTCTGAAGAGTCAAATCCTAATTTTCATTTTCAGTTGTTGTAAGTAATTTCTTGAAGAAAAATCCTTTCCAAAGATTTTGAAAATACTAAGATCCAGAAACAAAAGGGGATTATAGAGATATCCTTGGTTCTTCAATGTGAATTTCAAAACAATATGTCAAATGATTATCTTTTATATTGTAAAAGATCAAGCCAAGAAAAACGAAAAAAAACAAAACAAAAAAACTTTTAATCGTTCATTGCTTGTAACTGCTAATGCTAAATCCCTATAAGTTTAATAAACCAATAAAACATTTCATGCTACTCTTAATTGAATCAATTATTCGAAAACCAATAAACAGAAATTAAAACGAAATTTCCATAGGACTAATTAATATGACTTTTGCCACTGACGACAAACACAAATTAAGCCTTACCTAAAATAATTATTAAATTGTTATTAAATCAGAGGAGTACAGAAAAACGCATGCTGGAATATTCTATAAGAGATAAAGGAAGATCAAATGAACACGAAAATTGAATTACAATTTAATCCTTTGTTTATCCAACGAAAACAAATGTAAAATTGACTACAGAAATCATTGATATAGTTTGGCAGGTTATTGATTTGTAGATGATTAAGAAATAGTGTAATGAAAAGCAGATAGATGTGGAAACAATAAATGCGCAGTCGAAAATACTTCAAATGATCATCTTTAAGTTGGCTTCGTATCAGCGTTGTTTCAAGGGCGATTGTCGAATTAAGAAGTTCCGTTGAACTTGAGACGTCCAATCAGAGAATAGGTTACATTTGGTAAGATCAATTTTGAGTTAGGAATTATCTGATTTGCTTCTTTAATCCTAAAATTTCTTATCCAGTTTGTGCAAAGTCCTTTTAGGGGAGGCTATAAATACCAACAACATCAGTATCAAAGTCTTCGTTGCAAAATGAATCCATCACTAGCTATCGTTGCTCTTTTGTCTGTGTGTCTGACCGCTGTGTCAGCTGCCGTCCTTCCTGATGAACACGAACACCAATGTCGCCCATCCGATCAGATGGTGCCCGGTGGGTCTCGGTGTATGACTGACAGCGAATTACAAAGCGACCAAGTCAAGAATTACGCTAAGGAAAGCATCAAAAAATACAAGGAACAGAAAGAATCTGCCAATCAACTACATAAATGCGAAGAAATGGCCGGCGAAGTGCAAGAAGGATCCACACAGGTATTTTTTTTTTTTTTAATTAACTGTATTTTTGACAAAGGTGTTCCATAAGACTACGTTTTCTTTATTCATTTTTTTTCCTTCTTTCTATTTGTTTTTGGTCGTATCATCAAAGCATTTTGATTTGAGGGGTTTTGGATGTAAATTTTGTAACTGACAGTTTCTATCTTTTTTGGATTGTACAGAGAACCCAACTTTCAAAAAAAAAAAAAAAAATCTGTTAAATTCTTTTTGTCTTGATTTTATCAAAATGCTTTATTAGAACATTTAAAGGAAGCAGTGGCGCACTTAGAAGTGGGGGGAGCTAAGGGGGTTAAAGCCTCCCGCTAACCCAAAAATAAAGAAAGAAAAAGAATAGAAAAAGAAAAAAGGAGAAATAAATAAAGAGAAAACGAGAAGAAAGCCCCCTTTATTTAAAGTACTGACGTATCTGTATATTATTAATTTAAAAAGTGAAACAATTTCAATCCTGAGTGCGCCACTGTCTAGGCGTATTTGTGAACTTACACATTTCTGTAGACTTTTTCCCCTTACAAAATGAATCAATTAATGAAAAAAAAAAGCTATCTCTTATTATGTTTTACTCCAAAAAAAAAGACGTAATAAAGGAGATAAAATAGATCTCCACATGATAAACTTCTTATCTTTTTTAAAAGCAAAACATTAATATTTTCATTAAAATTAAATAATAAATATATTTAACTTATTTGTATATGTTTATTATTTAACTCTAATGGAATTTTTAATGTTTTGCTTTAAAAAAATAAAGTTTTGTAGTTTCTAATTTTAAAAATCTTCTATAGTAGAATATCTATAAATTCTTACAATAAATTCTAATTAAATTTTGCTGCAGAATAAGACAACAAAAACTCTCGGAGCTTTCAACCGAATTTATTCGCCACCGTAATTTAAAAGAAACGTAATCTATTAATTTAATTTAATAAAGAAGTTCCGAATTTATTAATTTCAAGAGAAATTTGTTATATCCGAATCAAATATAAAACACGGGTATCCACAAATCTTAATCGATATGTTAACAAGAATGTTAACATATAAAAAAAAAAATCATACAACTCTGAAAATCAGTTTCGATTTGTGAAATGGACCATAGAAAAATAATATTCATCTTTTACCCAGTTACATTTGACGTAATTCACTCGTTGGATATACGATCCCTCGATTTTACGTTTATAGTGTTCTAAGCATATTTTCTTTACATATTTGAACTAAATTTTTTTCATTATTATTTAGATTATATTGCTTTTACAAAACATCTTATTCGTTATTAATAATGATTTCTCGATGGAGTTTGTACGTCCTCATAATTCGCTTAGCCGCCACTTTTTCTCACTAAGAACGATATCCTTTAATCTACATCTCATTCTTTAATTTTCTCTACCTTTTAACTATTCGAAACTCAAAAGAATTCATACATGAAATTTTAATGAGAAATTTCAATTGAAATAACTTGAAAACAATTCCATTGCTTGAAATATTCTCTCAAAATTGTATCGACACTTGGAGCAGTAAAGTATTTACGGTTTTGGTTTAAGGGCTGCCTAATTTTTGAGTCAATCGGTACATTTCATTTTCTCATTTTATGTTAAAAAGGTTTAAATAAGATTTTATTTGAAAGGTTTAAAAGGTTTAAGCGCTCTTTAAATATGCCTCTTGAAGAAAGATTCCAATATTGTATAATAAATTAAGTAATGCCGTAGTTTGAATTAGTAAAGCAAAGAAAGTTCTCGTAGAAATCACATCGTATGCTTTTTTTTTTTTGGCAATTAGACCTGCCACCTTAAAGAGGGTAATTATTTAGACGATCTTTGCTGAATAATCGTTTTCTGGATAATCGACAGGAGGCAGTCCCCATTAATCAGAAAGAAACAAATAGAGAAAAAAGAAAGACAAGCTTCTAGGTCCGCTTCGAATCAAGCCTAGATCGCGGTAACCAACTATCAGGTGTTTGTCATCTTAACGACATAATGTCAAAACCTGATTCTCTGAGTCTGCTGAAAATACCCAGATTGTATCTATAACTAGACAATAATATACAAATTAAAATTCAAATCACCTTACTCTAAGTTATCCAGCGATATGATATAGTTACAATTGGTTCAATGTAAAGGAAGGAAAACTAACCAAACTATCACAACATTTGAGAATGAATATATTTGGCTATTTTTATTTGTTCTAGTATTTTTTTTTCCTCTGATAGAATATTTTGTTTTTATTTCTTTCAGGTGGTGGCTGGTACGATTTACCGATTCAAAATTAAAGTCACATCCAATAAAAAGGTTACAGATGAATGTACAAATGAAGAATTCACCACAAAAGTAAGTAAATTAAAATTAGGGATATGTAATTGTTGTTCGCTCCTTAGATAGTGTTCTTTCTGTTGGTGTTCGTTCTGTTTCTGTAAAGTCTTCAGTTGATTCGATTTCATGCATTGTACAAAAAAAATTCATGCATTATAAAATCCATGACTTCTTTTTGTTTAAAATCAATTAATTACCTCCTGTGTATTTGATTTTACATTTCGTATAATTTCATTTTCTTCTAAATATCGAAGCCGAGCAATTCTCCCTATAGGCTACTTATACAGAGTGTGTCTAAACTGCCTGTATATATTTAATGGGAGATAGGAAGCACCAAGACAAATCCTTTTTGACTAAGAATGTATGTTCTCTGACGGCAACCTTTGGTGTTAGAGGGCATTATGTTCTTCTTGTGATCTCACAGAATTAAAATTAAAAATTAAAATTTGTACATAATTATGATACACCCTGTATATGGGAAAACACTATAGATACATTATTTTCATATTTCAATAATTTTCCGATCTTACAGTAATGAAGCCGCCAACATTTCTGAAATTAGAGTCGTTTGCATTAGTTCCGAATATCCCTTCGGGGAATTTTTCGGTTCAAACTCTTTCTACAATAGACAATTTTCGGTTGACTCTTTAAACATCTTTACAGTTTTTTCTTTGTTTGTTTGTTTGTTTTTACTATTTCCTTTTTTTTTACCAAAAGCAAAACTTTTATTAAATTCCCAAAGATGTTAGAGAATTGTTATCCCTTCGGGGAGTTTTTCGGTTTAAACTCTACAATAGAGTATTTTTCGGTTTTATAGTTTATAGTTTTATAGTTTTTTGTTTGTTTGTTTTTACTATTTTCTTTTTTTAACAAAAAGCAAACATTTTATTAATTCCCAAAGATGGTGGAGAATTAAACTAAAAAACCAAAAACAAAACAATAGGTTTTTAAGTTATTTACAGAAAATATTATTTTGGGAAGAAAAGTATCGTGCTTATTTCGATATTATGAGAAAAGTTTTGCAGGTTACTTTAAGTACGTTACGTTTACCTTTGTTAGTTTTATGTAATTTTAAGTTCGTTTCTAATTGACGGTTTTTTACCAAATGAATGGATTACTGAATAGACATTGTTCAACATTGAAATTGTCCCACCCAGAAGGAGTGAGCTAAACGAATCGAAAATCACTCGATATGTAAATGAAGAGATGATTTAATATCTAAGACAGTAGATCGGTCCGTAAATGTACTACAGCAACCCTCGTAGCTCTCTTGCTTTGTTCCGAAAGATATGGAGCATCGTACATTATGCTATCCGTGTTTGTTCTTTTGTTTAGTTTGTGGTTGATTTCATTCCGCATGATCTCTGCAGATTCGCCGACTTCTTCACGGTGAATTTCAATGCAATGGATGTACATTGGATAAAAGGAATAATTCACAAATGCTATGAGTTGGAAACAGCAAAAAATGTGCAAAGGCTGCACAAGAAATGCTTTAAGTTCTGAAAACGAACATATTTACTAATTGTTTATGGTAGAAGTATGACTTATCGTCTGAGTAATAGCATAGAGATTCAATGTAATTTTATTGTTAACTTTTTTCCCCCTTGTATCCAGGATTTAGAGAAATTCGGTTAAGCAATAAATTAAAGTGATGATGAATACTTAAAATGAATTCAAATAAAAATCAAGAAACCATTGCTTTATAAAAAACGTAAATCCTTTTCCATCTTAAAAATATCTTCAATTTATTCTAGCATTATTTATAAAAAGCATCAAAACTATTTACTCACAAGTTTGTCAGTTTACTTTTTTATAGCTTGTAAGTTGAACAAAGATAAAAAAATATCATATTAATTATTATTATATTAATTACTGTTAATAATGATTTGTTTTTGGAGATGATTGATTCGTGAGTTAAAATTTCAAAATAAAATTCTTACAAATTAATTAATAACATTTACTTAATGTCATTTAAATGATAGATATAATAATATTAAACTGAAATAGAGAATAGCATCTTAAATCTGCGAGCCTTCATTAAATTAATTCATTTATTATTAGTAGTAGTAGTACTTTTCGTTTTTGTCATTTTGTTAATCGATGTGTATTGTCATCTTAAGGTTATTTAAAATTTGAGAAAAAACTGAATTTGAACAGATTTGTTTATTTGATAAAATGTATTAGGATAAGCATTAGGCTGAGTCCTTTTGAAATAACTAATTTTTGATAATTATTTCAAGAAAGAAAGGAAGGAAGTAATTTTACTTTCCATTAAAATACTATATATCTATATGGATATGTGTTTCATGTACATAAAGGTATAATTTGCGGAATTTACTGAAAATTCAGATCCCTCCATACATTCTAATGAATCTTGAATATAGAAATATAGAATCCAATGGTTACAGAACAAAAATTAAGAGCTCAACATTTTATACTTTTCATTTCATATTTAAAGAGTTAGTTACATTTTCGAGGTTTGATTAGATGTTCGTGTAAATATGTCTGTGCCAATGGCTATGTGAGATTAAAGATAAACTTTACATGGTAAATTATCTTTACAAGCAGGTATTTTTATCCCAGAATTACTTAAAATTTTGAATATAAGTTTAAGTGTGTGAAATATATTTGAAGGAATAAAAGTTCTGCCTACACACATAACGACGTTATACATCATTTACATCTGAATGCTCATTGGTTTGGAACTGTGTCTTCGTCTATAAAGACTGAACCCTGTGTTATTTTCTTCACCAGATGATGTTTGGCTAAGCACAAACGAAATCGATTGTGACGATTACTATGTTTTAATTACTTAAAATTCTGCAGAGATTCTTCTTGCATTCTTATGGTTTACCTGTATTTTTCGATTCTTAAAAACAACTGTTATTCAAACAAGGGCAATGGGCTCAATTTATATTTAACTAGCCGCGTACCGTCGCTTCGCTCCGGAACCCTTGCATATATAGCATAAAAAAAAAAAAACCAACAGCTTTATTTATTTAGCAAATTAATATCGAGATCGCAAAATATATGAGTTACCAGTCTGTTGTGGCCTTCTCCGGATAACTTAGATGTATTGCGGGTTGGCGCCACACACCTATGTATATCGATAAGGCAACTTAAAAGCAAAAATATAAATCATCTTTATTCCCTATCCCGTGGGAATTTCGAAAAATCCGGCCTTATTTCTTGTCTATATCATAAAGGGAACCTCTGTGCAACATTTCAGCTTTCCAGGTCCAAGGATTTGGACTTGGCGTTGATGAGTCAGTCAGTGAGTGAGTCAGGAATTTTCTTTTTATATAGGTAGATATATATGTACAGGGTGTACCTGAAATGTGCTGTCAAACTTAAAGGATGTATTCAATCATACAAAACAACGAATAAATGTTATATTAACTTGGGTCTAGAAACGCTTTATTTCCAAGATATGAACGATGCAACAGAAAGTGCTCGAAATGTCCTCCACTGGCCGCAATGCACGCAACACAACGTCGTTCCATCGACTGCCGAACACGTGCAACGGTGCACGTCGAATTGTGTTATGCCCATCCACAAGGTTACACACGCAATTGCAGCCTAACATGGGGATTTACAATCCAAACCACAGGAATTTGAGGGGAAAAGGGGGAGAAGACGGGAGCCGGAGGGGTCTTCACTTGACTCCCAAAAGGAAACAGAATCCATTTCTGTGTGTCGGTCAAAAAGCCCAGGGCAAAACCACACACATCAGAAGTGAGCAATACGCTGCTAAAGGTATGCAATAAAAGGGGGATTTCCCCTCAAATTCCTGTGGTTTGGATTGCAATAGCATATGTAACCTTATGCGATCATGCAGTGCATAGGCGTCAGGAACCGTCTGGTGTACACTAAAGCTTTAAGATAATGCCATATGAAAAAGTCCAGAGGATATCAATCAGGGGAACCAGCAGGCCATGCTCTTGGTCCCCCTCTTCCAATCCAATGGTCAGGATAACGTTGGTTCAGAAGTCGTCTGGCTTCGTCGCATTTCATCGTTCATATCTTGGAAATAACGTATTTTCAGACCCATGTTTATATGACATTTATTCGTTGTTTTGCATAATTGAATACAAACTTTAAGTTTGGCAGCACATTTCAGGTACACCTTGTATATTAATCTGGAGAAATATCAGATATTTAAAAGAAAATAATATACAATGTTACCTAGTGACTCACAAAATATTTTAGGAACATTTAGTTTAAAATTTTCGGCATTCTGGTCAGCAACAATCTTAATAGATCAATTTTATTTCTTTTGAAGTTACAGAAATAGTTTTATAAAAATTAATATATAAAATAAAATACGTTTTTAGGGTTATCAACTGTCTCTTCTCTCCAAAACAAAAACATATTTCATTTCAATGCTTTTCAATATTACTTTGTTTCGTTTTATATTTTTTTCTTTAAAATGTTTCCCTGTTTATCCAAATAAAGAATTTAAGAAAAGATTATTTATTTATTTATTTATTTATTTATTTACTTATTTATTTATTTATTTATTTACTTATTTATTTATTAACTTATTATATTTTCTTCTTCTTTTTGACTATAGGAAGCCACATGTAAAGTGAAAATCTTTGAACCTCTGTCCGAGGATCAAGAAACTGAATATTCTGTTGTCTGTGTTGAGAACACAGCAGAAACAACCACTTAATGAAGAGAAGTCAACAACATTCAGAGAATCTCAAAAAAAAATACATTGATTAGAAATAAAAGTAAACTGTATTTAATAAGAAGAATTGAAATAAAGACCAATACATGTATCTTCTCATCTGTCTTCCTACTAAATTCCTTACAATTACCTTTAGTAAATTGCAACATACACATTTAAAACAAGAAATTAAGTAATGTGAACAAATTCTAAATCTCAGATCTCCTAGAAGGATTGGACGTTAAAATATTTTATTTGCTCTGGATTCTGAGCAGGATCTATGAATCTGCTGTTGAGTACGACATATCATCCTTGAATAAAATAGAAAGACGTCATTCAATTTATAGACGAGGCCTAAAGTTATTTAAACTTCAAAGTTAGTTATTATTGTTTCAAAAATATATTCGGTATTTCAGTCAGAATATAAATTTCCTTTAGTTCAGTGGCTCTTAACATGTGGTACGCGTATCTCCAGTTACTCAAAGAAAATGTTAGGGGTCAAGCAGAAAATTTTTTTGAATGAATGAAATAATGACGAAAAATAAATAAAAAACTAACAAGCAAATATTTCAAATACTTTTTTTCATTTCAAATAAAGAGTAATTTTTTAGGAAGTAATTACCTTCTTATTAGGGGGAAAAAATCCATTGAAAAATTTCGATTTTAAAATCAATGGAAATGGTTTTTAAATGTTAACAGCTTTGAAATTAAAATAAGATAAATCAAATAAACTAGAAAAAAGGAAAACGAGGTTTCAAAATACAAAGCCTTTTTTGTTTTTAAATGAAACATTACCTTTTTCTCTTCAGTTTGTATAGTTCATTTGAGAATGAAACGTTAAGAACCACCCTTTTTAGTAAACTTCCTTTGAAAGCAAGAAAATTATTACGATTAGTTTGAATAATCGGAATGAAATATTGACTTACAGTCTCTGTGTATCTGCAAAGTTATTACTAATATTAGTGTAATATTAAACATATGTTAGTGGTACATATAAGTGGAACTTCATAAAATCGTTAAATTGTATTAATAAGCTTAAATTATGTTTCCAATTCAGTCATCAGACATCTCAAACGGCCGAATATATGAATTGAATTTATTTTTATTTTAATTTTCATGTTTGTAGATATACTGACTTCAAACTCTCTTAAAGGTGAAGTTAATAATGTGACCAAGGCTTATGTAAGATCATTTTAGTCTTCTGATAAGGATTGTAATCAGAAGACAATCCCGGTTTGTCTGTCTGTGGACAAGTATCATTAAAATATCATTAAGTTAGTATTAGCTCAACAATCACAATCACAATAATCGCAACAATCACATTTATAATACAGCTCAGCAACAATCACAATAATCGCAACAATTGCGTATGAGAAGACGTTGCGAAGCATTGTGATTGGTTTACTAATCGCTATCACTATCTTGTTTTGTTTTCGTCTTAATTCTGGAATTTCAGAAACGATTAATTTTGTTTTACATTTCTCTAAAACGATATTTTTGCTGCCTTTCTTTTATAAATCTTATCTATCAATAATATCAATTTTTTTAATTTTTTTATTTTAGTTATCGGAAATTTGACAAAAAAACATTTCGAACAAAAAAGGAAAATCTGAGAATTAAAAATAGAGGATAGGAGAAGCATCTTTATTATCATCTATTTTAGACATCTTTAAACTGTTGGTAAAAACAAACTCTTTCCATCCATATGTTTGATTTTTAGATTCTTTGATGGAATGTAAGCATCCAAGTTATTAGAACGCCAAGTTTTAGATTTCTATCCAATTGGGAAGTTAGACAAAAATGTACAAATAGACATCATAAGGCTTTCATAGATATAGATTAAATTTTAAAAAAGAAATGTGTAAATAATATTTTGAAGCTCACTCATACTAAAATATAAAGGTTATTTACTTTTAAAAAAAAGTGCCATACATTAAGTCTAATGTTACAAGGAAGGTGTCGGAATTTCAGGATAAATTATCTAAGAGTTCAAATCCCACTTCAGTTATGTGCGCATGTGCAAATGCAATGTGGTTGATTCACAAGCAAATCGAGTTATTCTATTTATATTTTATTTTTTATTATTTAAAATAAATTTGAAGCATTGTTTTAAAGTAAATGCGAATGCTTAGTTACAAAAAAGAAATAACAAAACATTTTAGAGTTGAAAAAAAGCAGTTGTGAAGTTGGTGACTGCGATGAAGTAGTATTTGTTTAGTGTTTATTCTGTTCATTCCCATTAAAATCATTTTTTAACTAAAGCTCTTGACCGTAATTAATAAGCATTAAACTATTTTCAAAATTATTTATTCTGTTTCAATTTTTTGTTTTTCAATTATAATATTAAGTTAACTTTTCTTCATTTAACATTTTTTTTATAAAAGTTTCACACAAATTTCACTTTACCTTCTTTTCCTCAGTGTGAAATTTTAAATTGACTTCAACATTAATTCCACTGAACTAGGAAATTTTCTTTCAATTCCAATGTTTTGAATTCCTTCTACAATCATTCAAGTGGTTTTCTTGAATCTTAGCAATTGAGTTTTCATTTTGTTGACATCTCTAAACAAGAAAGGAAAACGTTTCCATTACTTTTACATTAAGTAAGCATTCGGAATCATTTCATTCCAAAATCAATCAAAATTCATCTTAATTCCACTGGTTCTGTGTCCTACACAATTACCTAAAATATTTACTTAAAAGTTAAAAATGCAATCTAAATAATTTCGGGGAAATTCATAAGCTGGATTACATTCTTAAATCTTAAATTAACCATATTTATTATTATTTTTTCTTGCAATTTATTTCATTTATTTAAAAATTTGAATGTTTTTAATTATAAAATGGCGTAAAGAATAAAGTTCAGTTATAACGGAAGCTAAGTAATGTGACCGTGAACGTGATATCCATTGCTGAACATGTGTAGTAGAATGTCTCGATTGAAGATCAAATATTGTACAGTCGAGACCGCGAAAGAAAAGTTATTAATGATACTATATGCTTATAGATTGATGATTCCAGCTCCATTTATTGCTAAGATTCGTAACTGAAGCTTATAACATAACGAAAACATTCTGATTTTTGTATTTTCTAGACTTACGATTATATTTTTGTTATTACTTAAATAATTTTATAATTTTTTTAATAATTTGGCTTGGCTGTGTAATGTCAATGTAAAATTTCCTGATATTCATTCATTTCTAGTTTCAAGTGCAGAATTCGTTTCAGATATTTTGCTTCCGTTGAATTCACTCTTTCACTGATGCTTCGATGAATGATATCAAGCGTTGAATATTCATTGTCACAAATAATTTCACTGATAGTGGCTCTAACAATATTTAAGTCAATTCATCACTGGCTTTACATAAATTCGCTTCAAGCGGCGTGGCGCGGCGAAGGGATGAGATGTGAACATTCTGCCGCAAAATAGTACGGCAGATATGTGAAATAATTGTGCCTTTAATGATAGAAGCATATAACTTGGGATACATATACTATATATATTAAGATTTAATTTTGGATATGAGGCCATCTCAGAGTTGCCCTATTACAGTAATGGCGGACATTCAAAATGGCGGCTTCTGAATATATTTTATGTGCTCCTTTTAAATGATATTTGATGATGTTATATGACAGCAATGACGAGTAATTGTTGTTTTGTGCATGTGATTTGGTATTATTAATAAAATATACTACATTTTATTTATAAAATATTTATTTATAATCTATTTATAACAAATGTTTGATGGAATATTTAATGGAAATACTAATACTGCATTGTCTGTATTGTATAGAATTCTAAATAACTCTATAATAGATTAGATTATATATAATAGATTAGATGTAATAGATAATAGATTAGATTCAAAATTCGATATAAGAGCACCACAAGCACAAAGAGTGGTACACTGTAGGGCGGCCTTCCTACATTGACACTGTCGCGTGAGCCTTTCTTGCAGCCACATCGTATGAGTTCCCTGCATGCTTGCGAAGCCTCTGGTAGGATTGTCCAAGATCTTTCCCATTCACCTTCAACCTTCTTTTTCCAACCCCAATCACTTGGGGACGGGAGCATACCTCTCCTTGTATGCTGAATGAGAGCATCTTGCGAAGGAGGCAGATTGTCAATTGCTCTACCTTTCTGAATAAACAGGTTTTCTTGCATTATAAACACATTTGGTCGCTGCTAGTACGGTCATATAGCAAAATTATAAATCTCTCCATTGGTTTCAGCCTATCTTGTACAGTCTACTGAGTAGGTCTGTCAGCCAATCCACAGAAAGTAGCGGTGATATCTGGATTTGTATACCAGGTGTCCCATGTGGTCCTTTTGCCACTTCCTCCAAAGAAGGATACAGTGTCACCCAGTTATTGCGTGAAACAATGGTAAGGCAGTATAACGGTCACGACCCAAAGATCTTGCTAAGTCATGCGCGGCGAAGATCGGTAGTTCTTTCCCACTTCAAAAGCAACCCACAGTTCCTCAATGTTTAGACGTTGATAAGATGGCAAGAATTAAAACATCGGTGTCCACAGTGCGTATTTCGGCTTTGGTGCATCCTTGCTGCACAGCATCACATCAATGAAGTAGGATTCGAGTGTCAGCTTCTTCGTGTGTGCATGGAGCCAGTCCTAAGACATCTTGACGATTTATAGTAAGTGTGGTAATCATCTGCTTGTCAGTGGAAATAGCTGCTAATGTTATAGCTAAGAAAGAGAACAAGTCAGTCTTATTTTCATCAATCCAGAGAAACTCCTCCCAGTTTTTAGGAAGTGAACTTCTTGGTTCAACACGTTTTCGAACACTTTTTCCCGTTTTGCTGCGTGTGTCACTCTTCAAGCTGTTAATCATTTACATGTCCCAGATGATATCTATCCTTCTTACATGTTGAAGCTGAGCTTTGATGTAGGTATGAATACAATATTGGCATAATCTTCAAATGTTTTTGCATCATGGCTCAATTGCCAATCCTGGTCGCAGCATGTTGACAATTGTAGCACCGTCAATGATTGTAATTTCTGCTGTTGGTTTGGTAGTGCTAGTAGGTGCAAGTCCTTCAAGACAAGTCAATATAGCTGACTTTGTTCCGGTTCTTTGACTCCTCAACTTCGACAGCTGGAGAATAAGCTCGGTTCTCGTGTCTAAAGAACTCATCCAAATCTGTGAAGCAATATACAATCTAGAGAACAACGAGCAGTCATTCTTCAGTGATGTCAAGTGTAACTGTTTATTAGACTTTTCACAAACTGGAGAACGGCTGAAGAGGTACAGGTTATTCCGCTTAATAGGATCTGATATACATTTAATTTTATTAATAAGCCTCTCGCTGACATATAACTCATACTGTTCAATTCAAGTTTTTTCAATATTTAACAATGTCTTAGAAACTGCCATATGTACGATATTTCTGCTGTGAAGTACCAGAAGATCAGAGCTGTTTTCACTGAATGGGTTTCCTAGATCTTGCATTACATGAGTGATGATGATTTGATATCTATTGCAAATGCCATCTGTGAATACTTGTTATCTTCTGCGACGCTCATCTTTTTCCCATCTCTCTGTCTTGGTAGAATTAAATTTTTCAACTAAGTGGGCCAAAGCAGTCCATATACCATCCAACGAAGCAGAGTTTTTGAGTTTTCTGTTATGTCTATAGCTCCTCCATCATCTTTGACTGATGCGTTATTTTGTTCCTGGGCCTGATCAATAGCAATAGCAGAGAATGCCCTACTTTTTTTTTGTGACAAACTTTCCTTTCATGAATTCTTTATAGGTGGCAAGGTGTGATTCTGTTTAAGTGAAATCATGTCACGTATGTGGACAGCAATCCATCTCGTATAGTGAGTATGGTCAAGAGAAAAGAACCAGGGAACAATAATCGATAGCGCCTCTACTTAGAGTCAAAAATCTCCTTCTCGTATTGCTCTAACAAAAGTCAACAAAAGGAGTTCTAGTTTTAGAACGATAATACAGAATCTAAATTGGGGATATACATCAACTCTTTCTTTACATCACTCTTCAAATGACTTGACTGCTATGCTCTATGTGTAGGCTGTAGTCAAAGTAAGCCTGCTGCGTAAGTAAATGTAGGTAACTGGCTGTGATTTGATGAGCCCTGCGGGTACGAGTTACAGGGAACCCTTTACAAATGACATGCATACATATTTATAGCATCAATTCATGTAAAATCACATATAATACGCTATTATCATTATCAAATAATAATAAAAAGGCGCACTTAAAATATATTCACAGGCCTCCATTTTGAATGTCCGCCATTACTGTAATAGAGGAAATCTGAGATGACCCCATATCCAAAATTAAATCTTAATATATGTAGTATATATGCCCCAATTGTATGCTTATATCATTAAAGGCACAATTCCTCCAATTGTTTTCACATAGCTGCCGTACTAAAAGACCCATCGGAAACAAAATTCCTAAACGTCTAAACGGACAAATTTCTTGCGATAGCCGTTCTATCCAGCGCTCCAGAAATTTATATTTCATCACTGTGACTCTTGAAATATTTATAAACATTGCAAATTATACCCCTGGCACATGTAACGTTTTCCCTGGTTTACTGATAGTAACTTGATTTTTCAAAGACGCCATTTCTATGTTTGTCGTCAAGATTCTAGAAGAAAGCAAATGATCAGAAATTGCCAAATAAGGAAGTTTTTCTCAAATGGACTCAACTGTAAAAAAGAAAATCTATTTTCTGTTAAAGCAGAAAAATAGTGTATATAAAATGTAGAATTAGTTATAAAGAAACAAAGCTTAAGAAGTGACAGGCTAAATCAGTTATCTTTTTTCTGTTAGCAATGACCCCGGTTACTTAGGGACCAACTGATCCCCTTCCCCCCTTATAGGAGCCCAGCAGTTGATAGACGTAATTATGTTCCTTTATACTACAATAATTGGTCATTTATTCTATTTGTAGATAGATATATTTTTAAGTAGCAATAATGATTTAAATCTTGTTTTAGTAATACCTTAAAAAAAATTATTTTCCATACTAATAAATATGAGGAGTATTCACAGTAGATATTCCAACATTTACGTATTTTTTTCCTCATTTCATTTCATCGTATTCTTTTATTTTCAGTGCCTTTTTTTAATCTATGGAAATATAGATTAAACACATCACTAAAACAAAACACACCACTCAAAAAACAACCTTAAAGCATTTTAAATTTTAATAAAAACTTCTAACTACATCACACAGAACGTCCTTTGTCTGGAAAAATATATTTGTTGAAGATCTGTTTCCATAAGTGAGGTTTTTTTTCCCTTTTCTTTTTCTTTTTCTTAGTTGAAGGCTAAACAAATTAGCCAACATATATCTGTACTGGACTGTATTTTAAATACATTATAAATTACGTATGTATTATTTTAATTGAATTATTTTAATATTAAATGAAAAAATATCTAGTCATTGATATAGAATATCTTGCGGTAAGATAATTGCGAAACAACTTAAAAAAAATCCTGATGAGAAGAGCGAAAGTCAATGAAAGTCAGTATACGTTTTCATTTAATTATGGTTTACTCGTGGATTAGTAGTCAAACGGTAAAGCACTGGACCGAGGCTGAAGGAGCCAGTTCAATCTCTGCAGAAAACGAGGATTTTTTTCACGTTGTTCTCTTCCAGTACGTAGTGTTTTAAGGTCCACCATCCTATGAAGAACTAGTGAATGCAGGTTAAAGGAAATGCCGGGAGTCTCATCCGAATGTCCGTATAGGCCTGTAGATTAGCTTATAATTTTCACAAAAATCTCTGCTTCCTTGATCTTTTTTGTTTTAAATATGATGAATTGAATAAGCAATACCTCTTCGCTAGTTAAAATTTTTTAGTTTAATATCAATTTTTGTAACTCAACATAATAGTCATTACTTTATTTAACTTCTTATATATTTCAGATAATATTTGAGTTAAATTTTGAGTTAAATATTTGAGTTAAATGTATTTTTTAAAGTTTTAACTAATCAACTTATATAATTGGCTAAGTTCGTCTGTCTGTCTGTCTGTCCGTAACTCGATATAATTAAGCTATTAAGATAGATCCAAGGTTCTCAATGGTAACATTGAATCAAGGATACTCAAATTAGATGAAATATTAGTTCATTTTGTCATTCCATGTTTTTTCCATGAAATTTTAACTGAAATTCTAACAAAACATACGTTCAAAACCAAATAATTTTGTTACCAATGCACCGATTTTAATGAAATTTTGCATACTTACTCAGTTTTTTACGCTGTTTTTGAAACTCAAAACCATTTTTGAGAAGCTTTGTTCACAAGTTGACGCAGTATTTAGATTTTACAAAGGTGAGTTTTAAATGCTTTTCGGCGTTATGAGTAAAAATAATAATTATTCTTTAGATAAATTCAACTTTAGACATGGTTTTTCTTTTTGGGTAGAAAATGATCCTTTACATTAAACTCTCAGAACCTATATTACAGGTGTACAGGTAAGAAGTACACCTAAATAGGTCTGATAAACATTAAAAAAATATATATATTTTTTCAATCAAATCATCAAGCGAATCATACATATATATATCTAAATTGCCTATGTTCGTCTGTCTGTCTGTAACTCGATATAATCAAGCTATTAAGATATAGATCTAACAGTTCTCAATGGTACTATTGAATCAAGGGTACTCAAATTGGATGAAAATATTAGTTGATTGTGTCATTCCATGTTGTTTCCATGAAATTTTATTCTTGGGAACTGACCTCGACAACTGAAATTCTAACAAAACATACGTTCAAAACCAAATAATTTTGTTAACACTGCATCCATTTTAATGAAATCTGGCATACTTACTCAGTTGTTTACGCTGATTTCGAAACTCAAAACCATTTTTGCCGTAGAAGCTTCGTTCATAAGTTAGCACAGTATTTAGATTACATTTACTTTATATTTGATAGTTGATAATAAAATGATTTTTCTGATTTTTTTATGCCTGCCGTCCGACAGGCTTGCTAGTTAGACAATAACATTGCAAAATAACAATCGAATAACTTACAGTCCGTTTATGAATGGCAGAGCTACCACTTCGGGACAATTTTACTCCGCAGAGGGGTTATACGCTGAGATGCATACTTTCCTAAATTTTTTTGGACATTTTCGCTTTTAAGAAAAAAATAACGAGGAGCATTTTTGCAATAGTATTTATTCTTTCCATAATTCTTTCCCGAAAAGCACAAATAGAACGCAGCTACTAGTAAACTAACACTATAAATAGTAAACATTCCTTCTTCCTCGCCCCTATTTGGAAGAAATCGCAGGAGACCTGATGCATGCGCAAAAGCGCTGAAGGCTCTCGTAAACGAAAACTGACTGTACCTCAAGTCATTTATCAATAGAACCTTTATAGGGACTCAGGAAGATGGGATATGGGCAGAGTCAGTCACAACATCCAACCAACATTTGTGTATTTCCTCATCAAATCATCAAATTGTTCTGAAATTCTAAACATTTCGATTTCTGTAAATGTATATTCAATGTACCAAATTTCGTCTCAATTGGATAATTTCTTCCTGATGTGTCGATTTTTTTCCGCAAAGAGTGTATTCCAATCGTTACATGTAGCACATATATTCAAATATCTGAAAGAAATATATAACCGAAAGATTCCATTTTCATTTCCTGCAGTAAATCTTCCTTTGCCTCAAGTTTTTTAATCACTGTATTCAACAGTGAATGTTTATAATGAATTAAACAATGTTGAATTATGTCTATTATACGAAATCTGTTTCTTTGAATTCACGTGTCTCTCGTTTATATCTTTCTTTGTTTCTTTCTTAGAATCCATTGGATTTCACTTCAGTGGAAAGGTAATGACGCTTTGCAGTGCTCCCAATTGCATAAACCGCACCGAAAAGGGGTTTCGATTATTTAAATTTCCAGCAAAGCCAAAAGGAGGAAACTATGGGTCCAGAATTGCAATAGACATAAATGGGAACCAACCCTTAACTCTAGGCTGTGTGAGGTACGTAAACTAATTTCTATGGTATAAAAAAAAAACAAATTATTTCTATTTTTTTATATCATAATCTTAAGGATTTTTATTGATTTGTCGTTTTACTAGTTTATATCTAATTACAATTCAATTACAAATAATGGATTGAGTGCGTTGTTAGAAGAATGTTTATCCTAATGTATAATAAAGTTATAGTCAACAATTTAATCAGGCTTTCTATACAATATGCTAGCTTGTGGTTGTGATACAATGCTTTAACAGTGACTAAATACTGGCAATTACAATATTTACAAAGTTACTACGAATTCACATTGAAATTTCTAGAAAGATGCACGTATTCAGCTAATGGCACTTCAAGTCTCTAAAATTACAATTGGTACCTTAGAAGCGTGTACCTTTTGAAAGTGTAATCATATCTGTACAGTCACTCTGTTTTTTGTAAGAATTAACCAATTGTAATTTTGTTTTTATCAAGTATTTATCATGCTATTAAAAACAAAATCACAATTGGTAAATTCTTACAAAAACAGAGTGACTGTACATAAACGATTACACTCGAAAAAGGTACACTCTTGTTAGGTACCAATTGTAATTTTGTTTTTAATAGCATAATAAATACTTAAATCTTTTTTCTTTTTAAAGTGTTTGAAATCAGTTTACAATCAATCTCAGTTAAAGCAGATCTAGAATTACTGTACGGATTTTTAAATGTAACAGAAAAATATTCACTTACTTCAAACTTTTTAATCCTCCTTATATACAGCACTGAATCCAGAACATTTATTGAAATTTACTGTTCTTCTGCGTTACTACCTTCAATCTTCAGAACGCATTGCTGAGATTTCAAAGAAGAGACTGGAATGTGAATGACAGCGCTTGTATCTTTCAGGGTATCATCCACTGCATCCAAAGTTTTCCTCTTGAACATTCTCTTTTGCTGATCTGTCATTTTTTTTATTTCTGGTAACAGGCTTCGAAGAAACATTAGGTCGGGGTCTTCGAGTTCCTTCAGCTTCTCCTTCATTTCTTTCTGTTTTTTCAACTGGCTGCGTCTCCTGCACTCCATCCACTTGACTTTGGGTTTATCTATAGCCATTTGATCCATCAACTGGACGGTTTTTGTGATCTCGTCTGTAAGGCTCTCAAGAGGTTTCTCCATTTGACAGCAGGTGGAAGCTCCTTTCATTTCGTCGTCCTCTGCAGTCTTAATATTCATGACTGACGCAGGTTTTGGTTCGTATACTGAAAATTTGGCACTAAAAAAAAAAAGAATAAAATAGTGTTGAATTATATTATTCGGAATGGTAATATTAATCATAATGGTGATATTAATCTACCCACTCCCTGTAGTTACGAATTTATCCGCTGAATTTCACTATAGAAACATTTCTTTATATTTCGTAGTTTTGCATAACATTTTCTATGCATCTAGCTTTGTTTAGCAGATCAAAATTTTATCAAACGCCATACCGATTCTTTTTAAAGGTTTCTTGCACAATATATACACTGTCCAGCCACTTTATTAGGTACACCTACCTAGTAGCGTGTTGGTCCTCCTTTCGCCTCAAAGCAGCCTGAATTCGTCGAGGCATGGATTCACAAATGCTGTAAACGTTGTTGAGGTATTGTGTACCATGCAGACATGAGTATGTCACGCAGTTCCTGAAGATTTGATGGAGGTGTAGGCCTGGTGCGAACAGTCCGTTTCAGCTCATCCCACAAATTTTCAATCGGGCATAGATCCGGGGACTGAGCGGGCCACTGCAGCAAGGAAAAGTCATCGTTATGTTCCTCAAACCATCCCATTGTGATGCGAGCTTTGTGCAGCGGCGCATTATCCTGCTGGAAGTACCATCTGCATGAGGATAAACTGTTAACATGTACGGTTGCACTTGGTGAGCTACGATGTTTAGGTACGCTCTACCATCCTGACGTGCCTCCAGAGGTATCAATGGACCTAACGTGTGCCAGGAAAACATCCGCCAAATATTGAGACTTACTCTCATGAGGCTTGAAGAGTTGTTGTGAGAAACAGCATTTGTGCGCACAGCACAAGTGGCCGGACAGCGTATTTGAAACACATTCAGCTATTAATAAACAAAAAAAAAGCAGCTCAGTTTGGCTGATAAGAGGCATTAATTAATAGCGAATAATTGAGGTTCTTCTGTGTGTGTGTGTGTATTGTAGGGAGCACTTTTTTGGCGCTTCTCAATTCACCCATAAATGTACGATACGGCGCTTGCTTTTATCATTCGGCACTTTTCGACATAACGAGGTGAATCACTCGTCAAATTAAGATCGAGTGAAGTGCTCGCTTCATTTTTGTTTCCCTTCATTCAGTCTGTTTACATCGTGAGCAGTGCAGAGGGAAGCTAACAAAGGGTATGCTTCTCTTTTCAGCAATGATCTGGCCCCAACCCGCCGTACGAGCGGGCCCTATTATTTAAGTTTCAATTAAAAGCTCTTAATACTAATTTTGTAAAATTTGTATACGAAAGATATGAACGCAAACCTTATTGTGCTACTGTAAATCAAAGATTCCTGCTAGTAAACGAAGTTAGAGTCCCGTACATTCTAAATATTACATTCTAAATAATACATTCTAAATAATTTTTCACTTATGCAAATGATGTTAATAATTTGCAATCATATCTATATTACCACTTTCTGAATTTTTTTTACCTCCTCAGTGTTAATGTCAAGAAAATTTTAAAACAGCTTCATATGGTATAGATTCTGATACTAGCTATGGTTGGGATGTTCTTTTGTTAATTTTTTCGTAGCGATTCGATAAACATATCAGGGTATGGCCGGAAATAAAGTATAGCGAACGTTGTGTAAAGTCACAAGACCAGAAATCAAAAGAATAGGTGTTTAATATGAAATTGGTCCAATTTATGAAGAGGTGTCTGCATGCTTTTTTGTCTGTAGACGTGCGTTTTCGTCCACAGGGATTTTTTCGTTGACACAAAACAGACCCTGTTTGCCTATAATTTTTCCAACAGGAACTCTTCTTCGGAAAGTTGAAAAAAAAAGTATAGTAATGCCCACTAAGTCCCGGAACCGCCGATTCCAAATGAGCGAAAATAATGCTAACAACCTTTTCACGAATACTTAAGAGCCATTACGTAGTACCGTGGAATACAACCGTTCTCTTCACGAATTAGTGTTATACTGCAGCTTTGTTCCGCCGCATTCCCGGCAATAAAAACGGAGTTCAATGTCGCCAACTTTCGATATTGTCTATTTCCGACCATACTGCATTACTAATAGCAGTTAATGGTTGGAGTTCACCACACCTCACGAAAACAACAGTATAATCATTCATTCTTTTTCGAATCAACTGATTCCGAAATTGTTCTCTAGCAATATGTAGTAAATTATTATAATTCTGTTTCAAAACTTTCTAAAATTGTCGGATTTATCTTATTTTAGGAAAATGCAAACAAACACTGTAGCCAAAACATAGTTTCACGCCTTTTTAATTTCTCTTTACATTATTTCATTTTTTTTTTTTTGCAATCTTAAATGAAATCAATATATCCTATAGCCTCCTTACTTTAACTGTTCTAAAATTTCTTATCGTATGAATGGTTAAAAATAAATTCAAAATTTCATTGTATTAGTAAAGAAAAGAAAAATAAGTTTACGTTTATGGTCTTCATAAAAATGCAAATGAAACTATTTATATGTTGAAAACCACGGACAATATAACGATATTGTAAGATTGTAATTGGGACTATTTTGTTTTGGGTTTCCCACAAGATTACAAATTCTACAACTCTGTGATCTTTCTTTGTATTCTTTAGTTTAGATAAATTTAGGTTCACGCCGA
The DNA here is from genome assembly GCA_023159025.1 of Thereuonema tuberculata. Lineage (NCBI taxonomy): Eukaryota > Metazoa > Arthropoda > Chilopoda > Scutigeromorpha > Scutigeridae > Thereuonema > Thereuonema tuberculata. Next base: position 93,611,661 of record JAFIDM010012231.1, read on the forward strand.
GTAAGGAATGTTTCTTTTGAAACATTCATAAATCACCAATCCCATTTAATCTTCGAATTTCTTTATTCCTGTCGTCTTTGAGCCCTTTTGCTAAAATAAGTTAAAGGCGGCCGTTCGGATTTTTTTTTAATTATTCTTGCCTGTCATTAAATAAAGAATTAGCTGTCATTAACTCATTGAATTAATTAATATATTACTGTAAATTAAGCTGAATAAAAGTTTTAATCATCATTATTGGGAATTTAAATTCGAAAAAAATCTTTGTTCTTAAGAATGTTGCTTTTGAATCAAACAATTAAATTTTTGTTTGTTTCATCTAATCTAATAAATATCTAAGATCGTTATTGGTGAAAGTTATATGTAAAACTCTGAAGGTAGACAAGAAGAAAAACAAAAGGTTTACGCAATTGCAAAAAATGTTTACAGCACGGTAAACCTTAATAAAGTTTTTGGAAAAATAACTGTTACTGATTCTTAAATACAATTTCTCAATTAGCTGCTTTAAGTGGAACCAAGAAATTAATGTTAATGTTAAACTAGAATTACCTGTATAAATGATCTGTATAAAATCAAAAAGCTTCCTGGCTTACAGAATTGATTCCTAAGGACTAACTCTCATTCCTGTTATCAGAAGACTGATATTGCATTTTCTAATAATAAAAAACATAACGACCAAATAATGGATTTTAAAAATAGATATATGCTCGTGATGTCCAATACGAGCCGTGTCCTCCAATATTTTTGTAATAACAACAATGCAATCATAAGTGACTTCGACGAGGAACGTAACAATGTGATGTGATTTTTTTTATGGCAATGAACGAATTCTTCTAATGTATTTTTTTTAAATCCCGCATCGGAAGCAACAGAATTAAGTGTACCAACGGATTTGATCTAATTGTAAGTCTCTTACAGAGATTATCAACTTACTTCCATCTAAGAGCATTGAAAAATGGGCAATAACTCAATTTTTAAAGCTCGAAATGTTTTCCCAAAGTTCAAGCTTTGTGAAGCGTAGCCGTATGTGTAATGAGCTCGAATCCAGGAGCTATCTTAAAATATTTGCTTTACATGACTTGTTCCTGGCGCAGCACACCATGGTTTTACGCCATTAAAAAACATAGGTATACATATATGCGTGAAGCATATACTTACCAAATTTACCCAATTTAAATCCACAACATAAGCTTAAGTATCGTTTTAAGCCATTTTCACAACCTTCTTATGATTTGGGTCAGCTAAGAAATGGATTTTTTTTTCTTATACAAATGAAGATTGTTTATTACAGCGGATACCATTATGAAATGACATAGGGGCGTAGGATGCTTTATATCGGGGAGGACCAAATCAGGAATCGACCAGTAACAATCAATACAAAATGTCGTCTTCAAAATTTCACCCATCAACCGGCAATCCAACCAAAAAAAAGAAACACGAAAATAAGTAGACCAATTGTTTACATTTTGAATTTCGGGGAAGAGGGGGGGGGGGCGGGGAATTAATATTATATTTTATAGTGCAACATATAATCTTACTAATTTTTTTTAGCCTTATCTCCGAAATAATTTCTAAATACTTTCATATCAATAAGTGAATATCAACGAATAAATTCTCAAGATAGAGGTAATATACAGATAATGATGTAGAGATGATGTACTCGGCCAAAGTATCGCCTTTCTTTTAATTGACAAGATGCAACATTTGTATCTTGACGCCAATAGTAATTGAAAGTTTTCAAATATATGTAGTACATCAGCGTACTAGGAACTCAATTGATCTAATGTTACTGTTTATCTTTCAGTCCTGATTCTGGACTCTTTGTTGTATAAAGGTTACTAAAAGTGAAACCTGAACGCTGTGGTGAATTGAATAAAAAGTTAATTGTGAAAGGTATAAAGTAAGCTAATGCCTACTATTTGAATGTAAAAAATCTGGTATTCTAAAGGAAAATTAAAAAAAAAAAAAAGAAAAAGAAAAGGCGATAAAAGATTAAATAAATGCAGAAATCAACTTTTTGAAACGTTCACTTCAATTCGATTGCTTTGTAACGAATTTATTGCGCTTTCTGAAGAATTTTTGACATTTTTGCATGTGCACATTATTAACAATACAGGTGATTGAAGATCACTTGGCGCAGAAAATATATAATTTTTTTTTCGTGGATAAAATCGAAAAAGATTTTTGTAATTACACAATACCAAACTATTCGTTAGTGACAAATCGTTATTTAATTTTAATTTTTATAAATCAGTTTCCCGGTTTGGATTCCTGAAAAATGAGAAAATACAATAAAGTCATATCTGTTTTGTGTTGTTTTTCAATTATCTTGATGGGATTTTTAAAACAAATCCCACCCAAAACACTTCGTGTAAAATAAGTTGCCAAGACTCAC
>JAFIDM010012231.1:93619052-93638652 GCA_023159025.1 Thereuonema tuberculata
AGGTCACCAGAAGTCGTAGACGACTTGATGGAACCTAACAACAACAACAACAACATATACAGTTAGTTATAAAGAAAAAAAAGCCTAGAAGTGACAGGCTAAATCTGTTTTTTTTTTTTTTTTTTCAGTTAAGATCTCAAGTTTATCAGCCCTGGCTCTGGTTCCTGAGAGACCAACTGAATCCCCTCCCCCTTGTAGGGAGTCCTGCCGTTGATAGACGTAATTATGTTAGTTTTTACCATGTCAGTGTATGTGTTCATTTAATTATATTTTCCTCGTGGATTAGTAGGCAAACACTACGGCGCAGCACTGAGACTGAAGGAGCCATTTGAATCTGCAGAAATCGGGAATTTTTTTCACGTTGAATTCTGTAGCAATAGTGTCTTAGGCTCCACCGGCCTATAAAGAACTAGTAACAAATCTGTGCTTCCAAATTATCAGGAAGGAATGTTAAACAATTGATGTTACATACTTGTGTTGATCGAACTTAATCCCATTTCAGTTGACATATTGATGAGAGGCTGAAAAGATGTTTCTACATCAAAATTAATAAATTAGGCCTTTTGAAATTCAATCGAATTCGATTCATTTTCGGCTTCTCTAAATACTAAATTCCTATGAGTATTTTGATGGATAAAATGGCCTAAAGTTTTTGATTAGAAATATCTACTTCTAAATTTGTTCAGCATTCTATTTTTGTACTTAGTAGTCATGAATACAAATTCTTGTCAGGAATCTGAAAATCTTGTGAAATAGCCGGTTTTTCAAACTCACACACAAAAACGTTCACGGAAAAAATGGCTGGGGTGATTAGTTTCTAAAAATTAAATATGATTTTCTTTATTATGCAACCAACATTTATGTATTTCTTAAGCCTTTTTTTATAGGTTATAGACTATTGCTTTTTTATTTAATCAACATGAGTATTTTTTCATCTTTTCGACGACAGATTAATTAATGGTTTCAAAATTGAAGTAACAATAAATACAAAATAAAGGGTAGATGAATGGCTAAATACAGAGACTTCCACAAAATACAAAGTATTTCTTATTAAAGATGTTTTTTGCTGTTTTCTTGTTTGAAGACTGGAATATCTTCAATCAAGTAAGGCAATGCTTTGACTTTTCGAGTATAAAAGGGATCCTGAAGACTTGAAATAAACTCATATTAGTCTATCATATTTGAATTTTAAATGCAGACTATAAGTTTACTCTGTTCCTTGTAACTGAAGTTCAAAATTATTACATTTTATAATTAAAAAAGTACGACAAGGAAAACATTCAAATTGTTTCAATTGGAATTCTACTCTGAAACTGAAGCAGAATCTTTTTCTAGCTGCTGAAATGCGGAAATGAAACGTTACCTAACAATAATGAAACAGACGCTGATAACAGCTTAAACGAGAACGGGCAAAATTTATCTGGAATATTACACATGGGACAAATGTTAAATAAAATGGACCAGTGAAGTGCAAGTCAATTGCTGGGATGAATAAGATGTTAGAAAATATGTATTCTGAAAGATAATTTAAATCCTGGAGAATAATTAGTTAAATGCTGATTCCTAAAGAAACATTTTCTTAAGAAATTATTAAAATCATAATGTGTACTGTATATCTCAAATTGACGAGTTACAAAGTTATTGAGGCTTTATAAAGTTGAGAAAATTTGGAATGTAATCATCAAATTTTGTTTCAACTAATGATTAGCAAAATTAATAAGTTTCACTGAAATTGGAACATCAATGGCAAAATACATTACATTCTATCTGCATTAACAATTATCGCATAGAATGTTTTCTTTCTTTTTTTTATAGGAACTTATCCAAACTGTTCAAAGTTCCTTCGCAGAGGATATAAATATCAGTAACACAGGTAGTAAGTCTCCATGTAAAATGAAGTTTAATTACCATTGCTCTTCGGAGTCCAGTCATCCTCTCGTAAACTATTTCACCTAATCTTATAATGCCAGGTGGGACCCAGAATATGACTGATAACTAATTATAAACCAAAGGAAGGTATCAAAAACTATTCAAGGAATGAAGGAATTACAAAACTGCGAAGAAATGGTCACAAAGTGAAGCAACTATTCCAATTACATTTTCAACATAGAAATCCATATGAAAAATCAAAGTCTTTGAACTTTTCGAGTATCAAGAGACTGAAGATTCCTTTGTTTGTGAAGAAAACCACCACATGGAAGCATTACAAGCATTGAAAAGTAATCAACAGTATTCATTGAATCTCATCATAACAAATGTAAACAAATAAAAAACATAAAATAAAACATAAAAGGCAAACAATTTGTAATAAGGTATTCAGGCATTGCCTAATGGTGAAAGCTGTAACAATAACAAGCTCATTCCAAAGAAATTACAATTTGACATGGATAAACCTTAGATAATTTAAGTTAAAAATTCAGAAAACTCCATTTATTAAGCTTACCCTTACAACTAATAAAGTAGTTGCATTTTTGTTTTGTTTTCTCCGTTTATTTAATCTTATCGGAATTACTTGTGTAAAACTATCATGATCTGGGCTTGTTCTTCACATCCTCATCGGGGTTTAGATTTGTTGGTTCTTCCCTTTGAGATAGGGGGAACTTTTGGTATTAGCGTTGGCTTTCTTTTTGAGGCTAAACCCAAAGTGGGAATTTCGTTCTGTCGTGTAAGAGGGTTTGCAGCGTTTCTGGCTTTTTCACGTTACAGTTTAGTATCGGAGCCCTTAAGGATGGTGCAAGCTGATATTTGTCATCAGCCACCTCACCTTTCATTTTCACAATGTCCCCATGTCAAGTGCGCTTTAGATGTAGTGTTTCACATTTTGACGCTTGGCGTCAGGATCAAAGTTGTGTTTTCTTTTAAGATAATGTAGCATCATTTCCACTGTGGAACCTTTTGGCTCTTTCAGCTGCACAATGGCTTCATTTATCGAAAACTTATCTTGGGCAAAGCTCCTGCACCTCCTGATTGAGCGAAAGTCCACTGATTTTGCTGAGTATTTGACTAATGGAGAGACACTTTCTTCTTCCGTAGATTGATCTTTGTCTCCCTGGTCACCGACACCTTCCTGATCGTCAGGATCATCCTCATCAGGTTCATCTAGGTCATCGGGATCGTCCTGGTCTTCCTGCTAATCTTCGGGAAATTCCTGATCATCTGTATAGTTCTAACTGTCTGAAATTCCAGGATGCTCTTCCCTATCAGCGGGATCGTTTTGATTGTAGGTGTCTCCAAAAACAGGATCCATGTCACAGACAACTGTTCTCTCAGTTGGAACCGGTCCATGTAAAGATCCGTTGTCACTATTGAATTCTTCTGTTTTGCTCTAAAAAGTAATGAACAAATTACAAAAAAAATATATTAAAATAATGAATTCCAAAATCATGCAAACAAAGTTTAAATAAATATTTTAGAAAGGTTTAGATTTTGAATTATCAATGTGATTTTCTTATATTTTACTCTAACATTAAGTAAATTTTTCCTCAATTCATTCAAAATCGTGATATGAATTTTCACGAAGACTGAACCTTATTTATAATTAAAGCCTTTGTAAATGTTATTTATGGATAAATCTAATATGGAAAACTCCAATCTATTACATCTTTTCTGTAGAACCGTAAATAGCACAAAAAGCAACAAGTTTCGTTGATTACTGAAGCCCCGCGAACACCATCCAACTTTGCACCAACTTAGTCGGCCGATTTTGACGTCACGAGTTGGTAGACACAGTTTTGAGCCAGTTTTTCAGCGACTTGGCACCAACTTTTGTCCGCCGACTAGAGTTGGTTGTGCACGGCCAACTCGGGAAGTTGGTTGGAAGTCGGTCGGGATTACCCAATCACAGTGCAGCGTTGGAATACGTCAGTCGTGACGTCACGCCCATGAAAAGAAATGGCGTCTAAAACGATGTTCACGGAATCGAGTCGAAGACAAGCGGGAACACAATGAATATCAGAGTATTGCGAGTTTCTTTCATGCATAAATAAAGTTCATACTGAAATGCAGTAATTGTATGCGGCAGAATTTACCAGAGAGGTTTCAAAACCTCGATTTTTTCGGATTTTCCACAGCTGCTGGTGGAAACGCGTTGCATTGTGGGATTCCTGCTATCATGGCCGACTCATTTACGAGTTGGATCGTGTGCGGAGCTGACAAAAAATTGGCGGACTCGAAGTCGGCCGACTAAAGTTGATGCAAAGTTGGATGGTGTTCGCGGGGCTTTAGGATTTTTTAAATAAGTCTAACCGAAATATTTGGTAAGTGAAAGAATTTGTCGGATATCCAGTGGATTAGCCGCTGTTTCAATTCCTGAATTTTCTTCAGGGTAAATATCTCCTCCAAATAGATGCTGACATTCACCCAACCCTTTAAAATGGTACTGATTTCTTTTCAGGGTTTAAAGACGGGAGACAGTTCAACTGATAATACCGATCCCGACAGACAGGAATCATTGAAAGCCTATATCCTCATTTCCCGGAAAGAATTTGCATGGCACATGCAAACTGATAGTTCTGTAATTCTTTTAATACATATTTTTCAAATGAGTGACTTCATTAATATTAGAGGGCTTCAGTATTTTACTCAAAGTGTTAAAATTCTACAGTTAAAGTCTACTTAATTTCAAGATGACGGAAACTCTTAGAATCACGCACACTGATTATAGATATGTAGTTGATGTAAAATTCATTCTATATTCAAAATATTTTCCGGAAAGATCCTACACAAGGAGTTTCTGATTTTTAAGAACTTTTTCAGTATATTAAAAATTTTAGATAAGTCATTTGCTGCTCTCAAAAATAATATCCAGTGACCATCAATTGAATAACACTGTTTCAAATAACTTCAGAATACTTCATGCTTATTCCGTTACTAATGCTTACATCCCGTTGGTATATTTCTTTTTAACCTATATTCTATAGAATGTAAAGCTAATCTTTTATGGAAATTTAAAATTCCATAAAAATGATTTAAATCTTCAATTCCAAACACTATTATCATTTAATAGAGTTATAGTTGTTTTCATACTAATCAATTATGTAATAATTACAATTGTGAAAATCTTATCTCACTATTCCGAATAAATTCCGTAATTATGAAAGGATAAGATTATAAGTAAAATATGCCAAAATAATTCAAAGATGCACTCATGGACAAAAAAATTAGCGCACCAAGAAGGAGTCGTCAAAATGAAACGAAATACGTAATGACTACTTTGATATAAGTAAATGATAAGAAAATCAAAGAAAAAGGATAATTTATTTCAGAGAAAAAGGCAAAAGAACGGAGGAGTTAATACTCCGTTGGACCCCCTCTAGCGCGAATGCACGATGCGATACGATCGGGCATTGAGTCATACAAGTTCTGTATGATGTCTTGAGACATTTCGTTCCATATTTGCTGTAACCTTGCCTCTAGTTCGTTCAAACTCGTGGGATGCCCAACTCGTCGTCCCAAATGATCCCAGATATGCTCGATTGGAGACAAATCTGGGGATCGGGCAGGCCAAGGAAGGGTAGTAACAGTGCGGAGACAGTCTTGTGACACCCTTGCCGTATGAGGCCGAGCATTGTCTTGTTAAAAAATGGCTCCTGGGAGCCGTTGCATGAGTCGCAACACATGTGGTTGCAGGATTTCATGAACATACCGCTGGGCTGTCATGGTGCCACGCAACAATACTAGGGGTGACCGTATATTGTAGGCAATGGCATCCCATACTATCACACGCGCTGTGGGAGCGGTGTGTCGCTGTAAAGCAAAGGCAGGATTGAAGCATTCACCACGGGCTCTCCACACACGAACACGATTGTCATCACTGCCGATATTGAATCTAGATTCGTCGCTAAAGACGACCTGGTTCCATTCCGCTGCAGTCCAGTTTCCTCTTGCGCGGCAAAACTCCAAACGGAGGCGTCGATGGGTGGGCGTCAAGGGCAGCACACGTAATGGGCGCCGCGATATCAACTGTCCTTCAGCCAGGCGCCTTCGTATGGTTCGAGAAGACACAGCGGCCCCTAGTGAAGGTGCTACCTGTGCCTGGATGGCGGCCGATGAAGCAGTTGGCTGTACGCGTGCATTTCTGACTATGTGGCGGTCTTCTCGACGACTGGTCTGTCGAGGGCGTCCTGAGCCTGGTCTTCGTGTACATGACATCTCTCGGGTCCACTGGTCAACACCTCCTCACAACACAATCAGAGCGGCCTAATTGACGAGCTACTCGCCTACCTGACCACCCAGCTTCCATCATCCCGACGATTCTCCGTCTCTCAAACTGCGACAACTGCGTATACTGTCTTCGAACACGGCGTAATGGCATGTCTACCTCAGCTCTTCCTTTGTAAATGATTCAGCACACTCAAACAAGCTTTGGTTACCTGTTTTATACTCCACAGAGTATGATGTTCAACGCCCTCTACCGGCTATACGTAATGCGCAATCACGCTGCATTTCTAATCATTTGCATATCTCCCCGACATGTATCTTCATTGCAAGTTTCGTTACGATCCCGCAATTATTTCTTGGTGCGCTAATTTTTTTGTCCATGAGTATATTTTTTTTAAAGCATCAAAGACTAATCGAACGAACTGTTCCATTTTAAAAAAACTAACACTTTGATTTTGAATTGGTGATAAAATTTACATTTATTTTTTTTCTTAGTGACGTATTTCTTAAAATCTTTTGTTTATCTAATTTTAACATCCGGTATTAAAATCAAACCAATGAAAACCATTTTATAAAATTAAAAACTTTAAGTAAGAATGATGAAGATGTTATATTTGAGTAAGTTCTTTAATTGTTTCGATTTTAATATTGTGTTAGTGTTAAAAATAAAGAATTAAATAAACTAGATAAAACATTTTATGGAAAGAATGTAATAGTTTTAAACCGCCCATTCCAATTCCCAGAAAGAAGGTCAAAATTATCAAAATTCATTTCTTTTAAAATTTAAATTTAACGGTTTTACTTTATTAAGTTTATGAATTTATGGCAAAAACAATTGTTCCAAATGATATCTATTATACGCATTATCTCATCAAAACTGCGACAGTGAAAGACTAAGTTCAATGAGAGAAAATTATTTTTAATTTTTTAAAACTACTCACCTCAGCCATTTTTTCCTTGAACGATTTTGTGAGTGTGTTTGAAAAACCGGCTATTTCACAAGATTTTCGGATTCCTGACAAGAATTTGTAATCCTGACTACTTCTTATTACAAAAATAGAATGCTGAACAAATTTAGAAGTAGGTTTTTCTAATCAAAAACTTTAGGCCATTTTATCCATCAAAATATTCATAGAAATTCAGTATTTAGAGAAACTGAAAACGAATCGAAGTCGATTGAATTTCAAAAGGCCTAATTTATTAATTTTGGTGTAGAAACATCTTTTCAGCCTCTCCTCAATATGTAAACTGAAATGGGATTAATTTCGATCAACACAAGTCCGAACTCATATGTAACATCAATTGTTTAACATTCCTTCCTGCTAATAATAAGAAAATATTACATTTAATAATGGAGAATCACTCAAGAATATCGCGATTCTGAACATTATAAAAAAGTACTGAAGAAACAATGGAAAGCCGAATCAGACAAAATATGCAACTAATTCATTGTTTGCAAAATAATAGTAATTAAAAATTGCAAAGCAATAATATCTGAGAAACAAAAAGACTGGCGCCAAACAGAGAGTGGTATTAAGAAAGTGCATTGTAACTTGAAATCAACAGTGTTCAATCATCCATTTGAATTCATAACATTTTTACTGAAACTGAAAACTGAAACGAGAACTGAAACAATTGAAATTAAGTAATCATAAATAAATATATACTTCTTTAGTATTTCTTTTCTTATGTTAAGAATCGCGATATTCTTGAGTGATTCTCCATTATTAAATGTAATATTTTTTTATTATTATCAGTAAGGAATGTTAAACAATTGATGTTACATATGTGTTCGGCCTTGTGTTCATCGAATTTAATCCCATTTCAGTTTACATATTGATGAGAGGCTGAAAAGATGTTTCTACACCAAAATTAATAAAGTAGGCCTTTTAAAATTCAATCGACTTCGATTCGTTTTCAGCTTCTCTAAATACTAAATTCCTATGATTATTTTGATGGATAAAATGGCCTAAAGTTTACAAATATCTACTTCTAAATTTGTTCAGTATTCTATACTATTTTGCAATTAGTAGTCATGAATACAAATTCTTGTCAGGAATTCGAAAATCTTGTAAAATAGGCGGTTTTTCAAACTCACTCACAAAATCGTTCAAGGACAAAATGGCTGAGGTGAGTAGTTTCTAAAAATTAAAAATAATTTTCTTTCATTGAACTTAGTCTTTCATTGTCGCAGTTTTCATGAGATAATGCGTATAACAGATATCATTTGGAACAATTCTTTTTGCCATAAATTCATAAACTTAATAAAGTAAAACCGTTAAATTTAAATTTAAAAGGACTGAATCTTGATAATTTATTTTTTTCTTTTAAATTTTGACATCCTTTCTGGGAAATGGAATGGACGGTTTAAAACTATTACCTTCTTTCCATCAATGTGTTATCTAGTTTATTTAATTCTTTATCTTTAATAGTAACAGAATATTAAAATCGAAAAAAATTCAAAAACTTACCCAAATATAACATCTTCCGAAAATTCTTACTTAAGTTTGAAATTTTATAAAATGTTTTTCATTGGTTTGATCTTAATACCGGATGTTAAAATTAAGATAAAGAGAAGATTTTTAGAAATACGTCACTAAGAAAAAAAAAATAAATGTAAATTTTATCGCCAATTCAAATCAAACTGTTAGTTTTTTAAAATGGAACAGTTCGTTCGATTAGTCTTTGATGCTTTAAAAAAAATATCTTTGAATTATTTTGGCATATTTTATTTATAATAATCGGTAAAATTGTCTTACGAATTTTTTTTTTTTAATAATTATGGGATTTATTCGGAATAATGAGATAAGATTTTCACAATTTTAATTATTACATAATTGATTATTATGAAAATAACTATAACTCTATTAAATGATAAGTGTTTGGAATTGAAGATTTAAATCATTTTTTGGAATTTTAAATTTCCATAAAAGATTAGCTTTGCATTCTATAGAATATAGGTTAAAAAGAAATATACCAATGGGATGTAAGCATTAATAACGGAATAAGCATGAAGAATTCTGCAGTTATTTGAAACAGTGTTATTCAATTGATAGTCACTAGTTATTATTACGTTACATCTTTTTTCATTGGTTTGATATTTGCTTTTTTTTGATAGCAGCAAATGACTTATCTAAAATTTTTAATATACCGTACTGAAAAAGTTCTTAAAAAACAAACTCCTTGTCGGTCGTCCTAAGGTAAAAGGAAGTAACTGCAAATTTTCTGATTTTTCGTTTTCTGCATTTTCTACGTTAGGAAGTATCTACATATCTTCCAAAGCAATTTTGTAGAGATCTCCTGTTAAGTTTGGCCCCTATTTCAATGATCAAAGGTAGCAACTGACTCACAATATGCTTATATCTACGGTCAAAGGCAGCAAATAATAATCAGTTTCCAAATTGCTAGTTGCTTCTTTTTACCTTAGGACGGCCGTTGGGTAAGATCTCTTTCCAGAAAATATTTTGAATATAGAATGGATTTTACATCAACTACAAATATATAATCACTGGACGTGATTCTAAGAGTTTCCGCCATCTTGAAATTAAGTAGACTTGAACTGTAGAATTTTAACACTTTGATTAAACTACTGAAGGCCTTTTAAATATTAATGAAGTCACTCATTTGAAAAATATGTATTAAAAGGATTACAGAACTATCAATTTGCATGTGCCATGCCAATTCTTTCCGGGAGATGGAGATAATAGGTTTTGAACGATTCCTAACTGTTAGGATCGCTATTATCAGTTGAACTCCCTCCCGTCTTTAAACCCGGAAAAGAAATCAGTACCATTTAAAACGGTTGAGTGAGTGTTAAAATCCATTTGGAGGAGATTTTTACCCTGAAGAAAATTCAGGAATTGAAACAGCGGCTAATCCACTGGACCTCCGACAAACATATACATAGCTTTTTAGGAAAATTGCTAAATTTTTCACTTATCAAAATATTTCAGTTAGACTTATTTAAAAAATCCTTAATAATCCACCAATCTTGTTGCTATTTTATGCCGTTTACAATTCTACAAATAAGATATAATAGGCTGGAGTTTTCCATATTAGATTTATCCATAAATAACATTTATAAAGATTTTAATTATTCTCATTCTTTCATGTTAAATTTATAAAATTCCCTCCAAAAAATTGAATTTTTTAACATATATGATCAACTATTTTTTATTATGCTCATTGTAAAATTTCAAGCTTGTATTTAGAACCTTGTATTTTAAGTTTTTGCAAAATAACAAATTCGTTATCATTCTTATTCAAATTAAAGAATACTATTTTAAACATTAAATGGAACCTAATAATTCAGGTGTTCCTTGAAAATCTTGATTTAAAATTTAGGAATGAATATATTGTTAACACCATTGTCTCATTTGATTTCTCAATTATCAAGAAATTGTTTTAAAAGGAAATAAAATTGTAATTGACGTGTCAATTTCCAATGCCCAAATGAGTAATTAAATCTAACAAAGAAAACTTGCCAATAAATGTCATCGAAGTATAGGGTCAATCCATATCAACTGGTCCAAAAAAAGAATTATTGGTTGCCGGACAACTTTCAAAAAAAAATTTTTGTGTGCTGTTACCCGTATGTTTGGACAGTTCAAAACCAACTACATTAAATTTTTATCTAAAGTGGTTTCAAACTGGCAGTCATTTTTGTACTGCGGCGCATGCCACTTTTATCCTTTACAAGCGTTTCCAGTAACTTTGATATCTCAGGTACACTTTAGAACCATGAAATAAAAACTGACCTTAAGTATATTACAGGCTACAATAAAATCATTTCTTCTTAATAAATTTTGAGCTCAAAATTTATCCTTGCCATTGCAAAAAAAATCTCATTTTCAAGAATTTTTTGGGTGACAAGGCAGCTTGTTTAAGAGTTCAAATTTTTTTGGGAAGTATCTGTGTACCAGTAGTATTTGTAAAAAACATTTTGAGGTTTTAGTTTCAAAAAAAATTTTTTTTTTTTCAGGAGGATCGTTAATAAGATTTTTTTGTAAATTTACCCAAATTAAGATAAGAATATCTCCGGTGGGCAGTTGTTTAAAATTCTGAAATTTCTACACATTAAGATTTCTACACATTTCTACACATTATATAAGAGCTAACTTGAATTAAAATTCTGACTTTGAGATTCAACTGGTATAGAAAATATGGCATTGTAAAACCCATGAGAAATGCACAAATAGCTATTTGCGAAGCAACACTTTTTTTTATTTTTTTTTTATTCTTGCATAACAGAATACTGTAAACTCTCATAATATAATAAAGAGATATTATTACACTGAAAAACAAATATCAATGTGATTCTGGGTTTAAGACTTATCCTAAACAAAATAAAAAGCTGAGTTTGTAAACAGAACAAAATTAGTCTCCAATTTGAAATAATAGGTTGGCAATTATTTAAACTGCTAGCTATTTTACAAGAAATAATCTGTGATTACCTTACCACTATCTCATTTCTTGATTAGAGGCGTTATAATATCTTCACATAATGTTGTTGATATGTTATGAAACCAACCGGTTATTGTGGAGAGCATATTTGAAAGCAACCAAGCGTTCTGAGCATATTTGACACTGGTCCTCGGATATCTTGAAGCTGGATCTTGATCCTGTGGATGGTAGAACCTCACATAGACATCCTTATTTTCTAAGTTTGTTTTCAATGACTCTTAGCCACCACTGTTCATCGTAAACACAGGCAACAATGTCACTGTTCCTGAAAGTCGGCGTCACAGCTTTGAAGATCCTTGTAATTTTCTGACTTTAATGTGGGGAAGCATCTCGTCATGCTTTATGAATGTGGAACAAATCGGTGCATTGACCAAGTTCGAGATAGTCACTGGCAGATGTCAAATCTTACCGTCAGCTTCTTTTTTAACGTATATATAAGCGATTTCCTGTATTTTTTGTGAGCAGTACAGATACATATCTTTATGAGTAAGAATATGATTAGTGACAGTTCTTTGCAGACTCGCCTTTGTGACCTTCCTCTTGGTAGTTCGACCGACACCATCGCTAGCATTTTTCTCGTGTGACGATGCAAAGAAGTTTCATTCTTCATCAAGATCAAAATCTCTCTTATGAAAGCAGAGATTAATGATTTTTTTTTGTTTTTATTTTGTCTTGCTGCTCCATCTGAGAAGTACATAACTTTTCCCAAGCAGGAAGTTTTTTTTCCATCTGAAACAGCAACTTGATTGGAATGTGTGCACTGCTACCTAAGGTTTTAAGTGATCACTAATAATACAAACAAGTGCGGCTGCAAAGTTCACCGTCACATTATAATAGTAAACAAAAGGGTGAACAGTTGTCTGATTGTTCACCCAGTGACGGCCCTGTATTTCATCTTGGATTACAAAAGTGTAAATTTTCTGAAAAATCGGTTAGAATAATGGATTCGGACAGTTCATCTTTCTTCTCGCTTAGAAATTGAGTTTGTACTTTAGAAATGTAGAGATGTTTTCAGAATTCGTCGTTACAGCTCTGTCACAGTCAAGCTCTGTCACAGTCCACGGCTTGAAAGCTACATTATCTGGCATGGCTGCACAAATAGTTGAAACATTTCTATGAGGCCATCCTGTCATGAACATTGATCACATTTTCCCATCATACTGTTGTGACTAGCAAGTTACAAACAAGCATACCTTGTCCCGACAAATATATGATTGTACTTTACAAGATACTTGAATTCATGGTACTTACAAATCTGACTTCAGAAGAATCTCTAGAAAAAAGGCAACTCATGATACTTTTCATAAAATTGGCTTGTCTTTTAATTCACTTGAGACTGGACCATACACATGTAACACTCCTGATTCGAGAAAGTTCCAACAGAGCCCTGTATTTCCATTCTTAAATAAGAAAAACTATTGCATAAGTATTGAAATGTAAAGCAATCTTCATACATGAGAACACCTAGCAGACTGACAAAATTTAGCAAAAAGCTGACATGTCAGAGCTTATTAAGACATGCACAAATCACCTAACTTAAAAACCTGGAAAAAGTTCCAGAGCAACTTAAGATTATAATATATTTTAATATTATGAGAGTTTATAGTATTCTATCATGAAAGAATCACAAAAAAAATAAAAATAAAAAATATTCGCTTCACAAATGGCTATTCGTGCATTTTTCATGGGTTTTCACAATGCCATATTTCCTATACCAGTTCAATCTCAAAGTCAAAATTTTAATTCAAGTTAGCTCTTACATTGTATCTTAATGTGTAGAAATTTCAGAATTATAAACAACTGCCCACCAGAGATGTTCATATCTTAAGTTGGGTAAATTTACAAAAAATTCATATTAACGATCCTCCTGAAAAAAAGAAGCCCTTGAGTCTCAAACCCAATTTTTTTTTTACAAATACTACTGGTTCACAGGTACTTCCCCAAAAAAATTGAACTCTTAAACAAGCTGCCTTGCCACCAAAAAAAATTCTTGATAATGAGATTTTTTGTAATGGGAATCAAAATTGAAGAAATAATTTTAAGAGAAAAGTGTACGTAAATAAAATTGTAGCCCTGTAATGTGCTTAGGATCAGTTTTTATTTCATGGTTCTATGGTAGACCAAACCTCAGATATGAAAGTTACTGCAATCGCTTACAAAGGATAAAAATGGCATGCGCCGCAGTACAAAAATGGCAGCCATATTGAAACCACTTTTCATAAATACTTAATATTATTGGTATTGAACGTAGGGGTAACAGCACACAAAAATTGTTTTTTAAAATTATCAATTAAACAGTGCTGGACCACTTCATTTGGACTGAGCCAGATTATCTTATTATGACGTCTAACAGTCTGACATGATATTTATTGAATAGTGTATCACAATACTGAAATTGAATATACACATAATTGAAGCCTGCTAAGTGCATTAAAAATATATGCGTTTTAGGTTATAGAAGTTGTATTTTCTGTTTCATATCTGGTTTGAAAAAGAATTAGCTTATTTAAATATAAAAATAGCTTTTTTTTTCAATAAAGGATTGAATTTGAAATATCTCTATTCAAATTATAAGTAATTTCAAAACTTATTTGTTTTTCAGATACCTGATGTTGAATTGCTGGACAGCATTACACCCTTCTTTGAAAACGTGCATACCAAATTAGACACAATGAGGAAAGATCGAGTTCTTACAGATGTTGTTCTGAACTGCGGAGGAAAGAAATTCGAAGCTCACCGTACTTATCTTTCTGCAGCATCAGATTATCTGTACAATATGTTCAATAGTGGTCTGAGAGAATCTATAGAGCATGTAGTTGATTTTCCAACAATCGATCCTCAAAGCCTGGAAGTAATTCTGAGCATCCTTTACACTGGCAAACTAGTAACTGTAAAGTTCGAAAATCTAAAGAGTCTCTTAATGGGTACACACATGATGCAACTGCAGGACATTTATTTGCACTATCGCAAGCTTTTTCTGAATAATTTAACCAGTAATAACTTCATGGTGTTTTGGGAAGTGGGTGCAGCCTTGGAGGATGATGTTATTTTGAAAGCAGTTTATGGTATCATCAATGAAGTCTACAAGCAACAAGAATTCCAATCAATAGAGATTTCTCACTTGAGAAAATTACTGAATCATCTATCAGAAAATGAGACCTCTCATGACCTGCTGTTGGAAATCGTTGTGCAGTGGATTACTGGCTGTCCAACTGAACGCCTGGGAAATTTTGAAGAATTCATCCAACTCATCAACTTTCAGAAAGTGTCCAACAGCGTTTTGGCGAACATTCTTCAAAACCCTGCTGTTATGGAATCTGAAATTTTCAAGAACAAAACACTTGCAGTCACATCCAAAAGGCTTCAGTTCATTACTAACATCTTACAAGATAGTAGTGTCTTGACATCCATCTACCTGTTAGGACAGCTAGATTCCTCAAAGTGTTTTGTGCAAACATGTCATCTAGGCGAATGGGATCCAAACATACAGCTAGAAAATATTGATACGGATAGCGCTTTTCTTTCTGTCGAAGTTTCTGAATTTCTGCTTATGACGAAGCAAACTAAAGAGAGCGACACCGAAACCCATTTCATTGCTTTCGATAAGAAAGGCAAATTCCTGAGATCGAAAAATTTTGGATCCATTCCTCCTGATGCGACTATCGTATCATCTCAATTTGGTGATCTGTTTTTGGCAATCGCTTATGTAGATCATCTAGAATATGATTTCTTTTACAGAAATGAAGATAGCTTATGTATGAAAAGCTATGATTTGATGTCGAAAATTCTTAAACTGCAATTAGTGTCATGCAACGAAGGACTTTTTCAAATCACTGAAGAAGAAACAGATGAGGGTCAGTTATCCCTATGTATTTGGCAGTATTTTACTGATGACTTCAAATGGGACTTGATGTTCAGATGGCACTTCTGCGATAAATCCTCCAACTGGTTTTCCTATTTCCTCGATCCTTACTATATAGTTCTGAGATCTTTTCCCGGAATAAGCTTGTATTACAACATTTTCGAGAAAGATTCTCTCATAAAGCCAGACAATAACTCAGTCTCTGATGTCGTTTCTGTGGATGTTTGTGGATGGAAGGTTTGGTGTTTGACAAGTAACGGTAGCCTGTACGTCCAAGATGCCACAGAGGCTAGCAATGATTGGAAACTAGTTACTACATGCTCTTCTCCTCTGCAAAGATATCTTCAAGTTGTTGTGGTAAATAAATAACATTGGTCTAAGGATTTCATTCAGTTATTCAGCCGAGATAACGTTATTTCTGTTTAGCAAAATAAATAAATATGAAATATAGGATACCAAAATTTTAATCAGTTGTTAATTTAAAATGTTGTAAGTACTAAAGGCTCGTTTCTTTGAATTCAAAATGGTTTGAGCACAGTATAAAATTAGTAAGAAATTAGTTACGTATTCAGAATTAATTTTTTTATTAAGAATTCCACTTTCTGCTGTATCACTAGCAGTTATATATGTGCTGTAAAATATACGCTTCCATACTTCTCCTATTTTCTCTTTTTGGAATAATTCATTGGTTTCAAACCGAAATTGATAATTCATTGCGATCAATTTAAAAAACAAAAGAAAAGTAAAAATATGAATAAAGATATTCTCTGTAAAAAAAAAAATGGTATTGGAAGTATTGTTATGGTTTTGAATTTACTGATGCAGGGAGTATATATAAGTGCTGCGATATCCAAATATTAAATAGGAAATGTAGTTGTACCAGAAAAAGTTGATTATGAAGCAATTTTACCTGAATTAATAACAAAAATCATGAAAGTGAGGACTTTAGATTTTAAAAACAAATTTTCAAGTCAAAACGACTGAATGTTATAGTATAAATTGATTTCAAATGTTGCTTTTTAAAATACTTTGGATTCTCAGACTATATATAACAGTTAAATTGATAATAGCATGTTAAAAAAAATATTGTTATTACAATTATTGCCTAATTCTGATCAAAATTTAACAGAGTATAATGCATTAGTCAATAAATAAATTTTAAAAATATTTTCCTGAATTGTTTGCTGTCAGTATATTCTAGTCTTGTTGTAATTCATTTTAATAGTATCTTAAGATATTTCTTAGTTTTTTAAACTGTGTAAATCACAGAACCCGTATTTTGCTAATATCATTGTCCATTTCAGAATGGCAAGTTTCGAAATATTTACCCCTTATTTTATTTTTTTATTCTACGAGAGTCAAAGTAATCATGGGAAATGGAATACTTAAAATTCAAGAGGCTCGAAACTACAGCCAGTTAATCCTATATTTAATCCTACTTTTTTCTTCATATTTTCTTTTTTAATTTCACTGTTTTTGAGGAATGTATTTGTATTCCTCAAAAAAAATATTCAAAATATTACTGGATATTACGAAATTATTATTCAAGATTTTACTGGAATCATTTAGTATGTAATTCCAAAATGTTAAATTTTAATTTGAACATCACAAAAGATGATGGAAACAAAAACATATTTAACATTGAAAGCTACTAAATCCTGAAAAGATTTTAATGGAGTTATGACTTAATTTTGCTTAACTTGCTTTTACTTAAAATCTTTACAACGATTAAGACTTGCAGATATTTTTTTTAGGTCGATTGGTTAGTGTTTTCTGCTCTCGTCCTCGAGGGCAATTTTAGATTTCTTAAATTTTAGACCTCTTACTTACTTTCTTACAGTAACTGGCAACGAGTGATTCGATGTGGTTGTCTTTTTGTCTGGAAAGTTCAACAATGATTGTTGTATATTATTTAGTAGTCAGGATGTCAATGTTCAAAAATAAGAATACTCAAAATATAAATACTCATTTTAAATATGAATAAAGATATTTTCTATCAAAAAAATGGTATTGGAAATATTGTTATGGTTTTGAATCTACTGATGAAAATATTTAAGTGCTGCGATATCCAGATTTTAAATACCAAATGTAGTTGTATCAGAAAAAGTTGACCATGAAGCAATTTTAGCTGAATACCTAATTATGATTTAAAAATTTTAAAATAAATCTTAGGCGATTTCCATATTTTCAAGCTCGGCAACAAAATATTGAAATATTTGAAAATTAATTCGATTCTGATACAGTGTATAATCAGCAATTTTTAAACATCATTAGGCTTAAACAATTAATTCAGCGCTCTATTTCATTACATTATAAAATCATTTCTGTCAGGTCTTGAACAGTAACATTGAAAAGAATACATTAAGATTTATTTAAAAAAATTTTTAAAAATTTTAAATCATAATTGTCAAAAGTTGAACTGCTTAATCAATTCTTCTCTAATTAAAAATTGATTCCTAAGTTAAAGCCTTCGAGATCTGCTGGAATCTTAGGACCTAAATAAAGATGGATATCCAACTTTTTATTTACTTTTCTGGTGTACATAACTAAATTACTTGATTTATTTTACAGAACCTCTGAAGATTGTCTTATGGAAGCAAAAAGTTTTGGTAATTTAACAAAGAAAAATTGTTGATTTTTCCGGAGTCAATTTGGTTTGTTTACACCGGAAGTACCTTTAGATCGCAACCACTTATTGTTTCAAGCTTGTTATATTTCGTAACACTTGGGAAATCCACCTTTCAAGGGAAGCCATGCAAGAGAAGGCAGTTAAATAATAATAAAATAAAATCAATTCATGAAGCATAAATTTAATTACAACCGAAATGAAAGAACGAAACTTTCGTTTCGGATATAATTAAATTTATGAATTATTAACTGATGATCGTCTAATAGTGAAATCATTTCTGTCAGGTCTTGAACAGTAACATTGAAAAGAATACATAATTATGATTTCAAAATTTTAAAATAAATCTTAAAATAAATCTTAGTCAAAAGGAAATTTAAAGGCTATTTCCATATTTTCAAGCTCGGCAACAATATAGGGAAATATTTGAAAATTAATTCGATTCTAATACAGTGTTTAATCAGCAATTTTTAAACATCATTAGGCTTAAACAATTAATTCAGCTCTTTATTTCATTACTCTATTATTTATTTATTTATTTTTTTTGAATACCCGCTTAACTTTATAACATCTCAGAAGTTATTGATGGTATATATTTATTATTAAAAACTCTTTTAATAAAGTGAGGGCATTTAAAAATACATAATAGAATAGAAATGTTTTCCAAATCTATCCGAGATTATCTTCAGCTATTTGAAACAGGAAATGACGGTATATTAAAAGGCTAGCAGTGATACGCACATGCGTCAGTAAACTGGCTTTTTCCGTTTCATTCTTACATAAGAAGAGAGATTGATGCTCTCTGGTGGTGAAATCATCGCCAGAAGTGCCAGCGCTCCTCATTAGGATTTCTTGTTGCTAGGTAACAGAGGATTCTGGTTATACAAGGATGTTCGCAATCTCTTGAAATAGAAATCTCTCGCTGCTAAGTAATTGGGTTATTGTGTTGTAGAAAAAAAATCAATTTCATTCTGTGGTTTCTAGTTTCTTCTTCTTTCTAGTTTCAGTAAGACAGGAAGTAACTTAAAAGGGTAGTTTTTAAAAGGACAGTTTGCATAAAAATTTAATATTGTTGGTTTTGAACTGTCCAAACATAGGGTAACAGAACACAAAAAATAATTTGTTTTTTAAAATTGTTAAGCAACCAGTGCTGGACCACTGACCCTACATTGTTTATTCATAAATAACTATACCCTTGTAGTAAGCTTATTATTGATCTATAGTAAGTTGTTCGTAAGTAAGTAGTTTATAGTATTATAAGCCTGTAACTACAATAACTTAATTATCGAGTGGGAAAGTTTGATACAAATTGATTTTTGAATAATATTGGTGAAACAGACGGCTTTTGGTCCCACCTCATTTGTAAATCGAATATTTACATCAGGATTAAGAGACAGTTCGTGGGTCCGGTAGCCAAGTGTTAAAGCATTTGATTGCAAGTTGCAGAAGCCGGGTTTAATCTCGATCCCAGCGGAAGCCTGAGATTTTTT
>JAFIDM010012231.1:93693275-93719565 GCA_023159025.1 Thereuonema tuberculata
TAAAAAAATGAAATATTACTACGTGAAAGCATTAATAGTAAAAAATATGAATTTCTTGCCATTACAGCACCACATTAAGTAATCATAAGATTATTAATACGTAATTTTTATAGTATTTCAATACAACCCGTATTGTCACCCACAAGAAATTAGTTGTAATTATATATTAATCTTCAAAATTATTCACATGGTCTTCCTTAACGATACTAAAATAATTCGAACCTCATTCAATATTCAAATAAAAATTTATAAATAAATCAAAAATATATCAGAGTTGCAGTCGTTAAAATTGAAATATGAAAAAAATTGTGATTTCTTAAAATGAGATGTATTTACAGTGCCTCCGAGATTTTTTTTTTTTATTACTGCACGGATCAATGCATTCCGAAATAGAGGGGGTTATCTTTTAGGAATTGGGGTGAAAGAGTTTGACCTAATTCCTTTTTGACCCCTTTCTGAAGGTCCAAATAAGAATGAATTGCAATTATTAATTACGGATATTCAATAAAATTGAATTCATTGAATTTTATTGGATTTGTGTAATTTAGAAAATACCTTTATTTAATCAGTAATCGATTATTGATCTAGATTAAATACTGCTTATTATTTAGATTTAATAAAGTTATTAAGAGTGTTACTAGTTAAAAAAATTTGGTAAATAATTCATATCAGCTTATCATGCCGAAAGATAGTTTAATACTTTTTAAATATATCTTTACTTGGAATTTAATGTTATGTATTTAATAAATTTTAAAACAATTAACAATTTGAATATATCGATGATGAAATCACCATAACATGAAATTGATAAAAGAAATTATATTTATAGAATTTGCAGAATTTTCGGCAATAACAATATTTTTAATTTTTTGTCAGGCCAGAGAAAATAATTTGAAGTCTACTGACACCATTTCCATAACTTAGCTTTACACATAAAAAAATTAATAATATATATATTATTAAATTTTTTATATATATAAATGTGTTTTTAAAGTACACAAAAACAATTAAATATCTGGGCTTAATAATAAATGACAAATTTGTTGGAATAATCTCATTAAAATCCTACATAAAAAGTTAAACAAACTGTCATACATATTCTATCATATAAAAGACATACTTCCAACGCGGATTAAAATATTATTATATAATGCTTTATTCGATTCAAACATAAATTACACTCCTAACATTTGGGCCAATACCAATGACATTTGTTTAAAATCTATAATTAATCTGCAAAATTAAATTTTAAAGTGAATTTTCTTAAAGCAAAATTTAAATGATAAAAGTATAATGTTAAATAAGAAGCTTCAATATAGTATACTAAATCCCAAACAAAAATTCATGTACAATATACTAATTAAAAACTATTATAAAATTTTTGAGCACAAGAAGAAAAACAAAAATCCTCATATAATCTAATATAATTCAAGTTGTAATAAAATTCAATAAACACATATTTTTATAAGTTTCAAAAAATATATATATTAAAGGAATTTGTATACATAACATTATGGAAACCGGTTTTCAAGCCCTTGCACAGGGCTTATACAAATTCCTTTAATATATAGATTTTTTGAAACTTATAAAAATGTGTGTTTACTGAATTTTATTTCAACTTGAATTGTATTAACTACACATTAAATACATATCACATCATATAATCTAAGAAACAAGAAAAAAATCCTCTTATATATAATGAATAAGGAAAGAGGCATTTTAACTATATAATTGAAAATTTATTCAACAATATAGATGAAACAGAAATATATATAAAAAATAGAAGAAAATCCAATGTGAAGAAACTATTAAAAAAGTTGCTGATAAAATGTAATTAAAATGAATTTCTATTGTGCAATTGTTTTCATTGTAATTGTAAATCCTGTATGTAATACCTCATTTAATTATTTTGTTCAATTTACTTACAATGTCCTTAATATTTATTGTTACTAGTTCTTACTTTACTCGATAAAAATAAGCTAAACATAGGTAACTTTAATATACATAAGTACAAATATATATAGAATTAATTTTAACTTTTAAAAATTATGTTACTGCCTAATATAAAATTTTAGAAAATTAGCACTTAGCTGTCTACTTGATAAAAAATCACTTGAAAACTGTATATAGTGATTTAAGTCTTTTAATGTTTTTCAATACTGTATTTAAAATTAATTAAACAATTGTAGTACTGTATATCTATATTCAGAACCTGTTGATAGGGATTTATCATTCCTAACGGGACTGTAACTTTTGTATTTAAAAATCATAGTTAAATAAAAAAAAATATTATTATTATTATTATTATTAATTTATATTACGAACTGAAAGTGTAAGATTACAATAATAGTAATATTGTTTTTTTATATTTGTGGATGACAATATTAACAAATCTTTTTTTTAATATTAAGACTTTTTCATTTAAGTCTTTAATAATAGAATTTAAAAAAAATATCTCTATTTAGAGAACATTCTTAAACAAAATATATAAGAAAAAAAAATATCAAATCCATTTGAATACGTGCTCAATATTTAAATATTGAAATGGATTTGATATTGAAATTTTACAATCATTTTTTTAAAATCCTGTTAAATTTCTTTCAGGTGTAAACATGCCTTAGTGTTGTTGTGTGCCAGGTTGCAGGTCCAATTTAGAAATGAGAAGAGATGACAAAAGTCTTTCAATTTGCAAAAGAAACACAACATTGGAATTTTTGCTTTATATATTTAAAAACAAAAGCTGAAAAATTAGAAAATCATGAATTACTTGTGGATTTGTTGTTAGATGAGATTATTATAAGACCTGAAATTAATTTTTCTGTGAATACTTTGTCTGGCTTCAGTGCAAACAAAAATTTACAGGCTGCCAACAGTGTAAAGCGTTATATGATATCTTCTATATATATTCAGACAACAAAAATGTTGTCCTTATTCCTGTTAAAAATTTAACTGCTAGTGATCTACTAGAAATGACAGAGCAGATAATAGAAATTGTAAAAAAGCTAGATACCCTATTATTAGTAACATTGCTGACAACAGGATCAACAGAAATATGTTCACTCAGCTTTGTGGTGGTACGTTAACAACTTTCATAAGTAATTCCAAAAACGGTGAATTCAAAATCTTTTTGATTCGGTCCATATTCTTAAGAGCATCAGAAATAATTGGATAAACCAACAAACCGAGAAGGCTTCATTTTTTTCTCAGATCTGGAAACTATACTGAAATTTTTACAATATCATTTAAAGATTTGATATTAATTCTTGGGAATTAAAAAGCAGCTTAGTAAAACTTGCTCCAAAATTAAATGAAAAAGCTTGTTCTCCAAGTAATCTTGAAAGATAGAAAGTTAGTTTATGTTTGAGAATTTTTCATGAAACAAATATTGTTGCAGCATCACTTTTGGACAGCCAGAATAGTGAAGGACTTGTTAAGTTTTTGCAGATTGTAATAAAGTGGTGAAAAGTAGTCAACATCAAGAACACTAAAACTGCTAGAAAACTGTTCTGCTCAACCAGCAAATAGAAGCACAAATGCGTTTGCTTTTTTTTTTTCAATTATCAAGAAGACACTATCAGTAGAATTAATCTTCAGAAGCACTTATTTTTCAATTTTATTTGTTAAAAATATTTTATTTCGAACAATAGTTTTTTTTGTGTTTGTTTGCAAGTTGAGATTAAAACCATTCTACTGAATATCTGATGCTTCAATCATTATCAGACAGATCTTCAGCTAAGTATAGGGTCTTAATTTTATTTTAATCACTTTTGGTTTTTTGTAAATGCATAGTGTAATATTTATTTTTATTTCGTAAAGAATTATAAAGTAGTCAATCTAAGTCAAAAGTATGTTGAATGATGCTGTTCTGCATAAATAAAGGCTATAATAAGATAGCATAGCAATGGCTTGAATTTTCAATTAAAACAGGGTGTATAGATTCAAACTTGATGATGTACATCACAAGTTTACAATTACTGATTTTTGTCATTACATTTTAAATTAAAATATTTGTAATTCAGATCAGTGTTGTGATTAACTTTTTATATTTTTTAATCCATTTCAAAATTTGTCATTTCCAAAAGGAAAACAAAATGGTAGAGATTTTTTTTTTAATTGACTGAAAGTAGGATTTCTAAGTCATTTTCAATCATTCCAACATTGATGTTGCAGCAATGGCAGCAACTTTAAGTTTTACTGTGATAAGATTAAATATCAATTTGTGTATATACATTATATTTATGTTTTGTAAATAAACTATCAAACTTGTGTATATACATTATATTTATGTTTTGTAAATATATTATCAAACTTGTGTATATCTACATTGTTAAATTACTTTATAACTTGTTTTCAAACACACATTATTTGATAAGCAATTTGTTGATTAATAAAATTGTCATTCCTAATATATAGCAGTTTTGTACAACTTAAGTTATTTAATACATTAAATATTTATTTCATTAAAAATAATGCTAAACTATTTCATATCTATAAGAGAATCGGTGTATTAAAAGCTTAATATTCACATCGACATATTGTACAAGCAGTAACTTCAATTTCCTAATATGATTTAAAAATTTTTCAATAACCTCTTTCAAACACGCTTAATATTCATAGAAAGGTTTGAATAAACAATAATTATTGGAATGGGGAGTTGATGTCAAGGATTACTATAGGAACTAATTTATTTTTATGGACAAGATTTTATCATAAATCATAATAGTTCATTTCTATTGTTTTCAAAAACAATTTGCAATACTGATTCCAAAGAACATTATATTTGTAAATAGCTATAAAACTTAAAGAATGGTCCTTATTTTGTTATTTCTAAATATTGCAGAATCACTTTTTTGGAAAACATATCATTTACTTCAGTTTTACAAATTCTTTTAAAGCCAATATATGAGCATTTTGCTGTAATGGACTTTAACAAGCAAATTTTAATTGTCTGTCTTTAATTGCTGTGTATTTGTTTCATTTGACTTGAATTTTGCTAATATAAGATAAAGAATCTAGGAAATTTCCTTTTGCTGAGGTATGTGGCTATTTACAAACATCAATGTTGTTTTGAATCAATTTTGATACGACTGTGTTGGTCCAACATTGGCACAACCTCGTTGGCCCAACGTTGGCAACTCTGCCAATTCCAACATTGGGCCAACGGTTACCTGTGAATGTTGGCCCAACATTGACAAGACTGCGTTGGCCCAATGTTGGCACGACTGCGTTGGCCCAACATTGGGCCATCAGTTTTGTGTTATGTGGGAAGTTCAATTGAAAGCAAGTTTTCCATTTCTAAATGATTACGGACGTTAAACTTGCTTTCAATTGAAGTTATAATGTTGCCTTTTTGTAATTACAGTCGGACCCCGATTTAACGAATTCAACGGGACCGAAAATTTCATTCGTTAAATCGGGGGTTATTCGTAATATCGGGGTCCAAAATAAAAAATTTCTGCACTTAACCTTACGGAACAGCAACTATACAAAAGCAACTATACATAAGTAACTATACAAAAATATTCGTAATTAGAAATTGTACATTTTTTATTCAGCAGCTAATAATACAGCGAAAATTACGCACTACTTAATTTGAAATTTTAAAGTATGTAATGAGTAATGTTTGACAATTTCCTTGATTCTTGACTAGAAAAAGTTCTTTCTCGACTTTATGGGAGAGAAGAACATACAGCGTCATTTATATCCTGCTGCATTAGGTATGTTTAGGTATGTTTACCCAAACTAACAAAAAAAAAATTTTTTTCGGCTGTTGAAATAATTCGTTAATTTGGGGTTTTTTATTCGTTAAATAGGGGTTTTTGCCTTCATTTTAATCGGGGAAAAAGAAAAATTCGTTAAATCGCGAAATTCGGTAAATAGGGGTTCGTTAAATCGGGGTCCGACTGTAATTTCCTTAGTGCCTTTCAGTGCAAGGACAAGGGATTAACATATGGGATCTTTCAGGATCATTTTTTATTTTATTGTTTTTTATCCCGGCGGCCCATTCCCAGGATCGAGAATGCTTATGGGTAAAGCTTTCGCGCAAACATTAAGGGTACATTCTGCTGATGTTGGTATAGTAAAACCCTGATTATCAGACTTTCTGCTTTAACCGAGCTATCAAATATTCCTAGGATTTTTTTTTTTTGTTCTACATTTTCCATTTTTAACATTATCAAAAAAGATT
Source organism: Thereuonema tuberculata (assembly GCA_023159025.1). Lineage (NCBI taxonomy): Eukaryota > Metazoa > Arthropoda > Chilopoda > Scutigeromorpha > Scutigeridae > Thereuonema > Thereuonema tuberculata. The sequence goes on from JAFIDM010012231.1 coordinate 93,699,463, forward strand.
CTGAACTTGATCTCATCACTCAGGAAAGGGGATATGCGTGACTGAATAAACGCTGACGAACAACAAATTACAGATGAAATGATCGTCAATATCGTCAGTAAGAAAAATTAATCTAGCTAAGATTGAAGACAGTGACGATAAAAATCGACATATAAAAATCTCCTATACAGATAGATATCGAAAGTGCTATTGAATATATAGAACAATAAGAAGAAGCGACACCAGAAATCCTGTTATCCTTAAAAAAATGGCGAAACATTGCTACAGAAAAATGCCAAAGTAACGTCAAACAAAAAACAATTAAGGACTTTTTTAAGTTAAAGAAGCCTTTAATTATCGTAACAATATGAACTGCATGTGGTTTATCTGTATAACTTTTGTATTTGTTAAAATATATATTTAAACCTACACGACTTATTTTATTTACAATTTTTGCTTTAACCGAGTTTTTCGGTTATCCGAGTTAGTCTTGGTCCACATTAACTCGGATAATCGGGACTCAACTGTATTTGAAAGTTCTATTGAACGATATATCAGTCATTCATAAACGTTTCTGCGTTTGCAAGATACATGCAAAAAATATGAAAAATTTCATCTTTTTTTTTATTTAAACAGCAAATCTTTACGGATTCTTTTAAATTGTGTTGTAAAATTAATTTCAATCAATTTAATTGTTTTATCCAATCGTTTGATAATTAATCAATCGTTTGAGAATTATTAATTTTTTATATTTTTTAATTGCACTTACAGTCCATCTAACTTAGGAAGGCAGTCCCCTCAGGCGTTTGGAATGAGAACTTCAAAAAATAGGGGTGGAAGGGTATCAGGGTATTGTTGTGGAATTAAAAAAAGGTCTTATTTGATCCTATTTTTAGTATTTAGGAGAATTCAGCTTTTCGGAAATGTAATTATTTAAAGCCGATAATAACGAGAACAAGCTCTGCAAACACTGTAGTAATATTTCCTTTCCACCCCTTTTACCTTATACCCTTTTATCCCTATTTTTGCAAGTTCTCAGTACAACTTCTGCATTGGATATTGTTTTTTCGATTTCAAATTGCATTCTAGTCAAGTGAGTTAAATTTAAATATTACAATTTCATCGATATTGAATGAAAAATTAAATATAGAATTAAAATGCCACCAAGAAGAAATCGAAATGATCAGCAAGATGAAGTGCGTCATTTTATGAGATTAAGAAACACAGCTGCACGTAACGACATTTTATCTAATTGTTTGATTTTTATATATAAATATAAAAACGTAATTCTGTCTCTCATTCGTCATAAGACTTTCAGTTTTTCCAATTTTGTGACCAAACTATAAGAGCTAGATTAGTCATGCAAATGGATAAAATGTAGATCTTTTTAAGATAAACAAAATGCTACAAAAATCTTTCGAAAAAGTTATTAGGTTTCCAAGATGTCATCTTTTAAAGGATCAAATTCTGACTTTTTCTCAATTTAAACGAAAAGTATAAAAGTTGGAAGAGAACATTATATTGAGAAAATGTTGGTATTTGAAAGTTTTATCGAACGATATATCAGTCATTCAATAAGATTTTTGGCGTTTGCAAGATACATGCAAAAATGTGATTTTTCGTTGTAAATTTTTGGTGTGTGGCGCCAACCCACAATATACTCGAGTTAAGCGGAGAAGGCCACAACGGGCTGGAAAGTCGTATATTCTTCAGCGATCTCAATATTAATTTGCTAAATAAATAAAGTTTGTTTTTTTAATGCTACAGATGCAAGGATTCCGGAGCGAAGCGACGATACCAGTCTAGTTATTAATATTTCATGCATTTTTGTATTCTGTAATTATAAGTTTTTTTCTTTTTAAAAATTATCTTATGTCTAATTCTTGATGTAATTAATAATCCCACCCAAAACACTTCGTGTAAAATAAGTTGCCAAGACTCACATGCTCATAATGCTTTCACTGTTAAAAGATATGAGATCTCATGTAGAGCCAAGCCCCTAACTCTACGAGGCCTAACTCTAAAAACCCTATATCTTGGTCAAAAAGTATGCCTTGGCCGTTTCGTGGCTGTCACACAGACAATCCCATGGAGTTATGTAAAGGATATAGAGCATACCAAGGCACACTTTTTGACCAAGATAGTAGGGTTTTTAGAGTTACGCATGTATAGTGAGGGGCTTGGCTCTACATGAGATCTGATAACTTTTTAACAGTGAAAGCGTTATGAGCATCTTGGAAATGTATTTTACATGAAATGTTTTGGGTGAGATGAAATAGTTCCATGAAACGGCCAAGCCATACTTTTTGACCAAGATATAGGGTTCTTAGAGTTAGGGCTTGTAGAGTTAGGCCTCGTAGAGTTAGGGGCTTGGCTCTACATGAGATCTCATATCTTTTTAACAGTGAAAGCATTATAAGCATGTGAGTCTTGGCAACTTATTTTACACGAAGTGTTTTGGGTGGGATTTCATTTTTTTTTGTAGGATGAGATCTGATAACTTTTTAACAGTGAAAGCGTTATGAGCATGTGAGTCTTGGCAACTTATTTTACATGAAATGTTTTGGGTGGGATTATCTATTACAACTAAATTTAGTTTTAAGATTATTTAGAAAATGGATGTTTTTTCAATACCCTACTTTTCTGTTTTTCTATTGGTCAACTTGTATATACAAGCTGTTTGCACCTTTGTAAGAAATCACATTATTACACAGTATTATTTAGGCCGAAGCATTGAGGGTACGACGTATTTCAGATCTTAATAAAATCCAAACTATAAAAGCTAGATAAATGAAACTTAGCGTATTTCATTAGTATGGTAACTGCATCTTATCCTGAAAATTTGAGCTCTCTAGTATTATCCAGGCCGAAGCTATGAGGGTTCGATAATATATAATCCCCTTTATGAGGAGTTGGAATGTGAAAGTTACGGATTTCTTAATTTTTTTGTTGTTTGTGTGCTAATCCTAACCTGCATACCAAATTTCAGCTTTCTAGGACTTCAGGAAGTACCCTAGAGGTTTTGATGATCATGAGTCAGTCAGTCAGTGAGTGACGGAATCGACGTATTTTAGGTATTAATAAAATCCAAAGTATAAAAGCTAAATAAATGAAACTTAGCGTATTTCATTAGTCTGGTAACTGCATCATATCCTGAAAATTTGAGCTCTCTAGTATTATCTAGGCCGAAGCTATGAGGGTTCAAAAATACGACGAAACACTTCCAGAAAAGGTACGTAGTGCCCTTCCTGCCTTGGCTCGTCTTGGCGGGGCACTGCCGTGCCCCCAGATTCTGTTGTATCACAGACATTCTTAACATTTTTCTTTTAAAATCACAATTTTGTATTGAATATCTTATTTTTTGTACAATGAAAATATATTTTATTTTATACTTAGAATTTTTAATAAATATTTAACTTTATTATTAAATATTTAATTATTACATATTTTTTTTTTTATAAAACATTTAATAATTTCATACAGATTTTTATATCTAAGAAAAATATATTTATTGAGATTCTTGAATTAATAATGAATTTTTAAACTAGGCAAATACTAGACAACTTGATATACAGTTCCATTGGACATCCTTGATAAAACCTTCTTTATAGAATCAAGAGGATAGAACATGGTCGAACATGCTGACCATAAATCTAACCAATTAAGAGTGAAGGATTAAAGCACATCACTGGTGACAGCAATCATATTTTGCTGCATTTTGCTCTGCAGATATTGTCTGATGTATGAGAATCACACAGAACAGGCTATTCGGCATTGAAAAAAATAGAAATAATAATTAGGTATGAAGCTTACCCATTTTTTTTTTTTTTATTGAAATAATGTTCGCGATCACTTTAATAAAACATCAAAGATTATGATTTTGTTGTATTAATCAAAGTCTTACGATGCATGAGACTGGTTTGAGCTAATAATTTTTCCAGCTTTAAGTTTGTTTGTTTGGTTTTTTTTTTGTTCATTTTTAAATGAGAGCTATAAAGTGTTCTAATTTTTTGAATTACGATAGTTTCAGTGCTAGTAATTTTTCTTAATGATGAAAGTGCTCCAGATATTGATATTAAGTTTGCAACATTTTGTAAGCTCTGGCCTAAAAATGTCTATCTGATTTAATGAAGCTCTTGCAGATCAAAGAAAATATTTTTCCTTCTGGTGAGGACCTTGAAGATATATTCTGATTATGCATCTTTTGCCATTGATCACTATGTAATGAATTCCCCTCCTGCTGCCAGGGTACTAGTAATTGTTTTTCAATTTTTTAAAAAAGAAGTTGAGCTATTCTGTGTATAACTTTAAATTGTCCATGACTGCAGTGTGGAATAGTGATGGTTTTATTTTACGATGTTTGTTATTAGTAAAGACTAAAAAGATTCTCTTTTAAAGTAATGCATCAGACACAGCAATTTCATATATATATTTTCATAGGTATATTAAAAGAAAATGTTAAACTTGTATTCACTTTGGAAAGTTATGTACACCATGAAGTGAAATTCTATTAAAACTGATTTTCAGATTTTAGAATCCTCTTAAAATTACCATTTTTTTTTTAATTTGAAACATTCTATATAGAACATACTATGTAGAATATATGAAAAACCTACATAGAACATGGTTAGTAAACTCCCATTACATGATGGAGACAGTGACCTCTTAATAACTAAAAGTAAGAAAAAAAAAATAAGAATCAAATGTAGAATTCAAATCCTTGAACAGCATTCAGACTACCACAAAAAGTATTTGACCACAAAGAAAAGAAAAAAAAAGAAAGAAAGAAATAATAAACCCTCTAATCGGTAAAAGAAAAGTAATTATTCAAATAAGAATGCCTTTTTTAGTTGAGCTGATACTCTGGGACGGCCGTTCGAGCTTGTTGGGCTCTCCTCAGCCAGAGCTATCAGCCAGTGCAAGACTCAAAAGGCACACGAGAGGATACATGAAGGAGACAGAGACCCCTCAATAATTAAAAGTAAGAAAATAAAAAACAAGAATCAAATGTGGAATTCAAATCCTTGGATAGCGCTCAGGCTACCACAAAAGGTATTTGACCACGAAGAAAAGAAAAGAAAAAAAAACTAACAGGAGAGGAGAGCCCAACAAGCTCGAAATGGCCATCCCAGAGTATCAGCTCGACTCAAAAAGGCATTCTTATTTGAATTAATTACTTTTCTTTTATCCATTAGAGGGTTTGTTATTTCTTTCTTTTTTTTCTTTTCTTTTCTTTGTGGTCAAATACCTTTTGTGGTAGCCTGAGTGCTATCTAAGGATTTGAATTCTACATTTGATTCTTGTTTTTTATTTTCTTATTTTTAGTTATTGAGGGATCACTGTCTCCATCATGTATTCTCAATACCTTCCCTTGCATGCCTATTGAGTCTTGCACTGGCTGATTAGCTCTGGCTGAGGAGAGCTCAACAAGCTTAAACGGCCATCCCAGAGTATCAGCTCAACTCAAAAAGGCATTCTTATTTGAATTAAACTACTATCAGTTAGTGTCTTTTACTGTGCAATGTAAATATCTGAAGTATGTTTCCAAATTGCTGGTCAATTATATTTTATTTTTAATGCTTTAAGTTCGTTTTCTAGAATATCACCTTTATCATTTTAACAATGCTTTCTGAAGACATATTGGTGGTTTTCAGCCTCTATGGGTTGAATTTTTTGTCAAAGTTAAAAGGGTCTACCAATAAAATTTCAAGCTTCAAGGATAAACAATTTTTAAGTTATCACAGTTTTTGCAATTTAATTAGATTATTTTTTGGTACATTATTGCCCCCATCTCCTTACATATTTGTTGGAAATGTACCAAATCAACAGCAATCTTCCTTCAACAATCTACATATACTTCTGAAATTTTAGTTTCCTGGTTTGTGTAGTTGGAGAGTTATCTTATTAATTATAGACAAATGTGCAGATGGATGGAAATATTTATTTTTACTAAAAATGCATTTTAAAACTTTTTGTTCTTGCTATTTCCCTCCTCAGATTTGTATTAAGGGAAATTACAAGCATTACAGTAAATCCATAATATCCTAAGCAGATAAAAAAAATGCAAATTGCATTTAAAAAAAAAATAAGTACAGTATACTCTCGATATTTCGAACTTCGATATCTCGAAAACCTTGATATGTCGAAAAATTATTTTTCCCCTTGATATTACATATTCATCTAACGTTAATATTAATTCTTATGTCGAAGAGTTTTCATTTAAAACCTTGTTATGTCGAATATTTTTCGAAGTAAAAAATGAATTTTTCTGGAAAAATCACCATTCAGTTGTGTTGAAGCAAATAGAGATATTTTTCCAAGGATCTCTCACACCCTTTATTATCTCTCTGAGGGATCAGGGACGATTCCGATAAGTCCATCTGGTCACTTGAACAGTAAACAAAGGGAGAAAAACAGGTTCTTTGGTGGCATTTTGGGGAGAAGGAGGGTGCGGGTGTGCGCTAGTATGTCTCGCCAGTCATTTATCACATGTTGGTTGCTTAGGTATGTTGTTCTAAATTGTTCAGAATTTACTGCATATGGTTAAGTTACTCGATGAAAAACGTTAGGGAAGTGATAAAACGTGTCAGTGAATTGCCAGTTGTCTCAAAAATGTCAAGTTCCAAAGAAAAGAAAACAGCAAATGTTAAGCAAAAATTGAAGCGTTGACAATCGAAAAAAAAAAAAAATAGAAATTTTAGAAGCTGTACATAAAGGTGGAAAAAAGGGACAAATTGCAAAGGATTTCAAAATTTCAGTATCGACTTTATCAACAATACTGAAACACAGAAACAAAATTTAGAGGGGCCAGAATGATTGTCGTGGGAACTGGTGGGATATATTGATGTCCGTAGACACATACCAATAAATATCAGGAAATGCCCCTCCGTAACAGAGAGCCATGTAATAAAGCTAAGACAACAAGTCCTATTCTCTCCTCCTCGTGGCGGCCCTGAATACGACGCAGGTTGAGAGCCTACGTCATAACTAACGGGAAAGGACGAAAGGTGAATCTCCGGTGCCATAAAACGGGAGAACTGGACTAAGGAAAGGTAAACCCCGACAGAAAACCAAGGGTAGGGAGGATCCTTCAGATATAATGAATACCAACCTCCCTAGGAGAAGGAAACCCCGATATCAAACCTGGTCCACCAGTGAGGGGGTTAAGCATAGGGTTGGCGGCCCTATCTTATAAAAGAACTACATGTTACGAATCCTAACCATATGCCTCGGAAGATGGGATCTAATTCATGGAGACGACTTGGCAACCAAACACGGTTAAGGAATCAAATCAAAATGGGTACTTGGAACATTAGAAATATGCTCCAACCAGGAAAAATGATGGAGATTGCGGAAGAAGCTAAGAAATTTCAATTCGATATTATAGCCCTTCAGGAAGTAAGATGGAAAGGTGATGGTAAAATTGATAAAAAGGATTTCACATTATACTACTCAGGATCTGAGAAATGAGCTGGTCAATACGGAACTGGATTTATAATCAATAGAAGATTGAAGAAAAGCATTTAGTCCTTTATACCATTAGAGAAGAGACTATGTAAAATTCTACTAGAGGGAAGGTTTCAAAACATCACTATATTTTCTGCGCTTGCTCCAACAGAGGAAAGACCTGATGATGACAATTCCACTTTTTACGATAAATTAGAGATTGAATGTAACAAAGTCCCAAAATATCATATGAAACTAGTACTAGGTGATTTTAACGCCAAAATAGGTAAGGAGCAAAGGATATCCACTGTAGCAGGGAAATACTCTCTCCATACAGAAACAAGTGAAAATGGACAAATGCTGGTTAATCTAGCGTTAGTGACAAACCTATTGATAATGAGTATATTCTTTGAGCATAAAAACATATATAAACACACATGGAAAATATCCAGTTCATCTTTTTTCAATCAGATAGATCATGTTCTAATAAATAGACAACATTTTGCATCAATAATAGATGTTAGAACTGCAAGAGGACAAATTGTGACTCAAACCATTATCTTGTCCAAATACTGCTAAAAGAAAAGCTATCTGTTGCTAGACAGAGACAAGGAATATACTGAAAACTATAAGAAAATAATAGAAAGAAACTTAAGACAATAACAGAAAAACGAAAAGAGAATGAACTAGTTGAAAACCAATGGAAATGTATAAAAGAATCCATAACAAATGCCGCAGAAAATACCATAGGAAGAATACAGGGAAAATGAAGTAAAGATTGGTTTGATGAAGAATGTAAAAGTGCATTTAACAAAAAAATAGAGATAGACGAATGATGATACAAAGAGATACTAGATTAACAAGAGAAAAATATAACCATGTAACGAACGCTGTTAGCTACCCGTGCTAGTGCTTTTATCCTTTCATCTCCTTTCCTTCTGTATATTTCTATAATATATCTTCACTTTTCTGTATGATTATTTTCTAATTCTATATCTTAACCTAGAACTAATACCACTATTCATAGGGTTCTCTGTTGGAATCCGAAGCAGAGTGAGTTAAAATGTGAGTTAAAAATGAAGAAAACTAGACTTTAGTTGCATGAACTTTTACTGCAAAAAAGATCGTTGTCATAGAACACAATACAGGAGCGCCACTTTTTCTGAACTACTTTTTCTTTTCTTTTAACTAAGCGCTGTAGATTACTTTCAGTTTCAATTAATACATTACTTTCAGTTTCTATTAGTACAAAACTTATCAAAACATTACCGTTACTGAATTAATCTAAACACAAACTGCCAGATTTATAAACATTGTAAACTTAAAAACATTGTAAACTAACACCTCCCCTCAATGTTTTATAAATCTGCAACCTTAACCATTTAAAACATTAAAGTCTTAAATTATACTTGTCCAAAGGCATTGGCAAATTTCCTCGTCTTCACTGCTTTCAATGGTTTGCCTGTCAAAATCTTGCTTGTGACGAATATCAAATCCACTGCCAGTACCTCTGCGACTTTTACCTCGTCGGGGTTTTCCTTTATTACCACGAGGTTCTCGTTTCCTGAATTCTTTGATTGAAGTCGGTTCACCAGTTCCTTCTTTTCTGTTTGGGACTTTGTCTTGTGATGGTTCGATTGAATAGACATCACATTCTTTACCAGATTCCTCTTCGTAACTGGGAGAACTTGTTTTCTTCTTCCTCTCTTTAACATCTTGAGTCACTTCTTGAGGAGAATTACTAAACTTCATAATTCTTTCGGTGATCGGCTTCTGGGAGCGAGCTTTATTATTTTCTTCCTTCTTTGATAGTGGGGGTTCCTGGGGCTTGACTTGTTGTGCTTCTGGTAATGGAGTTTTCTGCGGCTTGACTTGTTGAGCTTCTTTAGAATCCTTTTTGACTTCAGGCACGGGTTTACCTTTCAGAGTCACTGATGGAGCTCCCTTAGACTTGTTTATATTTTCTTGTTCTTTAAGTTCCTCAACCAGGCGTTCTGTAGGTCGTCCCCCATTCTGCCTCTGCAATTCTGTTTCTGGAGTAATTTTTTCCATTTCTGTTGACACAGTAAGTGCATGTTTACCTTTATCTAGCTCAAATTCATACATTCCAGCATTAAGTCTTGCTGTAGCCACTGTTTTTTCTTTCCAGATGATAAGGCACTTATCGGTTCCACCTACAAACGTTGTAGTGAATCCCAGCTTGGCTAACTTGCTAGTAGATAGTAAACTTCCGCTGAAAGTCGGAGTGTACAGCACGTCCTTCACTGTGATAACTCGTACATCATTCCCATTACCTGTTCTGCATCGCAGAATGCCACTGCCAACACCTTCCGCAGTGATCACTCGACTGTCTGCTAACCGTACTTTTGTCCGCACGGTGGTGTCTAAAGATGTAAAGAACTTTCTATCACAGCTCATGTGCCTTCCTGTTCCTGAATCTACATACCATTTATCACGGTTGCCTTCGCCTACTGTGAAACAAATATCTGGATCTGGAAGTCTTTCTTGATTAACCATATTTGCCGCAAGTATCTTTTCCTTTTCTTGCTTTTTCTTTTTCCAAAGTCTGTACTCAGGACAATCACGCTTAAGATGGCCTGCTTTCTTCTTGCAAAAGTAGCATTTTCCATAAAACTGCGATGCTCCGCTTGCAATGCCTGATCTTTGAGCGTCTTTCCTTCTCGGCGTGCATACTTTAAGAACTTTCTCCTCATGAACCTGCCCCTCGGATGAATAACCAAGTCGTCTTTGGTACTCTTCAACCATTTTTGTCTTCACGAGGCTTAGCATCAGATCTTTATCCGGTCTAGTCTCTAACGCTGTTATCAGTGTTGAATAACTATCCGGTAAGCTGCTCAGCATAAATGCTACCGCCAGTCTGTCCGCTATTTCTTCCCCGAGTGCTGTAATCTGGTTCAGATTGTCCTTTAACCTTTCAATAACAATTCTGTCTGACATTCTTCACGAAAGATAAGCCTAACTTCGCAATGTCCGATAATTCCTTTACCTTTTCTTTAAATCTTCTTTATTCTTCAAACTCACCATTTAAACTCGTCCGGATGCTTTGGAACACGATATCTGGGCCCGTAACCTGTTGGAATCCTAAGCAGAGTGAGTTAAAATGTGAGTTAAAAATGAAGAAAACTAGACTTTAGTTGCATGAACTTTTACTGCAAAAAGATCGTTGTCATAGAACACAATACAGCAGCGCCACTTTTTCTGAACTACTTCTTCTTTTCTTTTAACTAAGCGTTGTAGATTACTTTCAGTTTCTATTAGTACAAAACTTATCAAAACATTACCGTTACTGAATTAATCTAAACACAAACTGCCAGATTTATAAACATTGTAAACTTAAAAACATTGTAAACTAACATTCCCTGCCTTGACTCCCAACAAATTGGCGCCTAAAAAACTTTTGGGCTCGTTTTAAAGACTTCAGGAATGGCTCAAAAAAGCTTCTCAAAAACAGTCCACAAAGGCAATTAAACCATGAAGCCTATTATCTATCTGTTTAAAGCCTTTTTCCAACTTTTCCCCTTTGTTAAGTGCATCGAGAATATTCTATCAACGGGGGAAAACAAAGGAACTGTCGCCAAACAAACAGAGGTGTGCCAGAAGCAATAGAGGGAAGGAAATGCTTCACCACCCCTTCCTTCGAATATATACGATGGTCCCCGAGAGAAAGGGTGTGTGTTCCTGAGAAGGCGAGGTGCAAGGGCAGGTGACAGGCTCTTGCAGTCAGCGGGCCGATCGCCGAAAAGCCCTGCCCACTTCCACCTTGCCGACGACGACTAGTCCTCGAAAGGATGCAGACGCCAGCATGCGGATGGAACCTGCAAAGGAACCGCACAGGTCCCGCGGAAAGCGGTACCAACAGCAGTTACCCTGCCCGCCCTCAGTGTCTTTTTGCCGGCTTCTCCCGATTAAAGTCGGCGAATCCCTCAACCCTATATACAGGCTGCGTCATTACGGAAGAGTCCACGAAATGGCTTCGCAAGTACCTGACCGCCGTTGATCTCTCGCCGCCTGACCTTCGACCGCCGACCACTGGAAAGCAACGAGTCCCAGCGATCTTCACCAGGGTTCTCCATAGCACCCGAATCCTGAATCGTCCCATCCGGATGAGCCCACGGGAATCATAGGGGCTACTGGATCTCCCCTCGATGGCCCGACCATGAAAGTTCAGTGGATCTACTGGCAGTCCTCACTCTGACGTACGACATTCTCAGAGTTCCCGAGTCCCGGACAGTTTGAACGGACCCTATGAACGGTTGTATATAGCACTTGAAACCATTTATATATTCTTATCACTTAATAAAATCTCTCTTGTAAAACTTCCTCCTGTCTTAGCCTCACTATTCTTTAACTGAAAGGTGCAGGCCACTGGTGAATTCTTGGTCATTTGACTAGATTTCCACGACACCGCCCCTTTTTCCATCCAATCTCCTCACTCCCCTCCTTTACCTTTGTCTCCCTTTTATCCCGTGATCGTGGTTTTGTTCTGGGAATGCATTAGATGGCGTGCGCCTAAAACAACACATAACACCAGAGTAGAAAAGAAGCTAGAAAAATAATTCGAAATAAGAAAAAAAGAGTTCTTGAAATGTAAAATAAGAGATCGAGCAGCTAAATGATACAAATGAGAATAAGAAATTCTATAAGGTGGTTAAAACCATGACCAAAGGCTACATGGCAAGGAGCAATTTATGTCGGGACAAGAATGGAAAACTGGTTGAAGACCAACAAGGAGTGTTGGAAAGATGGGCTGAATATTATAATGAGCTCCTAAATAACAGTGATGAAGATGACCAAGAAAGAGAACCAGGAGATCATAATAGAACAACTGAAACCGAGATAGAAAAAACAACAATAGAAGAGATATGGGTGGTTGTGAAAAAATTAAAGAATGGGAAAGCACCTGGAGAAGATGAAATACTGGAAAACTGATAAAAGCTGGCGGAGAAGATCTGATGAAGGTATCACATACAATGATTTGTAAGATCTGGGAAAAGTATGAATTACCAACAGAATGGAAAAACGGGCTTGTCTGTCCTATTTATAAGAAAGAAGACAAGCTCGATTGTCAAAATTATTGAGGTATCACACTCTTAAAAACAGTATATAAGATATTTTCAAGCATAGTTCAGAAACGAGTAAACCTCTTAGCTGAAAATGTACTCGAGGAGTGCCAATGTGGATTCCAGAAAGGTAGAGTAACAACAGACCAGATTTTCACAATTAGACAAATAATAGAAAAATGATATAATTATAACATTGATCTACATATACTCTTCATCGATTATAAACAAGCCTTTGACAGTATTAAATGGAACTAGTTGTTCAGAGTGTTAAAAGAGAATGGAATGCCAAACAAATTATTAAGATTGATTCAAACTTGCATGCTCGATTCTCAATGTAAAGTACACTGCTGTTTGTAAAAAATGCAACACCATGAAGGAATCGTCAGAATTAAATGAAATTTGCAGCAAATGTCAATTATAGGATGTTATGCAAAATAGTAAAGTTTCAGAGCCACCGCACATGCGTGGCGTGCTCAGCGCCCTCTGAACTGATGCTGAAAGCATATAAATAGAGGGCTGTAGCGGAACGTTTACAATAGTTAATGATTATTTGTTAGTGGCGAACGTTTAGTGAGACCCAAGTATGCCTCCATAACGGAAGGAGAAATTCCAATAACACCCCCGTTAAAGGGGGGGTGTAAAGGGGGAGACGCCGACCAACCACATCCCACACATGCTTAATAGGCGACATATCCGGCGAATAAGCAGGCCAAGGAAGAAGTTGTATGTGTTGGGCTGAACAGAAGTCTCGAACAGTCTTTGCAGTATGTGGGTGTGCATTATCCTGCTGAAAGATAGCTCCACGGATGCCTTGAAAAAAGGGAACGACTTTGGACTGTAGCACTTCGCAGACGTACCTGTTGCTATTGAGATTACATTGAATTCGTAGCAAATTAGATCGTCCGTGATACGAAATCGCACCCCAGGTGTTCGACCACTATGTCATTCGATAACGCAATCTGGAAGGCAGCGTTCACCGGCATAGCGACTAACACGAATGTGGCTATCATGGTCCCACAAATTGAAGCGTGATTCATCTGAAAAGACAACTTGGTGCCAATCAGCTTGTCAGGCTCTGTGCTCATGAGCCCATTGCAGCCCTCGATGGTTTGCCATGAGGGGGATCCTGTATAAAGGCACCCTTGCACGCAGTCCACGGTTTAGCAAACATCGACGAATTGACGAAGCCGACATTAGTACACCTGTAGCAGTAGACCAACATGCTGCAAACTGTCTGGAGGAAGTTGTACGGTCATTCAGCGCCATGCGGAGCAGGTGTCGATCGTCGTGCGCTGATGCCACCTTCCATCATCCACTGCCAGTTTTTCGAGTTGTTCGGTGCTCGTCGGTCCACTGCTTCCAAACTTGCATCACTGTGGAACTGTGCCGCTGCACACAAGCTACTATTGCACGATAGGAAAATCCTCCTTCACGAAGGCCGATAACCATCCCCCGTTAACCCTCTGTAAGTTGTTGGAATTTCTCCTTCTGTGGTGGAGGCATACTTGGGTCTCACTAAACGTTCGCCACTAACAAATAATCATAAACTATTGTAAACTTCCGCTACAGCCCTCTATTTATACGCTTTCAGCATCAGTTCAGAGGGTGCTGCGCACGCCACGCATGCACGGTGGCTCTGAAACATTACTATTTTGCATAACATCCTATAATTGACATTTGCTGCAAATTTCATTTAATTCTGATGGTTCCTTCATGGTGTTACATTTTTTAACAAACAGCAGTATATAGATTGCAGTGAAGATTAGTGATCCATTTAAAATAACATCGGGAGTTAAACAAGGTGATTTGCTATCAGCTACACTATTTAACATAGCTCTTCATAGCGTTGTGAAGACTTTAAATTTTAGGGACAACATCCTCTATAGGTCAAAACAATGTCTAGCATATGCTGATGATATAGCCCTAATAGCAAGAAATAGAGAGATATTAGAAGAAATGTTCTAAAAACTAGAAACAAATCTATAATTTTATTGATTATAAATCTAATCAAACTAGACTATAAATAAATAATATAGTAAAATCATAGGACTCAAAATTAATGAAGAAAAGACCAAATATCAGAAACTACAAGAAGAATGGAATACAAAGAATGGAGATTAATGATTATAACTTTGAAGGTGTCAGCGATTTCACATATCTCAGAGTGAATATTAACAATTTAAATAATACATCTGAAGAAATTAACAAAAGGGTGGTGAGAGGTAATAAGGTTTATTATGCAAATCAACCACTTCTAAAATCGGCTCTTTTGACTAGGAAAACAAAAATCAAGTTATATAAAACCTTAATAAGACCAGTAGTAACTTATGGAGCAGAAACATGGGTCCTTACCAATAGTGACGCGGAGACTTTACGTAGATTCAAGAGGAAAATTATAAGACAAATATATGGAGCAGTGAAGGAAGGAGAAAGATGGAGGATAAGATACAATGAAGAAATAAACAATATACTCGAAGCAGAAGATCTAGTTAGATTTATAAAACCTCATAGAATTTCTTGGTTGGAACATATGCAGAGAATGGGAGTGGAAAGAATGCCTAAAAACATTCATAAAAGCAATATTCTGGGTGTAAGAAAACGTGGCAGGCCCAAGAAAAGTTGGATCCAAGATGTTGTGGATGACCTGAAGAAGATGAAAGTTACCGGATGGTGGGAAAAGGCTGAGAGAAGAGAGGAATGGAGGCAGATCGTGAAGGTAGCCCTGGCCCACATCGGACTGTAGTGCTTTGGAAGAAGAAGAAGAGTGTTAAGCGAAAGTTGAAGTGTAGACAAGCGAAAAAAAAATTTAAAAAAATAAGAGATTTTAGAGGCTGTAGATAAAGATGGAAAAAAGGGGCAAATTGCAAAGGATTTCAAACTTCCAGTATCGACTTTATCAACAATATCGAAAAACAGAAACAAAATTGAAAAACTTTTCGAGAAGAAAAAAGGAGCCGCATAGAAGATTAGAATGGCTGAATATCCCAATTTAGAAGAATGCCTCATAAAATGGTTTAAACAGTGCAGAGATCATAATGTCCCTATTGGAGGCAATGTGCTAAAAGAAAAGGCCAAACAGTTTGCAGAAAAGCTGGGGCACAAGGATTTCAAAAGCAGTAATGGATGGCTGGAGGACTTTAAAAAACATCAAAAAATTATTTTTCAAAAATTGTGCGGTGAGAGCCAATCAGTGAGCAATCGGAATGGATTAAAGATTTTCCTGATCTCTTGAAAGACTATTCCCCAGACAACACTTATAATGCTGATGAGACGGGCTTTTCTTTAAAGCTTTGCCGAACAAAACTGCAGTTTTCAAAGGAGAAGCGTGTCTCAGAAATCAGAGTAAAGATAGAGTAACATTACTGTTAGCTGCCAACATGAGTGGGACCGATTGTAGGTTTTCTATGTATATATATAAGTTTGTCAAATAAAATTGAAGGTTTTATAATATAGAAATAATAAGTTAATAATGCAATGAGCTATTTGATTATAAAAGAATGAAATTAATAAAAAGGCGATAAGCGATAACAATAATGTAATGTGATATAGCTATGTTAAGGCAATAATGACTGGAACATGTGTATGTGATTTCCCATTTTATTATGTAGTAAAAGAAAAATATTAGAATGTTGCCTAAGGAGATAGTTCATATAATATGAATATCAAAAATGAATTTAATATTTATGGTGGTATATGTGAAATATATATTGATAATTTCCAGTTAAATTATTTGTTATTATATATTCATACTAATATCTATTTAATGTTTTTAGGCAGAAATGAATTACGACGAAAAGGAAATATGGATGGATGTTCTCGTTGGATCATTGGCTGCCATATTTACGTTGGTGTTAACTAGGTGAAAAGCCATGGGAATTATATCATCATATTTGAATCAATTGAAGTGATGAGTTATTTTAAGAAGAAGAATAAGTAAGTCAATTTATTTATTATTTAAGTAAACAGAAGCAAGCAAGAGAAAATACTCAAAAGAACATTCCCTAAAAACTGTGTACAAGTTATAGTGTGCAGACAAAAGATAAATGTGATAGAAGTTATTTTCTTTCACAGAGAATAATTCAATTCATAAGTAAACTGAAAATAACTTAAATCAGAAATGATTAATATTAATAATCATTGTTAATTATATTCAACAAATAATGTTTATAGATTTCAGCTAAGAAGAAAGAATCATTAGTTAAACTGTCGAGCTTAAATAATATATATATATATATATTGAATCAGAAGTTCAAATATTTAATGCATACGCTGAATGTAAAATAGAAGATTAAAATGTAATATGAATTTGTAATACAAACATAGGGTTTGATATTTTGTTAAAATGTCACTAGTATAATAAGTCATTAATATATTTTATTTTGTTTTATTTTTTGTCACCTATTCATTATCTAATTATCTATCCATTGCGCAACATATAAACAAATATTACTATATAAAGCGTTATAATTTTTTTTTTAATTATAACACTTATAACAGCAGAGTAATTAGCAATTAACTCCTCTGATGATTGGGAAATCTAGAAGCCCAGGGTGCTTTAAAGGAACAAAGTCCTTTCCTCTTCATTAATCAGTGAACAAAAAGGCTTGGATGACAAGTGAATTTTTTTGCAGACTGGCTGAAGCAAATAAATAAGAACATGTGTAAAAAGAAGAAGAAAATCATTCTTTTCATCGACAATTGCAAGGCTCACGGCATTATCCCAGAATGAAAGCGGTAAAAATAATTTTCCTCCCACCAAACAGCACTTCACAACTGCAACCTCTCGATCACGGGTGAATCAGAAGTTTAAAGGATACAGGAAGGAGGTACGGAAGAAGATCGTAGATACCATTGATAGGAAAGAGGAAATTACACCATTAAACATTCTTGATTGCATGAGGATGGCTGACCGAACTTGGAGGCATGTGACACAAAAGACTATCATAAACTGTTTTAGAAAAGGTGGTTTGTGAAAGAAGTAGAAAATGAAATTGAATCGAACGAGGAACAAGAAACCAGCGCTGAACCCAAAAATGAAATACAGTGCAAAGAATGGGGGAAAATTTCAAAATCACTCAATCTTCCAAAAACATAACTTTTGAAGATTTCGCTGAATTAGCCAGTGATGCTGAAGTCTGTGGGCTGTGAACTGATGGTAAAATCATTTCTTAATCCACTTCTTCTCAGCCGTCTGATGATGAGGAAGAAGCAGGTGTTACAGAACCATCACCTAGAGTTACTGCGTCCCAGCTAAAGATGCTGTCCACATACTACAACGCTTCATATAATGCTCGGAAAACATAGAAAACGATGACTTTGCCACTATTTTCAAAAAGAAAAATTGGTTGAAGAACAATTTCAAAAGAGATGTCGCCAGGCCATGATACTGGACTTTCTTAAGAAATTCTAGCAATTTGAGTTCATTGTACTTTACTAATTCTTTTCAATTTAATGTAATTATTTTCGTCTACTTTTAAAAATTAAAATTATCATTGTTGTATTTAGACTTATTGTCAACTATCATTACATATATATACTTATTCATATCTATCAAGATTCTAATTTTTAGAATATTATTCCGTATCTTATGTTTTTACGTGAATTTTTATGTTTTGGTTATGACTTGGTTATCTCAAAAACTCGCTATCTTGAATTTTTTAGCGTCCCTTTGACTTTGAGATATTGAGAGTATAATGTAGTTGCTTCAATGAAATGATACGATACTGATCAGATTTAACCCCTCAAGTGAGACATGCACGTTTTCATACCCATATCAGAGCCAGATTGACGTATAGAGGAAAGTTCTCAGAAGTGCTAGATATTGGCTGCTTCCCGCAGCTAATTTTCCATCTGATTCTGTAATTTTCCACTGACCAAGAAACAATGAAGAAAACTTTTATTTTATTGGTCAAATTTAAATTGTCAAGGTCTAAAATTTAGTTTGTAAGGAATTAATTTTTTAGCTTCTTTCTTTTATTACATTGCATGCTAAACATGGCATGGAAAGATACTATATGCAGAGAAGAAACTCACCAGCCTGAAGGGTTGAAGAAAGCAGTTAAGCAAAGGATACAGAGGTCACAATTCAGGACCTGGATGCAATTTCAGAGTAACTAGTTAAACCAGGTTTTGAAAAAACTCTGAAAGTTTTAAAATAAAAGCAAAGGATGAAAACGATACCTAAGCATTGAAAACACTTTTATTTGCTTCAAAGCATCAAAATATAATCATTTTTAGTTGTTTTACATAACAAACAACCTTGATATTAGAAAAAATAGCATTATTAAAATGCAAATCATGCTCTTATTGCATAGAATTAGATGTTTTCCCTAGCTACCTCCTACGAGTGTTATACTCTTCTTTCATTTACAATGAAAGAGGTATGATGTAGACAATTATTTTGTGTTCTATCATTAGTAATAGAGAATATGGGGGCAAAAATGAACTAAATACAGCTTTCATTCATTCTCAGATGCATAGTGTTAGAAATATCATAAGAGACATTCATATATACATTGCTGACATGTGCACTTTTAACAGGTTTTTATACTTGGTTTACACACTGCTGACATCTACACTTTAACAGGTTTTGCACTTGGTTTTGGTACACTAACCAAGTAAAGTTCTGTATATCTGATAAACATGCAAATGAAGTGTTATCACTCATGCAGCCATTTTGAGGTTGCCATATATGCACAAGCAGGAAGTATTGCCAAAATGAAAGAACAGCATTGTTTGCAGCTTCCTTTATGGGCATCTCCTGCTATCTATAAGAATATTTGAAAAGTAAGAGTTACTGCTTAGGTAAACAAGGATCCAAGCTTTCTAGAGTAGTTTTAAACAATAACAGCATTAAACGACTAACTTTGTTATTGCATATAGATCCTCAATTTCAACCTGACCTCAAATTTTTCTTAATTCAGAAAAAGAAACTTTGTTTTCAAAATAAGGGTGGCCAGAAAGTCTGGACGCAGGCAAATATACAAATATAAACAAATAGATATGCTTCTACATGTTTCTAATATAAAAAAAACAATGTAAGGACAGTAAATGATATTACACAACATGTGTTGTCCATCATTGAGAAAGCAAAGTTCAACACAATGAGCAAACTGATAATGAACTCTGTCCATTAGCACTGCATCCCCAGTAATCTTCATGCAGGCCTCCACAATGGGTTGCATCGTATGATCAAAGTCGCTGATTTTCACTGAATATCCTTGTGCCTTCAACGTGAAACCTAAAAACAGAAATCTAGGGGATTCAGATCTGGTGACCGGGAAGTAAATTCTGCTTGGTCATGATTTCCAATCCTGTTAGGAAAGTTTGTATCCAACCAGTCCCTCGCTGCTACAGCATATGGGGGTAGTATGCCATCCTCGTCGAAACATTCAGGACTTCTTTCCCCTAGAACATATTACGTGCTTCTTATATGTTTGCCTAAGTGTTCAGACTTTATTTCCACCCTCTAGTTCTGAAGAAATAAATCTTTCGACTAAAAGTTTCTTGCACTCCTTAAACACCAAATCAAAATATATCTTAAAAATAAGAAGCTAAAATAGAAGGCTTATCTTATATATATTTCAATACATTT
>JAFIDM010012231.1:93738679-93786258 GCA_023159025.1 Thereuonema tuberculata
TTTTTTTAGTAACTTGATAAAGAAACAATAAGTGTCGAGTTTCGAAATGTCGTTTTTGTATTTTATTGGGATTAATTAATTTTTTAAATTTGTGCCGAATTAGTTGATTACTTATTATATTATTAACGGCACGTTAAATTATTTCATTTCTCTTTATTTAGTTAAGGAAAAAACCTTAACCCCCTATTGAACTATTTAAATTGGTAGCTACAGGCTTCTTGTCATATGATTGGGTGAAAAATAAATCTATTAATCTTTAATTTTATAAATTAAAGTAAGGTTGTTATAGAAGAGGAAAAAAAATATAAAATAAATATCACACACACCAAAGTTTTAGGTACTAGACCATTAAATTTATCCTTTCAATCATATTTTTTTGCCTGTTAGATCAGTTGAGTTACGAAAATGGGATAGGTGAACACGCATCTCTCGCGTGAAGCGCGGGAAAGAAAAGAGAGCTGAACTGAAGGGAAAATGAAGCAGGTGACTTTTAGTTTTTCATGTATTTTTCCTTAGCCTAGTGAAAGTGTGGAAGTTTTAAAAATAAATAAAAGCAGAAACTATTTAGTATCAAACATATAGGCTGCGCGGTGTTTTCTTTTGTACTACTCTGAAGCTAGGAAAAAAGTCTGGACATTGACATAATATTTTTTCCATTATGCCAGCAGTGTGTCCGTCGCAAATAGGCAGAAAGTTCGTGAAGTGATTTGTGGAGTAAAGCTGTTTAATATGGACTTACACTATTCATGAAACATGATGGAAGAATCATTCAAGACTGTAAAAAGGAAAAAAAAAAATAAAAGTCGCCGAAAAGAAATGAAAATAGGAACTTCCTAGAGATTTAAAGGTTAGTGACTCTCTTATCGAGTTATATTCAGAGACAGCGCTAATAAATATTAACTTTAGTCAGAGCAAGGAAAGGATTAAAAGTTTCTAGTGACGTCGTTGTGGAAAGGCTAATCATGTTTCCAGCTTTAAAACAAAAAAGGGAAGGATACAGTGTTTCCCTTCAACGTTCAATTCAATATTTCCCGGAGTCAGCTTAAGAGCAAATCTTTCTTTTAACGTGACTTCAGAGCGGTGCGATAGGAGTATGTTACTTGAGTGTTCCTTCAACAAGTACTCTATGCCATTATCCCAGTTCCGAGTACGTTCCGGAACGTTAGTGTTTGTAATTTCAAATGTGCAACCTTTTATTATCGGAAGACTCAGAAGAAGTCATTATTTATTCACCTTTAAGTTATTAGTTAAGTGAAAGGAATAAGAGTCCAATAATTAATGAAAATTGGTTAAACTACAGATTCCGGCGCTGTTGTGGAACGAACTTTTTTTTATAATTTGTGACGTATTCGTTGTTTTCGGACTATATCCAAGATGGTGGACATTGTTTTTGTGTGGAATGTGAGTGTATGAAAATGGCGGGGTTATTTACCAATAGATACATCCTGCACTTATCCGCACCTAACTTAACCTAACCTAATCATAATTGTATTTGGTTGAAAATGTGCCTTAGGGAAGTTAATTTTAGCTAACCTAATGTTAATTGTTTTTGGTTGAAAATGTGCCTTAGGGAAGTTAGTTGTAGCTAACCTAATCTTAATTGTTTGTGGTGGAAAATGTGCCTTAGGGAAGTTAATTGTAGTTAACCTAATGTTAATTGTTTTGGTTTTTAATGAAATGTTTGAAAAATGCTTACCTTATGATGTTTCTTCGTCGGACGTGGATTTCAGAAGCATCCATTGTTTGGCAGAGCAGAACAAAGAGAACAATAAATGACGTGACCCAAAAAAATAAAAAAATATCACTCCGCAGAAATAGACGAATAAGTTATATTAATAGAAACCACGTGGTGTGTTGTTGCGCGCCCAATCACAAACTCGCCGGATTCTGTATTCTAGCCTGAAAATTTAACAGTGTGAAAAAAAAAAAACAACCTTCAGTTAGAAGAATAGCTTAGTATGAACGAAAGTCTAATGTAGGAGTTTATTCTAGACTGTGTTTCTTCTATGTAATATGTGTTACCTGAAAGATGTCAGTGATTCAGTGTCTCTAGTGCATTGTGTTTACTGGTAAAGATATTTGTTCTTCTTAGTAATTGGAGAAGATAAGTCTATTCTGAGTAAGAATTTATCGGCGTAGAACAGTATATATTGTTATATAAGAATTATTATTGTGAGTGTAAACTTCAAGAAGTGTTTTATTTTTCCCACTTACAAACCAGATTAATTAATTTTTCTCAATAATATAAGGAGTAAATTACCCTTATTAGTTATTTAAGGAAAAAATCCTTGTTGATAGTTTCAACAATCTGCTAGCCAACTTTAATATGTTTATGGTTTAAAAGATTAATACTAGTAATTTCAGTTTAGTGTAAATAAATAATTATAGTTTATAAGCAACAAAGAGCTCTTCATTAAGATAATATTCTTTTTGATATCATTGTATAGTTTTATAATGTTATTATTCTTTTCAACTATTTGTAAAGGATATAGGGTATAACAAGAAGCCCGTAGATAATGGAAGTTCTTGTTTAAGTTGGCTGTAATTTGTTTTTGTTTAAGTTAGCAATAAATCTTTTTTTTTGTTTTCTCCAGTTAATTGGAGGTGGTTGTATTTTATTTGGGCCCAGCAAATTTTTCACTTTATTTTTGGATTCCTTCATTGTCGCTTACAACTGCTCGTAGCAGGTTACCCTACCTCTGATTTATTCCCTAGGAGTAGGTACGCTACAATGGGCTCGTAAGGAACTCCACAGCAGACATCGCCACGAACTTAGCCAGCCTCATGTCTACATGGAAGCGTCAAACAGATGGCTGACGAGTGGTGAGCTGTTTGGGGAGACCAAAGGGTTCATGATCGCGGTACAGGACCAAGTCATCCCCACACGCAACTACAAGAAACACATTCTACACGATGCAAACACACATGACGACAGATGCAGGAAATGCCACACTACGTGTGAGACGATCGACCACATAATATCAGTCTGTCCTCTTCTCTCCCAAACAGACTACCTCCACCGACACAATCAGGTAGAGTCGATTGTTCATCAACAGCTAGCACACAAACACTCACTTATTGAGAACATGGTCCCATACTACAAGTACACACAATGAAGTGTACTGGAATCACCCTCTTATAAGCTGTACTAAGATCGCCCCATTCACACAGACAAAACCATACATCTTCAGAAGCAGTGGAGGTAGGACCGATCAGTGCCTGATCTAGAAAATTTATCGGGGGGATCAGCCCCATGCCGCCCCTATAGCTGTTTTTCACTATTTAATGCAATAATAAATAACTGTTTCAATCCCATTTTGCCCCCTCCCCCCCTGGATGTGCCGCCCGGGGCAGTTGTCCCCTTTTGCCCCCCCCCCTTAATCCGGCACTGGGACCGATTACCTATCGTCCTGTCCGCCACTGGTCTGGTACCTCACACATTGCACCTCAGCAGACTAGGACTTCACAAAACACTTATGCACAACTCCAATTTACTAATTCCGACAGTGCCAAATTTTCTCCTATCGGCAACTTTTGGTACTAATTTCTTTTTTTTTTTGCAAAATTCTTCTCCCTGTTGAGACTATACCTGAATTTTGGTTTCATTCCATTCATTAGTTTTCGCTACAGATGCCTCCAAACAGGGAAAGTTATTTCTGGCCACCTTGTATGTATGAATGACTAACAGGGTACGACAATTCCTTTTAATCTAAAAGTATTAAACATCTCATGAACATAACTTCAATGACTTCATTGCAATTTCCTCTCAGAATATTCAGAAGAATAAAATATTTAAATGAAATTTAGGAATTCAAAATATTCTTCCATCAAACTTCAAATACTTCAATGTAAACAAGAACACCAAACCATGACTTCACTAATATTTCAATTCTTTTTTCAAGAATCTTTCTCAAGGTGTACAAAATAGAAAAAAAAGAAAACTATCTTTCTCCTTCTAAACGTAAATGGTGTAAATGCATTAATAAAGAAAAATCATTGAAAATAAGTGAAATTTCTTTTGGAATGTTTAAGAAATTTATGGGCAATAACAGCAAATTAAAAGAGAAATTAAACTTTGTGTAGATTTGTTTTGTTTGAATTATAGTTTATTTTGGTTTGTTTGTTTTAATTGTTATCTTTTCACTTTTAGAGCATGTATGTTTATTTTTATTGTATTTGATATTTATGTTTGTTTAAATTGTTATTTTTTTCACGTTTAGAGCATGTATGTTGATTTGTTATTTGAAATTGTATTTGATATTTATTTTCACGTTTAGGAGGAGAAAGATAGTTTTTTTTTCCTTTCTATTTTATACACCTTGAGAAAGATTCTTGAAAAAAGAATCGAAATACGAGGCGTGTTTTTTAAGTAAGGTCCGTTTTGTTGTAGACACTAGTAGTTCACGCGCATATCGCAACGAGCGCGTGCGTCGTGTACCGGCATGCCTCGGGAACAACTGTGCTCAGTTTCAGCTCTGTAGCTAACCTGCATGGTTCTGTTCTGTGCTTTCAAAATGTTTAAGACTATCAACTCGCCCGCCGCTGTGAGGTTCGGTCAGTGATACGGTTTTTGTCAGCAAGGAACCTGTCTGCTGCAGAAATTCATCGACAGATTTGTGAAGTGTACGGTGATACTGTTATGAGTGAAAGCAAAGTGCGTAAATAGTACGACAATTCAAAAATTGCCGTGACAACGTCCATCACGAGGACCGCTACGATCGCCCTTCTTTGATTACAGACGATTTGGTGGCTTCAGTTGAAGCGAAGATTCGTGAGAACAGGCGCTTCACAATGACAGGTCTCTCAAACGAATTTCCTGACGTGTCGAGATCAGTGCTTGGTTTCTGAACACCTAAAGTTTAGGAAACTGTGTTTTCACGACGACGTGAAAACGGCAGTGAACTCTTGGTTATCGGAACAGGCGGCAAGTTTCTATGAAGAGGGTATTTTAAAATTGGTTAAGAGGTATGATAACTGTTTGAACAAACTTGGCAACTATGTCGAAAAATAGACTGATGTATGTACTTTCTGACTTCAAACTGACCTTACTTAAAAAACACACCTCGTATTAGTGAAGTTATGGTTTGGTGTTCTTGTTTACTTTGAAGTATTTGAAGCTTGATGGAAGAATAGTTTGAATTTCATTTAAATATTTTATTCTTCTAAATATTTTGAGAGGAAATTGCAATGAAGTCATGTAAGTTATGTTCATGAGATTTTAATACTTTTACATTAAAAGGAATTGTCATACCCTGTTAGTCATTCACACCTTCAAGGTGGCCAAAAAAATAACTTTTCCTATTTGGAGGCATCTGTAGCGAAAACTAATGAACGGAGTAAAACCAAAATTCAGGTATAGTCTGTTGAGGGCACGGAAAGAAGAATTCTGCAAAAAAAAAAAAAAAATTATTTGAAATTTTGGAAGTTTAATATTTTTTTGTTTACTCTTAATCATCAATACATAGTGGCAAGAAATATAATATTTTTCAATTATATATTATTATACTCTTAGCAAAGAAATATATTCAATATAAGTTTAAAATATCACAATTATAAGCTCACATTTATAAAATGTATTATCAAAAATAATAGAAATAAATCATTATATATTTCAGAGAAACATAATGAACCATTCTCGCATTGACAGATAAACTGCTAATAAGATCTTGCAGAACTGTAGAGTAACTATCACCAGTTGGAAAATGCCTATTATCACTGGATCGAAGAAATGGGAACTCTTACAGTCCTCATTGCAATGCAATGTATTACCTAACATTTCCCTTCAAAACTCATATGCCACTGGTACACACACTCTTACTACACAACTGTACACAAAATCAAGTTGTAGTGTCTTTTACAACATATATTTTAAATCTGAACTTAAACAGTTTTCTACTTTAATTCCAAGTGGAACAACTAATTCTTGCAGGCACTTTAAATAGGACTTAATTACGGGGTTGTTAAGTTTGGCATTATTAACTGTACCTAAAATGGTTCCTGCCTTTCTACCAAATAAGAAACTGAAGGAACTCTTCAGGAGAAAATAATAAGGGATGAACATTTGGTTTCTGTTTCTTACACCATTTATTCCACATATTCCAGTTGGATTTGTAATGCTTAAGGTAACCTTCATTCTGTCGAATTGATTTAATTATTAATTTTACAATTGAAGTTGGGAATTCTATTTTCAAAGAGATACTTAGAGACTTTATTTTTAAAGTCCTCATACTGTTCCATAATATAGGATCTCATTTGTAGAAGCTTTTGATTCTCTTCCATGTTAAAAGAACTGTTGACTAATAGATTCTTTAATGAATATTTGAGAGAAGTCTCACATGAAATCTAAAAAGCAGCAATATAAATTTGAATGTATTAGATTTATAACAATAGCAATAAAATATAGGTTAGCGTAAGTCCTTTTCCTTTTTTAAATATCTCGTTGGTATGTATCCCAATTTGTTTTCAATTTGCAAAATGTTTTCATGTAAAATCAATATGAGGAAGAATTTATTCATAGAAATGCATTAAAAAAGGAACACATTCCTTATCCAGGACCTTTTAATTAACATAGGACCTGTTTGGAAACTAAGTTCGTTTTCTGCATGAATGTGAATGGATTTTTGTAGTTTGTTACAAGTTCCTATCCTTGTAATGTTTTATACTGTACAATTGCACATATCATAATTGATTGAGTCCATTTTCAAAGGTGAGAACAAGTAGACAAACCTCCAACTCAATGAATAAAAAATTCATATTAATTAATCTCTGAATTCATGTTATAATAGGAAAATTTTGAAACTTTAGAAACAATTATAAATTGTATATATCATTAATATTTTTTGTTATACTGAGAAATTACAAAATATCTTCAGTATTTTTTGTGAGGAACTGAAACTCTGTTTCTTTCTTTTTTTTAATGAGAGATAGTGGAACTAGTTCATATTTTCAGTAAAGAACTAGAACTGGAAGTGGTTCATTTTTTTTTCCTTTTTTTGAATTTCCAAACACTACACAAAATAAAAATCTTATTCATAAACTGAAAAGAGAATATTTACACGATTCCTTCATATGAATGATCAGTTTTTGTTTATATATTTTGTTTCATATTTTGCTAATCCAAATTACTAAAAATCAAAATAAACTAACACATTCAATATAACTTTACCAACAGCAATGCAAAATAAGTCAACATGAATAAGCCAAGTGCAATCAGTACAGCTTCACATAAAGAGATATGAGTGTCTAGTTTTCATACTTAGATTAACTGTTCAATGACATTCAAAAAAAATAATAACACGAAAAAAATGCAATCTCTTTGTAGAACTTAAAGTGATGTAAATGACTGAAACAAATATTGCCCTTGTTGTGGGTTGAGTGGATAAAATGTGTCAGAAAAATTTGAACTGTTATTGATCCAAAGTATGATATTTGTAGACAATGCAAGATATCTTTATTAAAGTCTTTTTTTGTGTAAAGATTTGATTTGAGCAAGTCTTCTGATGCTGCGTTAATAGTTAGACCCTTAAGAAAATTATTTACAACTATCATACAGGATCCATATTTCAGTAGACGTTACTATATAAAGTATAAAAGTATTAAAAAAAAAAAAAACAATACCACTACCGGTACTTCTTATACGGTTTTTGTATATTAATTCATGCGTAACAAGTATTTTAGTGATTTCTCACACAATTGACCAAATACTGAATTTCATTAAAGCCTTTAGTTGATTATTATTTATTCCTTCTTTTGATTGATCAAACTCACTTTAAAGGCTCATAGTGATCAATTAAACAAAGGTCAACAGCTGTTTCTTTACAAATATAGTAGTAAAGCAAGCTTTAAGATCGTTAAATTAAACCTTATCAAACATTTTATGCTTTTAATGAGGGGAGAGAAAGGGGGAACAAATTAGGATATAAATAATTAAGATAGAATTAGATTTGGCTGTTAAAAGTTAAAGATACCCATGATAAGCCTATGCAGGCCCTAGCCTTATTAGATATCATCAAGATATCATCGATTGAGATATGCAAGTACAAAGAGTATTAATAAATTATCAGATTCAAAATTAGGAAGGAATGAGAAATTTGAGCATACGGGTACTTTTGAAGGACAAAAAGCATTCAAATTTTTCATAGAAAGAAAACTAAAATTTTAAGTTCTTAATATTCTAAATTATTTAAAGTAAAAAGAAATGTAATATGCCTAAATAATTCAACAAAATGCGAAATCCTTTTGCTTAGCTTTGTGCCTTACATTGTTAGCATTTCTTTATTATTTAAATTACAAGAAAATTAAATTTTTATTAATGTTAGATAAAAATGGAGATTAGCTTAACAATTGTTTTCAAAGACTTAATATCAGAATATTTTAAAAAAGAGAACTAATTTTATCAATAAAATAAAATATCCTTCATATAAATAAGAATATATTTTGTAATGTCAATGTTTTTATAATGTTTTATAATAGCTGAACAAATTTTTGTAGAAGCTTTTGACTCTCTTCTATGCTAAAAGAACTGATGACTAATAAATTCTTTAATGAATGTTTGAGAGGAGTTCACATGAAATCTAAAAAAAAATAAGATAAATTTGAATGTATTAGATTTATGTTAATAGATAGGTAGGTCATTAGTTATTCAAAAGTAAGTCTGAGTTGACTATAATTATGCTCAGCCAAGGAATATTATTTTGTCACTCGATAGTAATCTACTGTCACAAGAACATAATTTAACATGCAGGAAATTTATTAATAAAAGAAAGCCAACGACTTCACATAAATAAACAAAAGCATGCCTTTGAGTTTGTCAACAGAGAGAATTGGGAACGGCTGTTTCATCTTATTCTGTCTGCACCTTTCTGGGTTTGTCATCGGGGAGGGTGGATCTGGCTGATGAGTCCCCATCAAGGATGAAACACCTGTTCCAGATTCCCTCTGTTGATAAATTCAAAGGCGTGGTTTTGTTTATTTGCAGTTGTTCATTTTCATTTGTTAGTAATCTACTGTTTTATATATTGTACTTAGATATATTCTACGTATATGATGAGTAGGCAAAGTATTACCTTTTCCACTTCAGCATTTTTCTTCTGTGTTTGTACATTTGTCCGCTTTTTGTTTGTACAAATATCTCACTAAAGCTACCCGCACACGAGGGAGCTTTTTCTGTGCAACTCGAGGAAATTGAGGTGCACAGAAAAAGCTGCATGCGACTATCAGTGCGCAAACGATGCAACATTGTTAGCGCCGCCGTGCGGACAACAAACGAAGCACACTACGAATTTGAATGACATCACTGGACATGACGTCAAGGATACTGCTGTGATATCGTTCCAAAACTAAATATTTGTGATTTATTTTAAACATATGAGAAATATTTTTATAATATTATTAGCCGGTATGTAATCGCAGTTGATGGCAATAATGCGATTCACGAATAACAACGACCAACAGCCAATAATAATCCATTGCTCACTGAAACAGTGACGTGATGTGGCAGTTTCCGGAAATGGTGAATGAGCGAAACTCTGCTTGCGATCTGAAATATTCAAAAAAACTAGGTTTTTGAAACGTTCTGATACATTCTGCCGCATTAAATTACTGCATTTACATATAAACTGTATTTATGTGTGAAAGAAACTCGAAATAATCTGATATTTTTGCTGTATTCGCGATTCGCCCATCTGAAGCGAAGGAAAAATGTTTCGACGCCATGTTTCTTCCTTGAGCATGACGTCACGCCTGACGTATAAAAATGCTGCACTGTGATTGGGTAATTCCATGCAACTTTCCGTGGTGCACCGCCGTTCTGTGAAGCTTTTTTTCCATGCAACTTCCATGTAACTTGGCCCATGCAGCTCAAAAAACCGCTCTAGGCATCAAGTTGCACATGCAACTCGGCCAAAAGCTCCCTCGTGTGCGGGCTACTTAAGACAGCTGAACAGATCTCCATAAAATAGCTGTAGAACGTAAAACATAGGCACATTTATTTTGGTATCCATTTCTTATAAATTCCCGCTTGGACTGATTATTATCGTGATTATTTTATTCTCCACCACATCCCCCCAACAGGACTGTATGCCTAATCCCCAATATGTGATGAATATACCTAGTGTCATGTTAGACCCATGTCGGCTATCCATCACACAGTAAAAACTGAGAAAGCAGTGCTCGGGATCAATTTCGAGGACAGATAGGAGGAGGAGGTGGAGACCATAGAAGTGGGTGTTCTAGATCTCTGGAAATGATTAGCTTAAGCAGCCACTGCTGTAATATATGCGACACGCATATGCTTAACAATGATACAAACTCTACATGTTGTTCACTGTGGAAATCTCATGTGCTTGGCAACAATGATGCCGAAGGAAATTGAACTGTTTTGGGAAGCGTATGTTATTGCTCTTTTTGATGCGAAGTATAGCAACTCTGCAATGAGAAAGGGGGCATCCATTAATTACGTGAGCTCAAAATTGGGGTGGGGGGGTCGGCAAAATCTCTCCAAATCTCATTTTAAGGGGGGGAGGGGGCAATGAAAGAATATACATATAACAATTTATAACTTTCTGTAATATTGCAGCTGGAGTGGCTGCACGAGGGGGATGTAGATATGTCTAATGACTGTCTTCCTATACAACACAAGACATATACAAGACATGGACGTCATGTGTCCAATCATTACAATAGAGGAAGCACATGAATGCCCATGGAGTGAGTGAAGAATTAGGGAAAGTGGTGTCGCAGCCTATTTTTTTACTTTTACTAAATTTAATTAAATTCGTTATAGTGCACCTTAAACGTAGTATCATTTTTCTCCTCTTCTTTCACAGAAAAAAATTTATTTCATAGAAGACATCAGTAACACTTTAGGTATTTACACCCTGTAAAGAAAGTATAAACTCACCCAAGTATTTCAAATAACTTTTCATTATATGATTTGTTTACTTCCAATTTTCTTTTCTTAGTCTATTTAAAAGAAATTAATTCATGTACCATTTAAATATCTCAAACATTTTGAGCAGTTTTTAAATTAAAAAATAAAATCAATTTTCAACTGTAAAGAAAAAATAAACTCGCTAAGAAATGTTTTGATTTTGACACTTGCAAAGTATTGGAATATCCAAATTTCCATAAAGTGAACTAAAGTATGTAATCCATTCATTTTCGTAGCAACATACGCCACTACTTTAGCATGCCTCGTGGAAATTCATTAACTGCCGAAGAAATATGAAAAATTCATTTTGTCCTTGGTCAAAAAAGGTCAACAAGGCAAATAGCATCAGAATTAAATCATTCACAGACTATTATTCAAAATGTCATCAAGAAAGGTGATAGTTATGGAACCACAAAAAAACCAGGTAGACCTCCAAAACTCACACCTCAGACCACCGGAGAATTCAACATCTTGCTGTGTCTGATGAGATGTCCACTCGTGAAATTGCTCATGTGATGCCAAAGACTATCTCACCAAACTGTATGGAAAAGCTAAACGTCAAATAATCACATGAAGTTTGTAAAACTGAAAGCTAAACCCAAGCGCACTGCCACTCATCGTTCCAGCCGACTTGGCTGGGCTAAGAAAACAGCGAAATGGCATCAAAGGTGGAACGAAATAGTTTTTTTTCTGATGAAAAACGTTTGTCTTGACGGCCCTGACGGATATTCTGCATATTGGCATGATGTATGCACTTCGTTAAAGATAAGATTAAGCAGACAACAAGGTGGGGTTTGAGTGATGGTGTGGCAGGAGGTAAGGCAGATATAGAGTTTGTGGAGGATTCTAAAAAAATATCAGAACCTTATGTACGATCATTTAATACCATTTGGACCCCTTCTAGGAGGGCCAACTTGGCAATATCAATAGGACAATGCTTATATACATGCAACAAAATCCATCAAAGCGTGGCTTAAAAAGTGAAAATTGATGTCATTAACATGGCCCTCCCGTTCACCTGACATAAATCCAATTGAAAATTTCTGGCTTTGGGATGCAAACACTATACATGGCCAAAATAAACAGTATCACCACTTGAATGATCTGAAGGTTGCAATTTGGAATGCCTGGGACCAGATAAAGATGTCCGATTTGAAAAAATTAATTCGGACAATACCTGACAGAATGATAGAAATTATAGAGAAGAAAGGAGGACCAACACGTTAATAATTTCAATAATTTTCGAAATACAGTCGGACCTTGATATAAGGTCACTTTTCTAAAGTCCCGGCTCATTGAATTGATATGGATTATCGGATATATCGTCGGGTCTTAAATACCATAATCGCATATAAGGTCACTTTTGGCTGTGATTTCAGTGCCACACTAATTCAATTCCAAGAATTTTTCCGTGGGTAAGATCTTTTATCGACGTCATTTCCCCTACTGACGGAGGGGACAGCTTTTTCACGAAGCACTTCATCCCCTCAAATTCCAGGAAAAAAGATGATGAAGATGATATTCCTTTACCTGTGTTAATACAAGATGTCAGAAATCACGGCTATGCTATAGAAGGGGAAAGTGAATATGTGAGAATTGATGATGAAATTGCTACCACTTCTCAAGCTTCAATTTCCGAAATTTTTTCGCGAGTTTTAGATTCCAATGCGTTAGAAAGTGAGGATAACGACAGTGATACTAAAAGTGCAGCGGTGACACAAGCAGCAGCAGTCAGAGCATTAAATGTCGTAAGACATTTTTTTACGAGCCATGGAGAAGCTGAAGAACATTTTCAGAAACTCAAAACTTAGAAAACATTGTACAAAAGATGAAACCAAAATCGCGACAGTCCTGTATTGTAGATTATTTTAAGTAAGGTCAGTTGTACATCAGTACTTTGTTTGAGCATACTAGTACTATTTTTATACAACTTTATTCCAAATTAAAATTTTAAAAAAATAATATCTTTCTGATTCCATTAATTGTAATTGGTTTAACTAAATGAAAAAATTATAACCTAATAAACTGATATTTGTGTACGTATTAAATTTTACAAAGAATTATACTGTATTTATGTAATGCTTATTTATTGATAAATGCATATGAATCGGTTATAAGGTCACTTTCGCAAGGTCCCAAGGAGTGACCTTATATTGAGGTCCGACTGTATTATGTTTTGAGTTTATATTTTCTTTACAGTTGAAAAGTGATTTTTATTTTTTAATTTAAAAACAACTCAAAATGTTTGAGATGTTTAAATGGTACATGAATTTATTGCTTTTAAATAGACTTTATTAAAAAAAGGGAAGTAAACACATCCTGTAATAAAAAGTTATTTGAAATACTTGGGTGAGTTTATACTTTCAGGGTGTAGTAGCATGAAGCAAATACATGAACAGAGCAAATAAATTTCATTATTTAAAAATTGTAGGGGAAATCTCACATGAGGGGGATGGAGGGTCCAACCACATCTTACCAAATCTCACTTAGGGGAAAAGGGTGGGGGTCAAATTTTTTTGAAAAACACCTCACGTAATTAATGGATGCCTCCAAAGGCATACAAGAGCTTTAATGTGTCAAAGACTGAAATTTATTTTTTTGATTGGAATTAAAGGTCTTGTGACTCTTGGTATTTAGCGCTGTCATTGAAATTCTGATAAAATGGCCCTTCATAGAGATACATATGATAGGCTCATTAGTTGGTTGCACCTTGTAAAATCTGAGAAGACTGGTTCCAACAAACTTACAACTCTCACCTAAGCCTCCTAGTGACTCCTAATAATCCTGTCGGCCTATAAGCCAAACTAGATGTGAGTATCCTTACAGCCTTATAAGATAGCATTAGTGTGGGAACAAATCATTAAAGAAAACTCCAGCCCATCCAACAGACTGTAAAGTGAGATCCATAACTGTTGAACTACTTCTCAAATGGTGGGTATTCATTCAGATGGAAATTTTCTTTTTCTCAATATCTTCAATTTATTAACTGGGTAGATTTTAAAAGATTTAAAATAAGGTAGAGAGAGATTAGGGATTTTCCAGGCTCCATTCTCCTCCAAATGGGTCCAAAGGTCTACACTACTCTCTGTTGAACGGTACCGGGTTTCTTTCCCAAGGGTTAAAGGCAGGCAGGCGTCGGGCTCACCACTCGACCTCAACTTAGTCCCATTGGTCACGGAAAGCAGGAAGCCTTACCTCCCACGACCCAAGGACCACTAAGCCGATAGTTGTATACTCACTTTTTTTTACAGGATTAACGACAAGACCTCTTTTTTTCAATAATATGTTCAGAATAAGAATCTGAAATGTAGGTGGTATTACTAACAAAGTAAAATTAAAGCACTGAAATTTTATATCAATGTCATGTATAACACAAAGAACTTTCAGTCTTCACTTTTATTCTATCATCTACACTTCATATAGTGATTTGTTTTAACAAAATTTGAGGGAAGACAGAACTTATCACAGGAAGATCAACTAGCCAACACAATCTCATAATTACTTGCCATTAAGTTGTGGTAATATAAGAACCATTCATCTTCCTACAATCTACAAAGTCATATGAAGTGAACATCACTATTAGTTTAACGGAAGGTTTTCTTTCTTTTTTTTTTTATAACAAATCACAAATAATTAAATTGAACTGCATGGTAAATAAAGACTCAAAATCATATTGTTTAACACTGAAAAACACTAACTGCTCAAAGATTAATGAGTCGAACAACAAATAATAAAACGCGGTTACAGGTGTAAGGCTTCTTCTAGTCTATTGTGAAATTATGCACTTTCAGAAAATAAATACAGTATATCAAATAAAATGCAGTGATTTGGAGCAATTTAGGAACAAAGACACCATCTTTAACTAAAAGAACTGGAAATGACAGATTCACAGGTGAATGTGCCAAACAAAAGAAAGGGTTTTAACTAAAACGTATAGGAAAATACTAAAACTGGAAATAACAGAATGGGCGAAAACACTAATAATGAAGAATGGTAGGCTAAGTAATAGTGACAAACAGGAAATTAGAATAAAAATTAATAACATTATTAATGTAAATTTCAAACAGGTAACAAAGCAACTTTTCACTAAGACAGGAAGAAGTAGTTAAATAGATATGCAATAATAGGAGACGAGAAAAAAGGTTTCAAGCAGGTAAAGGACTTCAGCATTTCGGTATATGAAGCAAGAATAAAAAGAGAACTTAAAAGTATTGATGAATACCAAATTAGTGACAAAAGCATTAGCATTGGCTTAAGCACTTTAGCTTCAATACACAGTTAATTCCAGGTGATTAAGAAAAAGACTAAAATACATTAAGAAATAAAAAATGGTATTCCACAGGGAAGCTTATTCTAAAATGCTGTAACTCACCAAATGAGAAAATTTGGCACTGCTATCACTCTAAACGTAATTATGCAAATTTTCTAGTGCAGAAGTGACAGCAGCGCTACTCAGTCCTTTTAAAAAGGGAAGAGCGAACGTTCAGTCAAGCAGTTCGTCGATTGACTGTTGAGTTGTACTCAATATGCGGCCTACCTTACTCAACGTGCGTTACTTGTAAAGCTCTTTTACACTAAAGAGTGCAATGCAGCAGCGGCTCTTAGGGACTTTCGAAGGCTTTGTAACCTATGTAAAGGTCCAATGTCTGCTGTAGCACTGCGAGCTATGATTCAAAAATTCGAGGAAACTGGATCGCTAGGATTGAGAGCCGGCAGAGGACAAAAACCAGTAACAGACAACACAGTAACAGATATTGCCACTGCAGTGTTCGACGACAAGGGGACTAGTAGTGGTCCAAGCACTCGTGCAATAGCTCGCCAAACCGATATGCCTTATGGGACTGTGGAAAATCTTACGGAAAATGCTGTATTTCTATTCGTATAAGATCAGTCATGTGCAAGAACTAAAACCTACAGATTATGATAAGTGCATGACTTTCGCGCTAACATTTCTTTCCCAAATGGATATCAACAATAATTGGCTTTGGAATATATTGTGGGGAGATGAGACTCATTTTTATCTGAATGGGTCAGTCAACACTCAAAACTGCCGAATCTGCGCATGTGAATGTCCCTCTGTGATTCATCAAGTGCCACTGCATTCTCCAAAAGTAACTGTGTGGTGTGGATTCACGGCAGAGTTCATATTAGGATCATACTTTTTTGAGACTAAGACACCTACAGGTCCTGTTACCTGTACCATTAATGGAGAGAGATATCTGCAAATGCTGCAAATGTTTGTCATCCCTGAATTGCAAGAAAGACAATGCTCCCACTTGACACGTTATATGCAAGATGGAGCACGACCACATATTATTCGTACAGTACAGAAGCTGTTACGCCAGCATTTCGGGAATGAGAGGGTTATCAGTCAATATTTTCTGATGGAATGGCTGCCCTGTTCCCCGGACATGACCTCATGTGTTTTGGTTGTGGTGATACCTGAAATTCATTGTGTATACTGGTGGCGTTACAAACCTGCATTCATTGAAAGATAACATATGATGGCCTGTTACAAACATCCAAACTGACACTTTACATGCAGCAGTAGAGAACGTCATACGCCGGATGCAATATGTTGTACACAAGAAAGGTCAGCACATTGAAAATGTTGCACATGGTCCAGAGGATTCGAATGATTGATTAATGTCGGTAATGCTGATAACAGATTGTTAACAAACAAACAATTGATGATTAAAGATTGTTATGTTGTTTCAGAACATTTTCTGTGAGTCTCAAACTCCATTCATTACTGTACTGTATGTTCATAAACTTTCATAAATCTTTTTGTGTGCGTTCATTGTAATTATTCACCAATTTACTGGTTCCGACAGTGCCAAATTTTCTGCTATAGGCGACTTTTGATACTAATTTTTTTTTGCAGAATTCTTCTCCCCATGCCCTCAATAGACTACATCTGAATTTTGGTTTCATTCCGTTCATTAGTTTTAGCTGCAGATGCCTCCAAACAGGGAAAGTTATTTTATGGTCACCTTGTATATATTGAAAATTATCCTAAGGAATTTTCTAAAGAAAAAAGGAACTTTTAAAAATTCAAATTAATGGTAATCAGAATAAATTTTGTTAATTAGATTAAAAACAAAAAAACAAGGAAAGTTCTTTGCTGTAAATCCTTTTGTCAGTCAATTACATGATGCTATAAATAAGTTCCTAATTCTGTATAATAAATATGGGTATGTATATATATAGTAAATAAATGTAAAAATGTATTAACTGTAATCAAAATATCCAGGACATCATGGAACAGAAAAATGATGTTTATAGTATTCCATATTGAAATTGTTGTAATAATTATATAGGATGTATGACACAAAACTGAGGAAAAAAGAATTAAGCAACATTCGTATTTGTACAAATGCAAACACAATGAGAAATGAATTTTATTCAATCTCATACTTTTGGGACACATTCCAGATTTCAAGGGAGTGAAAGTAATGACTAGAAAGAACAACCAATTGGGTTGATTTATAAAGAAATCTTATTTAATAGCAACAACCCCCACTAGTCATACTGGTTTACCTTATGCTAATAGAATTCAGTATTTAAGACATCAACCGGTTGTGAATTTTCAAACTGAAGAAGGCTTGCACCCTTAACCATATTTTATTATTTGTTGTTTGGTACATTAATCTTTAAGTAGTGTTTTTCTGTGTTTAATAATATCGCTGTAAATCACAAATAATGTACTATAATCCAACCACTGTAGGCATACTTATAACAATTAAAAAAAGGTTTCTACCACAACTATCATTGCCTATTAAAGTTATCAGAAAACTAACAAATCTGGACTAGAAATGTCAGAATTTAAAATATACAGTAATAATACTCTAGACCAGCAGTAACCAACCAGGGGTCAGTGCAAAATTTTTGATGGTCTGCAGAACAATCGGGACATTATTTCAATTTTAATTGGCTTATCAAACATGATGTGCAACTGTTGCTATAAGTTAATAATTCTTTGTTTTCTTTTTTGGTTTTCAGATTCAAATAAATTAAGTAATAGACCCCTAATGAGTGAGAAAAAGCAAGGGAATATTTTGCATTTCTTTAGTAAATCTAAAGATGAAATAACTAATGAAAATAGTAACTTCACTTAACCGTGAGCTGATCAATGAATCACAGCATCCACATTCCTCGTCAGACACCATTAGAAAGAACATTCAAACTGGCAGGGGTGTTTGTGCTCCGGGGAAACCCCGGAATTCCGGGGATTTTGAACTTCGATACCCGGATATTCCGGGGATCGTCATTCAAAAGGAAGTAGGAATAATAATGAATTATTTATTTTAATCTGGGTAATTTTGTTTGCTTTGAGTAGTTTATATGTTTGAAAATTTATGGTTATTAATTTTGCAAAAAAAGTAATTCATTGAACTTTTATAATTAGGTCATTCAATACTTCATAATTGTAATTTTTCATTTCTCCCCCCCCCCCCCCTTCTCGAAACTCCAAAATGTCGGTAGTAAGTCCGTAAAAGTTTCAGGGGATTTTTTGGGGTCCCACAAACACCCCTGAACTGGAGACGAAAAGAAAAAATGCAAAGTATCAAGAAAATATGATTCAAACTAATTGAAATTTGGATTTATTCAAGAACTTGGTAGTGAGCTGGATTCATGGCCTCTTTATATTATGTGTTCTGCGAGTTTATCTAACAATGCCATGAAACCTTCAAAACTCGAAAGACACTTGCAATCATAACACCCGGATTTAGCTAAGAAACCATTTGAACATTTTCAAAGAATGCATGATAATATGCAAAATAGGTAGGTGCTTTAAAAATATGGTTGTTGAAGATAAGTCCTTATTAAAGGCTTCTTATCTAATAGCACTTCAAATAGCAAAAAATAAAAAGCCATTTGCGATTGGAGAAGAATTAATCAAGCCTTGCATATTACAAACCTGTGAAGTGGTTTGGAGAAAACAAGCTGTACAGAAACTGAAAGTAATTCCTATGTCTGCTAACACTGTCAAGTGCAGAATTGAAAAAATGGCTGAAGATATTGAAAATCAAGTGATAAAAATGGTAAAAAATTCACCATTTTATGCAATTCAACTTGGTGAATCTAAGGACGTAAGTAACAAAGCGCTTCTAGTATTTTGTGAGGGTTGAGTGTGAAGGAGAATTATAGGAAGAACTACTTTGCTCGCTCAACTTGCTGGGTAGAACAACTAGCTCTGAGATTTTTAAAGCGCTTGATAGTCATTTACTCGAACACAGAAGTGAATGGCAAAAATGTATTGGGATATCTACAGACGGTGCCGCAAACATGACTGGACATCGCTCAGGAGTGGTTGCAAAGGTGAAAAATATTGGTCACTCACACATTATTCTGTCTACACACTGCATTATACATTGATTAACAAAAAAAAAAACGACGCACCTAGAAGGAGTTGTCCGATGGAGACAAAAATTGGTGGAGAGGAAGATTATGTACAGAATAGAAAATGATTAAACTTTCAGACAAATTGAATGATTTATTTCAGAGTTACAAAGTAACGAGCTCAATAAGGTGTTGACCCACCTCTACCCTGAATGCAAGCTGCCACACGATGTGGCATAGAGGGATAAAGCTCCCTGATGGTCTCCTGCGGTATTTCTTGCCAAATTTGCTCCAATTGTCGGGCTAGGTCATCCACATTCCCTGGTGGATGCAGTCTCCTTCCCATCATATCCCAGACATGCTCGATTGGAGAGAGATCTGGGGATCTGGCTGGCCAAGGAAGTGTTTCACAAGCTGCAAGACAGGTCATAGCAACATGTACCGTATGTGGTCTGGCATTATCTTGCTGAAAAATAAGGCCAGGGTACTGCAAAAGGAAGGGTAGCAAAACGGGTCTCAGAATGTCGTCGACGTACCGCTGTGCTATAAGTGTGCCGCTAATGACGACCAAAGCGGTCCAGCTATCAATGGAAATGGCACCCCAGACCATAACTCCTCGTTGAGGGCCTGTGAGGCTTGCAATAGTGAAAGCAGGATCGGCACGCTGCCCTGGGCATCTCCAGACACGTCTG
The DNA here is from genome assembly GCA_023159025.1 of Thereuonema tuberculata. Taxonomy (NCBI): domain Eukaryota; kingdom Metazoa; phylum Arthropoda; class Chilopoda; order Scutigeromorpha; family Scutigeridae; genus Thereuonema; species Thereuonema tuberculata. The sequence continues at coordinate 93,758,645 of JAFIDM010012231.1, forward strand.
CGACGATCGTCAGGACACAGTTGTAAGCGGGATTTTTCGCTGAACACTATACGTCCCCAGTCAGCATCATTCCAACCAGATCGAGCCAAGCACCACTGTAATCTGGCCCGGTGTGCAGACATGAGTGGCAGGTGGCATAGCGGTCGGTACGAGCGTAGATGTTGCTCTCTCAGCCGTCTGTGAATGGTCATGGTGGACACTCGTGAGCGGGTCGCATGTCTGATGGTTGATAACGATGATTCAGGCGCTGTGACAGCTGATCTAACAATCACTATATTCCTGCTCTGCTGTGGCCCTAGGTCGACCGCTACCTTCATGACGCTGAAATCTGCCATTGTCCACCCATTCCTGCCAGCATCTTCTAATCGCCGCATCACTTCGACCCATATGACGAGCGATTCTCCGATTTGCCCAACCTGCCTCTTTCAATCCAACGATACGACCTCTTTCAAACTCTGACAGTTGCATGTAATGAGCTCGAATCCTGCAGCAAGGCATTTTTTCAGTCGTTGAAAGGTATCCTAACTCGCAATGCAACAGAAATTTTGACCATCAGATTGAGAATCGCTTCTTATATACCACCTGCTGAGTGCGCAGTTCCGAAGGGCTGTAGCTCTCGCTATTCATTCATTGGACACCAAAGTTTAATCATTTGCATGGGCGGTCCCAATGTCTTTGCATATGAAATTTCATTACAATCGAACAACTCCTTCTAGCATCGTTTTTTTTGTTAATGAGTGTACATCTTGAACATCTTGTGGCGAAAGGAATGTCCCCAGAACTGCAGGTAGTATTATCAGATATTATTAAAATTATAAATGAAATTTGACACAAAGCGCTCAATTCTTGAATATTTGAAACACTTTGTGAAGAAATGGGTTCCCAGTATACTCAACTACTTCTTCACACTGAGGTCAGATGGCTTTCGAGGGGTAAAATACTGACTCGACACTTCGTCCTGCGTGAAGAATTCAAATTACTTTTGTAGCAGCAAAATAATCCTAAATTTCAAGAACTCTTGTCCGACGATAAGTGGGTAGCCAAGCTTGCATACCTGGCAGATGTTTTTCTGCTATTAAATGAACTGAACATTACCTTGCAAGGACAACTTAAGGACGTGTTTACAGTATGAGGTAAAATAGATGCTTTTCATAAGAAAATACCACTGTGGCAAACTCGGTTGGCTGAAGGAGATCTACAAATGCTCATAAATTTTGATGAAAATATATGGGAGAGAAGGATGTCAACTGGAAAGTGGTACCCATTGTTCAACAGCACTTACAGTCACTGACAGAATTTTTTGGTTTTTATTATCGAAAGGAAGAAGATCCTAGACATGGAAATATCTGGATAATAGATCCATTTGCAGCAAACATTGAAGATAGGAATTTAAGCATGAATGAAAAAGAAAGCCTCATCGATCTATCTTATGATGACAGTCTCAAAGTAAATTCCAGTCATCCTTATCAAGAGCTCATTTTTGGCTTGATATAAAAAATGAATACCCATCACTGAGTGAAAAAGCAATGAAAATTTTGATTCAATTTTCAACAACATATTTGTGTGAAAAGACTTTTTCATCTGTCACAGCAATCAAAACTCGGTACCGGTGTCGGCTTGAAACAAATGCGGCTCTCCGTCTTGCAGTGACATCATTGGAGCCAAACATCCACAATCTGATTTCAAATCATCAGGAACAAATATCACACTAAAAAGGTATAATACTTAAATAAACTTCAAATTTTCATTTTTTTAAAATAATTACACTATAACTTTGTTATCTGTTATGGGTCCATCTCATATTAATAAAATAAAAGTTTCCTGATTATTATTCTATATATGTATTTATCTTTTTTTCTAAATTCATATTAGTGGTCAGTCATATTTAAAATTATACATTTAGTGGTCAATGAAGTTCTAAAGGTTGGCGACCCCTAATCTAGACTGTAATTTCAGAGGACATGAATAAATTCTTCATTAAGATTTAGCATTTGTTTTGAAGATAGAAAACAATAATACAATGTCAAAAATATTTCATGTTTATCTTTTATTCTCTTATTGATCTGATTACAATTTTTAAAAAATGCTTTATGTAAAAAGTCGTTATAGTTAGTTAATAAGCTTTTGAATATTTCATTTTTATCATGAAAATCTTTGTTAATGCAACTACCACAGTTGAATTTAAACTCTAAGTTTAAAAATAGTTATGCTCAACTTTAATTGTTTTACTTAGGTTTTGTTAATGAATTTATTTTCAAATTACAAAATGTTCTTTATTGCAGTTAATACTATCTTATAGCTTAAATAGTAGCCATTTGAATAAGAATACTGCCCTCAAATTGTAGGAAATGTATTTTATTATTGTGCAATAAGCACTTTATTTTTTGAGTGACTTGTTATTGTTGTTAACATTAGGAAAACATGAGAGAATGGTACCATTGTTTGAAGCGATGTGATGCTTGGACTGCTTTGTTATGTTTGTATAGTATTGTTTACGGCTTGAGGGAGCGGTTTGGGTATTATTGAAGATTCGAGGATGAAATGGCGATATTGATCTGATCCGCTGAGTTATAATTCTTTCCTTTTCTTGATTCTAGATATAAGAATCTTACAGGATAAATAGGGACCAATATTATCCTCTTCAATGAATAGACAGGAGTCGATTATGATATCTTTCCTGGAGAATACCACGGAAAATTAGAATGTTCTGATAAGGGATAAGTTGCCTTGAGAATTGAACATTGCTCTTGAGATATATTTTACGTTCGTATTGTATTGAATAATGTTTTTGATATTACCTAGAAAAACGGTGATACTAATATCTACAATTTCGTTTCAGCAACATAATCAAATAGATTAATAGTCTTGAGTTCGGGATCTTGGAACCAGAGTAAACAGATTAATGGAACGGAAGGAGATAGGAGATATTAGCGAGCAAATACTGAAGACAACGTATAGGTAATCGAGGAGCGTATGATGACTCCACAGTTGTGATATATAAATATTGAAGAATTTCCAAGTAAGTGAAGTTTATTTTAAATAACACAGAGAACATGAGAGTTATCATATTTCTGGAAGAAACACAGCGATGTTTAGGATTTATTAGTCAAAGCGGATAAATATTAATAACTTCCAAGGACTACTTTATTCGAGTAATTGATAAAGCGGATTAATAAAAAGATTCAAAGATAAACAATTGAACTTTAAAGATGATAGACAATTATTCACGATGAATAGTGATAGGGTTAAAGTACTTGTATATGAAACTTCATTAAAAGATTATGAAGGTATATAAAAGTCATCAGAGTCTATTTCGATAAAGTTTGAAGGCATTGTGAACATATAATTCAAGATAAAAGTTAAACTAATAGAAAACAAGAAATAACTTTTATTAAGAAATGAACTGAAGTAAAATCTAGTGTTAGATTGCAAATATTGTAACTTACACATAAGGTGATAAAACCAAACGTGTATTAGTGCAAGAGTTCGGATATATTTCAGAAATAGACAATCATATATTATTTTTCACATAGGGTGAAAAGACCTACAGTAGTTTATAACTAAACTAGAAGAACTCTAATAGACATTAGAAGCCTTTTATAAAGAACTTTTGAATCTTCATAAAGATTTTAACTTGATTCTTTGTATAATGTATTTCAAATAAGAAAGTTTTATAAACAATGTTATTAATGAATGTGTTTGGACAATAATTTATACCTAACTGGTATCTACATGGGATAAATTATTATTTAGCTCTCAATTAACATCAACATTACAAGTTCGCATCCTGCTAGATATTTATAATATCATAAACTTATTTCTATAATCAAATTATAATACTTCACAAATGATTAACATAAATTCTTTTCTTTATATATGTATAAATGACTAACAGGGTATGACAATTCCTTTTAATCTAAAAGTATTAAACATCTCATGAACATAACTTACATGACTTCATTGAAATTTCTTCTCAGAATATTCAGAAGAATAAAATACTTAAATGAAATTTGGGAAGTTTAATATTTTTCTGTTCATTCTTAATCACCAATACACAGAGGTAAGAAATATATTATTTTTACATTATATACTCTTAGTAATATTATTATACTGTATTATATTTATATTTATTATATAATAATAATAACTATTACTACACAACTGTACACACAATCAAGTTGTACTGTCTTTTACAACATATATTTTAAATCTGAACTTAAACAGTTTTCTATTTTAATTCCACGTGGAACAACTTGTTGAGACTGCCTGGCATCCACACTGATTCTTGCTGGTTCTTCAATATCATTTAAATAGGACTTAATTAAGGGGTTGTTAAGTTTGTCATGAAGCTTAACTGAACGTTTCAGAATGTATTTCAAATTATTAACTCTACTTAAAATTGTTCCTGTCTTTCTACCACTGTCTTTACTTTTGATAAGGAACTGAAGGAACTCTTCAGGGGAAAATAAGAAGGGGTGAACATTTGGTTTCTGTGTCTTACACCATTTATACCATGTATTCCAGTGGTATTTGTAATGTTTGAGGCAACCTTCTTTCTGTCCAATTGATTTCACTAGTTCCTTTGCTTCTCTTTTCTTAAATCCTGTATTTGTAAAAAACTTAGTTATTTCTCTTTGAAAATGAGTGAAACAATACTGAGTCTTTGATTTGCCATTTTGCTGTGAATCTTTCAAATTGAGATCATTAGTCTGAGAAGAATGTGAAGGCTTTTGTTTGAAACAATGCTGAAGTTCTGAATGTTTTGATTTTAATTTCTTTGTGCAAAGTATAGGTTTGTTTTTAGACATTTCCACTGGAATTAATTTCAAGTTATTAAAGGCTTTGGCAATAAAGTCTCTCATTTCACTATATGAAACATAGTGTTTTTCATTTCCTTCTAATAGTGACAGTTCTAATGTTAAGAAAGCTGCTTTTATGTTCTCTGGGAGTTGTGGAATTCTGTTTTCAAAGAGATACTTAGAGACTTTATTTTTAAAGTTCTCATACTGTTCCATAATGTAGGATCTCATTTTTAGAAGCTTTTGACTCTCTTCCATGTTAAAAGAACTTGTGACTAATAAATTATTTAATGAATGTTTGAGAGGAGTTCACTTGAAATCTAAAAAAACAAGATAAATTTGAATGTATTAGATTTATATTAATAGCAGGAAACATCATAGTTTGCATAAGTCCTTATCATTTTTTAAATATCCAATTGGTATGCATCAAAATTTATAGGTAAAAGTTTTCAAGCAAAATCAATATTAGGAGGAATTTATTAATAGAGATGTATTAAGAAAAGAACACATTCCTTATACAGGACCTTTTGAAAATGCACATGTACATTTTTTTCACATAGGAACTATTTGGAAACTAAGTTCCTTTTCTGCATGAAGATGAATGAATTTTTGGAGTTTCTTACAAGTTCCAATCCTTATAATATTGTAGACTGTAAGAAGACATTTACACATGAATGAGCAATTTTAATGTAAACTTTATATTGTTGCATAGCTATTTTGCTAATCAAAATTACTAAAAATTTAAATAAAGCAATACATTCAATATTACTTTACCAACAGTAATGCAGAACAAGTTAACATGCATAAGTGCATGCCTTCCAGTGCATTCAGTATAGCTTCACACAACAGATATGAATGTGTACTTTTCATACTTACATTAAAAGTTCAATGGCATTTAAAAAAAAAGAAAAGAGTGCCATTTCATTGTTGAAACGTATCATAAATGATTGCAAAAATGTTGCCCTTGTTGGAGACATGTTAAGGGGATAAGATATGTTAGTTAACTGTTGCGCTCTTTCACACTATGCGGTCATAGCAGCGCGGCCAAACACTTCACCAGCCGAAGCTCATTAGTGACAAGCAATTCAGGCGATTACAAACCTTTTATTTCTTTTATATATTTATTTTGCCAATGCATCTAAAATTTCAGAAAATTTAAATATGAACTTGTGAAGCATATGGGATTTATATTTTCTTGTTTTTAATTTTCAAAATATTCTGTAATTAAGTAAATTAAAATTCAAAAACAGTCAATTTTTGGAGGGTTGTTGAGGTATTCTCAATATTTTCAACTTAAAAAAAAACTTGACAAACACCTAAACGATTAAAAAAAAATCGTAAAATAATGATTTACGTTTAAGATATTTATTATTTGTGCAATAGTTAGGCCAAATTTAAAAAAAAATAAAAATTGTTGGAAATTAAGTGCCATCAAATAATTATAATAATAAACATTTTAAAGGCTTTCTAAATATCATGTCAATTCATTTGATGCTGTTTGTTTTCAAAAATAAATTTGTTTTCAAGCATTTTTTTATAGAAATAATTTTATATAAATTTGTTTTATAGTATTTATCAAAATAATTTTGTTAATTCTATTAAAATCTATTTCTAAAAAAAAAAATATTCTTTGTTCGTAAATATTCACGAACTTCTAATATGAATTTTTCAGTGTTCAAGTCCCCATTCTCTAAAGTAGTTTTGTTTTAATCATGTTTTTCAACACTTCTCAATGCAAAAATAAATAGAAATGCCTTCTGGCCGCAACGAAAATCGCATCTCATGTGAAAGGCTACATTGAAATCTATAGAATGATGGTGAAAAAAATCACACGGCAAGAATCACGTCACGTTTGCGACCAGAATTCTGGCAGTGCAGCCAGAAGCGACCAAGCGGTCACAAGTGAAAGGCTCCACTGAAAACTATAAAACGACGTGATTGTGCGGCCATGGTCGCATCATGTGAAAAGGGTCTTAATGATCCACATTTCAATCCAGTATTTGTAAACAATGCAAGATATGGTTATCAAAGTCTTTTTTTATGTAAAGACTTGATTTGAGCAAGTCTTTTGATGCTGTATTAAGAGTTAGATCCTTAAGACAATCATGAACAACTATCATACAGGATCCATATTTTAATAGATATTAAAATATGTCTGTAAAATATGAAAGAAAAAACTGCCACTACTTCTTATATGTTTTTTGTGTATTAATTCAAGCTTAACAAGTGCTCTGTCAGTGTTTTAGTGATTTCTCACACAACTGACCAAATACTGAATTTCATTAAAGCCTTTAATTGATTACTTTTATTCCTTCTTTTGATTGATCAAACTCACTGTAAAGGTTCATACTGATCAATTAAACAAAGGTCAACAGCTGTTTGATTACAAATATAGAAGTAAAGCAAGAGCTTTAGGAAGATCATCAAATTAAGCCTTAACGAAACATTTTATGCTTTTGATGAGGGGAGAGAAAGGAGGAAAGACAGAGTTAGATTTGGCTGTAGCCTTATTAGATATCATCAAGATATCATCTATTGAGATATGCAATACAAAGAGTATTAATATCAGATTCAAAATCAGAAAGGAATGAGAAATTTAAGCATATGAGTACTTTAGAAGGACAAAAAGCAATCAATTTTTTCAAAGAAAGAATAAAAATTTAAGTTCTTAATATTCTTAATTATTTATTTACTTCCAAGAAAATTAAATTTTTATTAATGTTTCATAAAAATAGAGATTAGCTTAACAATTGTTTTCAAAGACTTAACATCAGAATATTTAAAAAACAAAAACAAAAAAAAACAGAACTAATTTTATCAATAAAAGAAAATATCCTTCATATAAATAAGAATACATTTATTAGGTGAACAAATATTACATAATTTCAATTTAAAATATATTAACTCTATTGTACTTTTCCTTAAAAAATGATTTTGGTAAATAAATGTAAAAGATAGAAAACTTAAAGTATATAAAAGTAAACTTTTATTCAGTCTTTAAAAATATAAGTTTTTAGATTTTTTTTTTTTAATTATACTTTTCTGTCTTTTTATTTGATATATAGATTTTAAATAGCTAATTTAATGAATGATTTAGAAAGAACATTACAGCATCTACTTAACATAAATGTGCTATGTTTCATGAAACTTGTTGTTCTTTAAAATCACTCTTTTTATATAATATTTACCTGTTAAGTGTTAAACAAGGGGTTCCAGTCAAGTGACAGTCAAAAATTGCTCAACTATATAATAAAACCAGGACTAAATGACCAGTGTTCAATTTATTTTCCTTAATTGTCAAGAACCTGCCACAGTAAGGGTATCTACAGATTAAGAAATAAATAAATAAATTACAACTTATGTAACTAAGAGTTTTAAAAGAGGAGTAAATAATGTTTTATATTTCTTAAAAGGTAACCTTGAGTTAAAAGTTTAATGAAAGACAAATTAACTAAACTGTAATAGGTGTATCTGGGCACAGAGCAGTGCCTCGCCAAGACGAGCCGAAGGCAGGTAGGGCACTACATACCTTTTCTGGAAGCGTTTCGTCGTATTTTCGAACCCTCATAGCTTCAGCCTGGATAATACTAGAGAGCTCAAATTTTCAGGATAAAATGCAGTCAGCAGACTAATGCAATACGCTAAGTTTCATTTATTTAGCCTTTATACTGTAGATTTTATTAATATCTAAAATACGTCGATTCCGTCACAGATTCACTCACTGACTGACTGACTCATGATCATCAAAACCTCTAGGGTACTTCCTGAAGTCCTAGAAAGCTGAAATTTGGTATGCAGGCTAGAATTAGCACACAAACAACAACGAAATTAAGAAATCCATAACTTTCACCCTCCAATCCCTCATAAAGAGGGGTGTATTATCGAACCCTCATAGCTTTGGCTTGGCTAATACTAGACAGCTCAAATTTTCAGGATAAGATGCAGTTACCATACTAATGAAATACGCTAAGTTTCATTTATCTAGCTTTTATACTTTGGATTTTATTAAGATCTGAAATACATCATACCCTCAATGCTTCGGCCTAAATAATACTAGAGCGCTCAAATTTTCAGGATAAGATGCAGTTAGCAGACTAATGAAATATGCTACGTTTCATTTATCTAGCTTTTATACTTTGGATTTTATTAATATCTAAAATACGTCCATTTCGTCCATGATTCACTGACTGACTCACTGACTCATGATCATCAAAACCTCTAGGGTACTTCCTGAAGTCCTAGAAAGCTGAAATTTGGTATGCAGGCTAGGTTTAGTACACAAACAACAAAAAAATTAAGAAATCTGTAACTTTCACCCTCCAACCGCTCATAAAGGGGGTTCCGGTTCTTTATTATATAACAATTTCTGATAGGTATATCCCATCCAAAACATTTCATGTAAAATAAGTTGCCAAGACTCACATGCTCATAACGCTTTCACTGTTAAAAAGTTATCAGATCTCATCTTACAAAAAGAAATGAAATCCCACCCAAAACACTTCGTGTAAAATAAGTTGCCAAGACTCACATGCTCATAATGCTTTCACTGTTAAAAAGATATGAGATCTCATGTAGAGCCAACCCCTAACTCTACGAGGCCTAACTCTACAAGCCCTAACTCTAAAAACCCTATATCTTGGTCAAAAAGTATGGCTTGGCCGTTTCATGGAACTATTTCATCTCACCCAAAACATTTCATGTAAAATACGTTGCCAAGATGCTCATAACGCTTTCACTGTTAAAAAGTTATCAGATCTCATGTAGAGTCAAGTCCCTCACTCTACAAGGCCTAACTCTAAAAACCCTACTATCTTGGTCAAAAAGTATGGCTTGGCCGTTTCATGGAACTATTTCATCTCACCCAAAACATTTCATGTAAAATACGTTGCCAAGATGCTCATAACGCTTTCACTGTTAAAAAGTTATGAGATCTCATGTAGAGTCAAGTCCCTCACTCTACAAGGCCTAACTCTAAAAACCCTAATATCTTGGTCAAAAAGTATGCCTTGGCATACTCCATATCCTTTACATAACTCAATGGGATTGTCTGTGCGACAGCCACGAAATGGCCAAGCCATACTTTTTGACCAAGATATAGGGTTTTTAGAGTTAGGGCTTGTAGAGTTAGTGGCTTGGCTCTAAATGAGATCTCATATCTTTTTAACAGTGAAAGCGTTATGAGCATGTGAGTCTTGGCAACTTATTTTACATGAAATTTTTTGGGTGGGATAGTTATTTCAAAAGAATAACAGCTCAAGAAATTAAGATTTAAAACAACTTGCACTCTTTGGAACCCTGATTTACTTTCCATTGATCTCCCGTAACTCATTAAGGGCTTAACTGTTCTTATTTTGCTGCAGGATTATAATGTGTTTTTTTTTTTTAATCTTTAAAACTATATTTATCAAACCACTGAATAATGAGTCTTTTTGAAGTTACTATCCAATTTCATAAATAAATGTATAGTTATAGTAAACAAATACAAATAAATTTATTAATCATAAGATAACTCTGATTTGATACATTTTTCATTTCTCTCTCAACAATTTCTAAATTTTTCATCAGTTATTATCTCACTTTGCTTAAGCTAGTAACTTATTATTCTTTATATATATATATATATTCTTTTTTAAGGCTAAATATTTCATTCATGAAAAGCCTATTCTGATATCTGATTTATTATCAGAAAATTATTGTAATACACAGGACCCAGATGTTTCTGACTGCCAGTCTTACTGCATATTTCAGAAGTCGGCTCTATTACCTAGTTAACTTAGGACATTTATTCATCTTATGGATTGATTCATGGTTTTCAAAGTACTCTCATTTTTAATTGGCTCACAACAATATAACAGTACAAAATAAAAAGTTTGATATTCAAATGTAGATATGTGAATATCAAATGTTTGATATTCACATTACAAAATCATAAGCCTGTATGCAGTTAAAGTACTTTAAATTAATAAGCTTAATAGAAAACAGAAATAACAATTATTAATTTTGAATGAAAAATCAGACAGCTTTCATACACATATTTAAATTTATCAAAATTTACTTATGTTCTTCCTTTTATTGGGATTTTATTTTGAATTTTGAACCGAGAAGTGAACAAATGGACCTCCAAAATTTACCTGTTTTGAAATCATACATGTTTTAGAGAGCTTTCTGTACTTTTTATAATTAAGGAAAGACAAACTTAAATTGTGTCAACAGTAATTTTATAATTAAGTAATAAAAACTAATCTATCTAATTAAAAAAAAAGAATTGATATACTTGTATGAAGCTAAAAGATATCCTTAATACTTGCAGTAATGAAAATTAATTTTGCTATAGGCTGGAGAAGGGAGGGGGAAACTTAATATCATTTCTGTATGAAAGAGTCAACATCAAACAAAATCTAATTTCATTTGTTAAACTTCCTACAAATTTCATTTTCTATCACATAATGTTTCTCCCAAACCATTTTATTTATTTATTTAAAAATATGTCAATATAACTATCATCTTTGCAGACAATTTCAAAGGGAAAAATGTTTAACACCTTATTAACTATATTTAAAAAAAAAAAAAGCATCACCAGATTTCGACAGAATAAAAAGAAAAATATACCATACAGGTCATTATTACCAATTTAATGTTTGAAATGATTCTTTTTATACTTTGAAAATCTGATAAAGCTTTTGAGTCATTTAATTTTCAAAAATAATTCATTGATAACTTTCTGATTAGATTTGAATGAAAACACTATTTTGTTCCAATCATAATTCATGATTTATTAGACATTAGATGAAAACATTAGAAAGCATTAGACGAAATTAGTAATATTCTTTAGTAGATATGTACAGATTTGAAAGAATATTATAATATGATATGATTACACTAAGAAATATATTAAAAAAAATTAATAACTGATCATCATATATAACAAAGAAATAGTTTGCCATCAAAACAACTCGAAAAAGTCTTAATAAAATTTGATATAACAGATTGAAACTATTTATAAAAAAACTCTAACCCATGCAGGTATATTTTGATAAGTGACTTAAGGGACCCCACGCTGTGTTCGTCCACATTGGAATTTGCATGATATTAGGAACATTGGCAATGTCAGATTCCGTGGTCATTATAGAAATTTCTGAATTGTTGAGAGCAGAATTGGGCCCCGTTGTCACTAGTGATGCTTCTGGGAAAGCCAAGTCACAAGAACACAGAGTTCAAGAACTTTACTGCTTCAGAGGTGGTTGCCTCTCTTACCGCCTTTGCTTCGACCCAGGCCATGCTTATGTCCATAAGGATGATTAGGAAACTTTCCAGAGCTCGACTCAAGAATGGTCCTGCGAAGTCGATGGCAAGGGCTTCTCAGCGAATTGTTCCATTCAGGAATTTCTGCAAATCTAGCCGGGCCTGAGCAGTCATGTTTTACGGTCTGACATATGTGACAGGAACGAACGAAGTTCCTGATCTGTTGTGCCATGGATGGCCAGTAATAGGCAAGTTTGATATTGGCAATAAACTTTTTGATGCCCACATGACCTACTTTCATATCCTCGTGCCAATATCTGATTATCTCTTCGCTCTTCACCTTCGGAATCACCAGGACCTGCCTCTCTTCCCTTTTGTTTCGATCCCAGACAGTTTTCAGAAGGAGTCCATTTTCCACTCTGAATTAAGCCAGGTGTGAGTGAAAATCACCGCTACCATGGGCTTCGAGTTTCCGTAGGATGTCGGAACAATAAAGGTTTGCCTTTGCAGCTTCATCCACTCCTCGTTTACCTTGAAACATCCACACCAGATTCAGGAAACGGCTGCCGGAACACAGTTTAAGGATCCCTTTTTGTGCTCCACCGTGAAGTCCATGTGCTGTAGGTTCAGGCTCCACCTAGTGAGTTGGCTGGAGAAGTCCGTCCACGTCATCAACCATCTTAAAGCAGGGTGATCGGTGTGGCTGACGAACTTCGATCCTTCTGAATACTGGCAGAAATGGAGGACTCCAAAAATCACTGCAAGACACACTAGTTCCATGACAGTGTAATTGCATTCGGTGTTGGTCAGGCAACGGCTTGCATAGGCGATCACTCGTTCTCTTCCATCGACGAATTGAGACAAGGTGGCTCCTACTCCTTCTGTTGACGCATCAGTGCTTAAGTGAAAGGTTTTGGAGAAATCCGGTTGGCACAGGAACGATTCAGAGGAGAGTATGCTTTTAATCACTGGCCTCGTTCGAACCTCATGCCCATCTTTGCCCCTTCTTCAGAAGTTATGGAGCTGAGGTTAGGGATGAATTCGTGATAGTAGACAGTGATGCCGAGGAAGCGTCGAAGCTGTTTGAGGTTCCTGGGAGTGGAATACGTGCTGATTGACTTGATCTTCTTTTCGAAGGTTGTAATGCCATCTTGGTTCACTTTGAATCCTAGAAATTCTATCTCCTCCAATCCGAACTGGGATTTTTCGAAGTTCACTTTAAGTTTGGCCCCAACCAGGGTGTTTAATAGTGCGTTAAGAACATCCAGGAGGGTTTCCCAGTCCTCAGTGGCAACTAATAGATCATCTGTCTACCTCACTAGGAAAGAATGCCATTTTAAATGTAGCAGTTCCTATCAGACTCTTATTGAATGCCACAGAGCCATTTTTGAGTCCGAAAGCTACTTATTTCATTTTAAAAGCACCGAGGCCTCTTACATTAAATGAACTTTGTTGCCGGAGTCTTTATCAAGGGGAATCTGCCAGTATGCCTTGGTGAGATCAATGGTGCTGAAGATCTTAGCATCCTTCAGCCTACGGATGATCTCACTTATGTTGGGCGTGTAGTAGTTGACAGAGGTAGTGATGGCATTGAGCTCGTGCGCCTAGAATGAATCGAGGTTCGCAGTCTGGATACCTCTTTAGGAAGTAAGGTAGTGACCAGGGGATTCTGATCTGGAGAATATGCCCTCCTTCTCCATTTGGAGCACTATCTTCTGGATACAATTAAGATCATCGTGCGAGAAGGAGTAGGGACGCCTTCGGACTGGATGGTGAGATCCCATGTCAATCGTGTGAGTGTAGCCGGAATACTTCCCCAAAGATTTGTCTTGTACCTCTTTATACTTTTTGATGATGTGCTCGAGTTTTCCCCCTAGAGCTGGGTTGTCTACAGAGACACAATTACATCCAATTGAGTGTGAGTCCTCCATCAGGATCCTAGCCTCTCCTACTATGAAGTGGAGGGACATATTGTATTGATGAAGATCACTCAATCCAAGGAGGCACTCGACAGAGGCTCCAGGAATCACAATGGCGAACACCTTGAATTCGTGGAGCATTAAGTGACTCGGGGAGTTATCATTCGCTTTTAGGTTGCGTCTTATCTGGTAGCGGCGCTGGATCGGTATCTTCTTACTGTCCGCCAGGGTGACCGAGAAGTAACAGGGTTCACAGGGGCAGTCATTTTCAACAAGGAAGGGTTCGAAGTCAGAGCTCACCCATGTCATGTCAGCCCCACTATCACACTGAAAGACGATAGTTCGACCATTTCTGTTAACCAATCACCCCCCCGCGCCTAAGGCGGGGGTGATTGGTTCTTCTGGTGGGCAGACATGTCAAATAGGTGGACGGACGGGGAATGCCACTTCTAGCAGAAGATTTACAAGCTTCTCGTACTGTCGTCAGCCACTCGTGCCATTCCCAATCATAGTTGTCTTTTGAGTCGTCGGCATCCAGTCCACCGACGACTCCACTTAGTTTTCCGACTCCCTGTGGAATTGGCACCCGCATCTGTTGGCATACACGTCGGGTCTCTCGCATCTGAAGCAGGAAATATCATCCATTTGTATGGTTAAGCATTGGTGTGATGACATGGCTTTAGCTTGGGCCTCCTTTCGCACGTATAGCTCACAAGAGTCCAACTGCAATTTCTTTATGGTTCCTCACGATTTGGTTCATGTGAGTGGCAGGGTTGTCCTGCAACCCCGCTGCCATCTCATACCGGCGGGCATATTTACATACATCCTCAGCAGTTTTCCATTCTTCTAAGGAGATGTAGAACCTGAATGCAGGTAGAATGCCTTTGTATAGCAGATTCACTAGCTGGCCGTTGCTGAGTGTCAAAGCCCACTGTTTCACATGCGCCACGAATATCTCCGCCGATTCTCCTCATGCCTGCTTGATCTCGTACAACTCTTCCCATTCGTTTTCCCGGTTGCAGGGAAGTAGGAAAGAGCTAAAGCAGTCTTTCTTAAAGTTGTCCCACTCGAGCCAAGAGTCTGCCTTATCATTCACCCATGGAGACAGTCTTTTGTCCGTCAGTTTGGGAAGAATCTCCAGAAATTCCACAAATTCTAATCAGCGAGTTTTGAAGAACCTGTCACCTTCATATAAAAACTCGCAGATGGAGCCATCAGTCCTATTTGTCAGCTTGAGATGGGAAAACACAATAGCATGATCCTTGAGGGACAGCGGTTTCCTCAATGTTGGGCCGCTTTACTTGCTCCTTTCCTGCTTGGTGTTTCTACACAGTAGATCGGTCTGCAGATCTCACCTTCGCATCAGAGCTTGCAGCGGGCCTATCAATTTGTCCTCGCCCTCGGCATGTTGCCATGTCTGTCCAGGGCTGGGAACGAGGTATCTCCGGGCATCGAATTCGCATAGGTCCACATCATCGAGTTTCGCCTAGTCAATTTGCAACTCCGCAAATGACGTTTCATCCTAGTGCAGCCTCTCCAGTAGTTCCGCTAATCGTCCGATGATGGTTGATAAGGGCCCTGCACTGTTTTTTCCCAGATGGGCAAGCACCATTTCAAGTCCTCTTTCTGTATATCCTCGATGCCCCTCGACTTGTAGAAAAGTTCGAAGAGAAAAGGGATTGAGTCAGGAAATTCTCATTTCACGCCGATTGTATTCAGCCTATCTTTTTTGGACTTCATGATGTGAGCCGTAGGAGGGGGGAGAAAGGTTAAAAATAAAGCAAGATGGGAAGGAAGGGAGGGCTAGGGTTATGAATGAACAGAGAAGCGGACAAAGCAGGCGAAGGCACGGGCTCCTGCGCACATCAGTAAGCTAGTTGGACAGGAAATTTGGTCGATGGCGGTAACGTTCAAACCACGCTCTTTCTATCATATGTTACGTGTTGTTTAGGTGCAATCCATCAAGTGGTTTCCCAAGCAAGCCACGATCACTGGGGATGACAGGGGGAGGGTAGGCAAGGGATCGGTTAATGGGTAGGTCGGGAAGAGGATGGGTGCCCCGGAAATCTAGCTTAGCAGAGAGGAAACATCTGTGGCCCGTGCCTTCTCAAAAGAGAGTAGCCAGTCAGACTTCATGGTGAGATAGGAAGGCTTTATTGAAAGTAAAGGGGAGGGAAAGAGAGGGAGTACAAATAAAGCAAAATAGGATGGCTCACAGTACCGGACTACAGTAGTGCATAGATAGGGCTAAGGAGACTGGATACAATCTGCGGTGTCCGGCGGAGTGGTCTTCGCTGCTGTCACAGACCATATGGTATTCTGTCAGCTTTGGAGAATGGGAGATCCAAAGACGAGCGGGTGATCAGGATGATCCATTCAATTTCTCATTGGAGGGTCTAGACACAGCGGGAATGTAGTATGGCACCAAGTATCCCGGTGCTCAGCTTGGGAATTATTTCCATCTTTGATCGGGGACTCTGCAATTAGAAGGGCGAGGGAGATTGCACTAGATTGTGGATCTACTCGCTTTCACTTTCACTGGCCTTCTGCATGTTGTTTTTCTCTTTTCCTCCCAAGGTGCGAGGTGTTGGCCTCGCCGTCACCTCTGGTCAAGGAGGGGTGGTATCACTTACGCAGTCTCAGGAGTGGCCGTTCGTTTTGTTTTCCCTCTATTGAGAGCTGGATTCTGATGCCATGTATAACAGGGGGAGAAAGGAATCGGGCTTTTAATGTCGGAAACAATAGGTTTCACGGCCTAGTTGCCTTTGTGTGCCATCCATACGGGTTACTTCTAAAGTTGAGGAAAACATTGTCTACTTGGCATAAGGGTGCCGTGTCGGCGGGGAATAAGGGAAGGAAAACCCTTGCAACACCAATAAGTTTTCAGAAATAACTTTAAAGCAGAACTGGAATTGTGAACTTAATCTATAAATGATTAGACTAAAGATTTGTCGATTGTGTAAAGGTCGATTATTGAATATATTTATCCCCAATTTGATTTGGGGTTTTGTATATTTTATGAAATATATATATATATATAAAATCTGTTATTCATTTATTTTTTTCTCTTTCCTGAGATAGAGGCAAAATAATAACTTGCATATCAAATGGCAAATTGTAGAAAATATATTCCTTGTGTTAAGGCAATGATGAGAAAGAGAAAAAATTGTATTGAGGTGCAACCACTGTCCACATCAGGGATTGGTACAATAATAAGATGCATGCTCAAGAATGGTGTAAAAGTGATTGGGTGATTATTGTTGGAGTTTTAGAAGTGGAAGATGAAGACATCAGACATGTTTTGGGATACCAGATGAAATCGAACTGAGCAAAGTTCATGCAGAATCCGTCTTCTGCAGTGATATTGAAAATAGCGATGAGATTATTTGCATAGTATTCCAGCTTTAAAACATGAGTATTAATATAATATTAATATTTGTAGGAGCAGATCTACATGTTGTGATGCCATATTGTATACCTTCATGATCAGATAAGGAAACAAGTGTGTATGTGGCAAATGCAACCAAGTAACAGTAAAGTTTACACCAAGAATGAAAGTAAGTGATTTTTAGTACCATTTTATGATTTCTTAGAGATTTATGAGTTAATGAAGACATACATCGATTTGCTGAGGAGGAATAACTTAGCAAGAATTCAAGAGTGTGACTGTACTGTAAATCTAAAAGATTATTAAAGTATTTATCCTGAGAACTCGGAATTATAAATTTAACAGACTTTTTGCCAAGATGTTAAAACAATAGTTATTCTAAATACGAATTTAAGACGATTGTATAATATGTACAAGTATTTAATCCTATTGTTCCAATATAATATTTCTTAACTGGGTTGAAAAGAAAAATTAGAATAAACTCAATATAATCTACAATTTTTATATGTGTGAGTGTATGTATAGATATGTGATTGTGTGTATATATATCTATATATAAGAATAGGGTTTTTGTTTATATGTTTATCTCTATAAATACATGTTATCTTACAAAAAAAATATAGACATCACGAGGTAACAAGTATGTAAGTTAGTTAGTCTGTAACTAAATATGTAAATATAGTGTAGATATGTAATAATGAAAATGTAAATAGGAAATATTTATTTTAACTTCTTGTATTTGCTACTCTTATTATATGGCTGTTGTTTTCATTATAATCACTCTTTCACCTGGCCAAAAATTTATGTTATATCTTTAAGTTTTTGGATAGTTTTAATTATTTTTTACATAATTATGTATATTTTAATACAAAACACAACATCTGTTGACAGGAAATTAACTTTCCTAATGAGACTGAGTTGTAGATTCATGTATATTACCAATAAATAAAAAATAAAAAAGTCATTCTAACCAACCCATTCGTAAAGAGCTGCCTTGTTAGATATTTGCAAGTATAAAGTATTTGAAGTTATTGGAAGTTAATAATTTTTAATTTTAGATGTGAAACTTGGCATTTACATTTAGGTCCTACCATCAAGAATTTTGGTAACCTAAGCCGATGTTTAGATTGAATAAATCTAATTTGATATAAATAGTGTTTGCTAATAAGGAAGATGCTTATTTGTTTATTTTTAATATTTTTTTGATAAATAAAGAAATATGTAATCGAAGGTCTGTGAGTTAACAAAAGATTTCTTTCTATTCCTTCATTGTAATAAAGAACTGTGAAACGAATTGTCAAAATTTAGAAAAAAAACATGCTCTTTACTTTTTCCAAATTGCCTTCAAAAGGATCAATATATTTCAATGTGATAAAAAGAAGAAAAATGACAAAATAATTTCACTGTAAAATACGTTGTGTTTAAAGGAGAAACAAAATCAAAAACTTCCTCAAATACGTTGAATTAAGATTTTATTAATGGAAAAAAAATAAAGGGTTTATTTAGGCTCAGGAAACAATAGCCTAATTCATCAAAAAAATTCATGTTTTATAAAATATCTTATTTAGTTTCTTTTATTTGTAATTTTATTATTGTAACATAAATAAATATCTCAATAAACAAAAAAAAAAATGACAGCTTAAATAAAAAATTGGATAAAATAAAATTCGTTGCTAAGAAATTAATTAATTTAGAAATGCATTAAAAAACAAACAAACTTTGAAGTATCATTTAAAATATAGGAATGCAAAATAGTCAGTGTGGGTTATTTGATTAAAATACTAGTGCTAGTGAATAAACAAAATTTCAGATTTCCAACATAATAAGAAAAATAATTTGAACAACTATCTTGAACTCCTACTAATTTGAAAAACTAACTTGTTAGCGCACCGTGAAGCAAAAAAAAATTGTGAAGACTACTCTACAGCACATGGAAATTAAAAAGAAAAATTCTATATAAAATTCTTGAAAAATAAAATAAAATAAATTTATACATTAATTTTGTAATACAATCAATCAATTTTTATAATGTGATATGGTAATTACAACAGAGTTTAAAAAATATAAATTCTTAATGCTTTTAACAGAATATATATACAGGGTGTTTCAAAAATACACGGCATAATTTCAGGTATGTATTTCCCACATGTAGACAATCAAAATAGTTCATTACAACATATGTCCGGAAATGCTTCATTTCCGAGTTATGGCCTTCACAACATTGAAAATCACCGGAACGTTTTTCGTATTTACAGATGAAGCACAGTTCACACGAGATGGCATAACAAATTTCCACAATCAGCATGTATGGGCGTATGAAAACCCAAATGCAACTGTTGTATCTCATCACCAGGTGCGGTTCTCCCTCAACATGTGGGCCGGTATCATTGGTGATCGATTAGTTGGACCCCATGTACTTGTAAACAGACTTACGGGGCAGGCGTACACAAACTTCCTGGAAAACACCATACCTCATGTTTATGACGACACTCCACTGATCGATCGTCAGCACGCTCACTTCTTGCATGACGGCGCTCCTGCACACTTCAGTCGTACGGCTCGCCGGTACTTGGATCGAACGTTTCCTGATCGATGGATAGGTAGAGGTGGCCCAATTGCTTGGCCTCCACGCTCACCTGATCTGAACCCTCTCGATTTCTACTTGTGGGGCCATTTAAAATCATTGGTTTATTCGTCTCCGGTGCCTGATTTGGAATCCCTTCGGAATCGAATTGTGGCACGTTCTGAGGACATACTCAACATTCCTGGAGTGTGGGATCGTGTTCGCAGGTCATTGAGACATCGATGTGAGGTCTGTATTCAAGCAGGAAGTGGTCATTTTGAACATCATCTGTAATGGCAACGACCGGCGGAACGAAAAACGTTCCGGTGATTTTCAATGTTGTGAAGGCCATAACTCGGAAATGAAGCATTTCCGGACATATGTTGTAATGAACTATTTTGATTGTCTACATGTGGGAAATACATACCTGAAATTATGCCGTGTATTTTTGAAACACCCTGTATATATATTTTGGAAGGGTTGTTAAAAAGTAAATGTACAACCGAAATTTAACTGATGTAACTCAGTTAATTTTTTGGAGAAGTAACTGTAACTCAAGTTCCTTTTTAAAAGTAACTTATCCAACTCTGACTTATTTTAAAGAATATTTTGCTAGTTTAAATTAACTAATAAAATAATCTCCCAATTACAAACTTAAAAAGTTTAACAAGAAAAATAACGTTTATATAATTTTTATCATCTATATAGAAAAATATAATTCATTTCAATTTAATTGATAAATCTTATCTAAAATGAGTTGCAATGAAATTCAAGGAGTTTTTATATAATGGGATCAGATGCCTTGATCTTTTAGAATCTTCGTCAGTTCCTAAGAATAAATTCAACATGAGCAGTCTAATACAATTATTTCATTTTATATAATAACACGTTATTCACTTGAAATTGCAGTTTGTTACTGTGAAACATGTTGTAAATATGCCTATTATTATAAGTCCAAAGATATTGTAGCTGTAAAATTTAAAAGAACTTAAAAAGTTATCTAAAGGGAATCTATTAATTTTAAAAATGAGACTTTAATTTTATGGATAAGAACTACAGACATAATGATTAAACACAGAATTTGAAGGCATCTACAGGTTGTCTGACAACTCCCACATCGTAGGAGATATCATTTGTTTGTCAACAACAATTAAAACAAAATTATGTTCGATAAATCCTGCATCATAGACAATATCATAATTTTGCTTTAATTGTTGTTTTAATTGTTGTTGACAATCAAATGATATATCCTATGATGCAGGACTTGTCAGACACCCTGTATATACAAGATGTCCCATGATGAAAGCAAATTTTCTGAGAGGTTACAGTATCTGCCATTCTATCCACTCTGTGACTGCAGGTTTGACACTGGTGAGGGACTTCATTATACCTATGAACATGGAAGCTGTGCTGTTGGCACTTTGTCATCAGTTACGTTTCCCAAACCAAAGTGGTTGCAAGAAAAGTATCATACTTAGAAGCAGCTGTGTTTAGGCTCAGCTGTAATGAACCTTGACCATATGAATGTTGACCCTGCACTTCCAAGTTCTGATGGGACCTGAATGGAACCTTTTAAAATAAGAAAAGAGTTTAAAAATAAAAAAAAAAAGAGTTTTTCTTTTACTAAAAAACCAACTTATTACTGACATCAAGCCTATCTGTCAGGCAGCTGGTGATTCCAATATGCCAATGAGGGAGGTGATAGTTTTTCCAAAACCCTCAGATAAAGAGATGGATATAGTAAATAGTCCAATGTACATAGTCTACACCTTGCTTAGACGAAGCTTTCAGAAGCAGCAAAGAAAAGGCTACTACTGCCACAGGTAATACCAGGAAGCTTTTGAACCTAATAGCAAGGAAAGGAAAGGCCTCTAAATCTATGATTGGGAGTCGTACTTCTAAAAGAGGTTGAACAGTTTTGATTATACCACATTCTAACAAGCAAATCCACAAGAAACCAAGGGGCATAAACGAACTTGGGATCTCTTTTACAGAAGCTTTGGCAAATAAGAAGATGGCAAACATTAGTGAAAACTTTCCTGATGTTAAATTAAATGATGATCTGATTAAGACACTTTGAAGGATAGATGGAACTCATGGATGGAATAGAGGGAGAGCTTTACCACTTCTTAGAGCATACACTCTGCAAGAAGAGGCATTCATATACTAGTGGGAGAATAAGCCTTACATGCCTTCAAAGAGACTTCACTGGACTGAGGCTTAAACAAGGAGTAACTCTGAGAATAAATGATGCTAAGAACTTCCTGAGCCTGCGAAGATGGCCTTTAGGACATGGGCCATTACAACTGAGGATCTGAAAGTGCTACATCCCAGGACTGATGGTCACCGACTACTGGAAAGTACTAGACCGACAAGCTGATGCTGAGGGGATTATTAACCAACAGCAGCAAAACTCATTAAAAAGGCTAATATGGCAGCCTACATAGGAATAGACCGGAGCCTTTTAAGATCCTAGTTGAATCCGTACAAGTAGGATAAGTCTATTGCTGAACCTGAAGAAACACAGAGGGTCAAGTCAGGAGAATATGGAGACTATGAGGATCCCATGGAGATTCAGGAGATGTCCATTTAATGTTAATTTTTGTTTTTATCTGTTTGTGTTATGGTTCATGACATAAATATTATTCAGATAAACTTATATCACTTAAAGTAGTGATTGCGATCTTATTACAAAGCCGTCTTCTGATTGACAATGCTCTTATTCTAGAACCTTGGATCTATAAAAGGAAAAATAAAAAGTTTAAGCAGTGCAAGTGGTATTTTTGTTTTCCCCAGTAACACTGTCTCTCCCGGAACCTGTATTTATATTCAGAACTGGTTAAGGCAATGCCTATTTTTTAGGTTCTTCAATAAAATGATTGCAGAGGTGAGTTACTTATGGAATATCTGATACGTACCAACCCTGATATTATAAATAAAGGCAGTGAATCTACCTTTCATAATATCTTATGACAGGAAGTCACTGACATTCCACAAAGAATCAAATTAATAGGAAACTTAGTGGAAAATTGGCAAATACCTAGTAAAATCTCTTTTTCAGATCACAGATAAATCTGCTTTAAATTGATCACAAATTTTACAAACAGTGATTTTCAGGAACTCTGAAAATTCTGAATTGGAAACTTTTAGATGTGACCTTTCAGGATTTATTGAAAAAATTTCCATGACTATTCTTTCGGTTCTGATGTAGATTTCGCTGTTATTCACTTGCAACAGGCTATTATCTCGTCCTATCCCAAAACTGTCCTGCTAAGGTTTTCTCACAAGCGAGGACTATTCCTTGGTGGTTTAAAGCCTTTCTTCACAATTCTATGCAGTAGTGATAGATGGCAGCAAAAGAAAAGAGAACAGAAAAAAAATAGCCGACATAAAAGTAAGGTTAAAACAATTAGCTACCATTGAATTCCTGAGTGCAGAAGTTAAAGTCCTAACACACATTCATGAATGATTGAAGAATACTTACGAAGATGTTACTGAGGATGTGAACACTGTTCAATGCTGTACTAGATGTTGTTGTCAGCTGCAGTTGTTAGACGACCTCAAAAGTGAATGAATGTCCTCTGCAGTGATGTTGCTGAATGATATTCCTGTCAAATGGATAAGTTGATTTGTAATATCCTTCAAATAATAACCAATGAGATATGTGCCATTTTATCTATTAGCAAGTATAGTATGATGATCATAATTAACAATCTAGAGAATTCAAAGATTTGTGCATGATAGGTGCCCTGAATGTTCACATTTATTTACCAATCTTCTGTAGCACTAAAAGGAAAGGAGCTCCTATCACCCCTTGATTCTAGTGATGAGACATGGGACTCATTCTGAAAATATTACTGAGTGAGGCATTAACCCTACTAAGCTATTTATCATGAAGATGCTGTTGCAATTCTGAAAACCCATTTTGAGGTTCTCCACACATGCACTGAGAACTTTTCTATTTTTCTTGATTTTAAGAGCAGTGGCTAATTACGTTTCTTTTGTGATTTCCCAGGAAATTTTACAATTATAAATTTTATAAGAAATCTAACTTTGCAGAAATCTTTACATTGATGTAATTTATTAAATAAGAAGAAAAGTGAAATTATTAATTTTTGTATATGTTTATTGAGATGAGATCTATTTAAAAATAAATTAAGAGCAAATCATTTTTAATAATTTGATTAATACCCTTATTTACAAACTAGTAATCTTTAAACAGCAGGATTGAGACTTAATTGGAAATAAATTTCCAAATGATTATTGCCTCATTTCAAATGTCAACAATTGTTTTTTCCCCAAAGATATATTTGTTGTTCATCAAAATCTTGAAGGAAAAAAAAAAACATAAAATATTTATAAGTAACTGAAATTTTTTTTTAAATTTTTAAAAAGAATTTCTTTATAAAAAATCAAAGTTAGTAGCAATGTTAAAAAGAATTAAGTAAAATTAATGATGTATCCCTTCCTTGTTGTTTAACTGTTAACATCTCTGTCCTTTTAATTTTTATAATTTAAGAAGATTAAGATATCTTTTTAAAATTTTAATCTGTTTTAACAAATAAAAAAAAATCCAATAACTTGAATTGAAATTAAGAACATATCTTCATTGCAGTTATAAATTATTCCATTGTATTGCACATAATAGTTGACCTTTAAAAACTGTACAAATATTATTTAGCCAAGAAGTTATAAAAGTAAATGATTGTCTTGCTTATTTAGGTGTTAAGAGGATTGTATTTGTGATTTCAAGAAAGTAATCAATGAGTATTCTAGGGGCCGTCCATTAATTACATGGTGTTTTTTACAAAATTTGGACCCCCCCCCCCCCAAGTGAGATTTCAAAAAATCAAAAAAGTTAAAAAAGTCAATTTTACAAAATGTTGTAATCTATTATAATACGTATATTCTGTGAATGAAAAAGTTGACGTGAGATTTTCATTGACCCCCCCCCCCTTTTGACCTCACGTAATTAATGGACGACCCCTTAATGAAAGTAATAAAATATAAAATAGCTTTGTTTTGTTTCTAGTCTAAAATGCTATATTCATTTTATTTACCTACTTGGAGTTATTACCAATATTATTGTATATCCACATTTCTTTTCCAGGTGCATTAAAATGTCTTTTTCGATGTATTTCAAGCAATAATCAATGTAATGGTATTACAGAACATCACAAAGAAAAAAAGTTCAAGAGTGAATGATCAGCTGGAAAGATTATAGCCTCTGTTGTGTGGGACAAAAAGGGTCTGATTCATGTGGCCTTCTTGAACAAGGTAGCAGTAGACCCTCACTGTTATATTCAAACTTCAACAAAGATTGAGAGATTGTATTCAGGGATTACGTCTATTGACAACCATATTGATGTGCTTTTTCTACATATGATGTGCTTTTTCTGATAATGTAAATCTCACACCAGCAGTCATCACTGAAAAACAATTGCAAAATTTGGTTGTCAATCTTGCCACATCTTATTATGAATATTATTATTAATTATTGCTTTATACATTGACACAATTTAGATGTTGTTCTAAAATTGCTTTTACTGATGATTTACTGTTAAATATACAACAAGGAATTATCGACAGCTTGTACAATCTTACAGGATATCCTTAATTTTGTTTTTGAATGATGTAAATTTTTCAAGTTAAAATTTAATTCTATTAAAAATTAAGTTATGATGGTGCCCAAAAAATTAAGAGAAGATTTTAAAATTCGGTTATTCCTTCGTTCTGATCCTATTTGGAAATTAAATACAGAAATATTTTTTTTTTTTTACAAATGCCCGGGCTCGTAGATTAATTATCTTTCTTTAGGCCAACAACAAGGGGCGAGATATGATGCCTTTAATCGACGAATCGTTGCCCAGGGTACGCCATAGGAGGCAGCATCAAGTGGCACCTGCAGGAACAGGCAGAACGAGAAACAAAAGAAGAAAGAAACATCCATGCCACGACCGGGATTCGAACCCGGGTACCGGCACACTGGCTGCAACGGCAGACCGCCGTCTAGACCGCTCGGCCATGCCGGCACGGCAATACAGAAATATTTGGGAGTTATAATGGAAAGTAAATTTCAGTGGAAAAATCGTATTTCTTCATTTGTAAAATAAGTATGAAAAAAAATTAGTTTACGGAGTTTGTAAAAATACCTTTGGGTACAAATGGATGTCAAAGATTATTTATAAACAGGTAATACTGCAAATTTTTACTTATGTCTCAAGAGCATGGGGAAAGTCTTAAGTAAGAAAATAAATTATAAACAATTAAAAAGAATCCAGAGAAGATTTCTCCATAGAATTGTGTGAAGACCATTAGTTATGATGCTCTTTTGTGCTTTCTGAATGGCCACCAATTGATTATAAAATTGTAAACTTATAAATAGTAAGGATATTATATCAAATTCTCCAGGTTATAGTTTACTTAATGTAATTTGGTTTTTTAATAAATAAAAATTAATAAAACATTTCTTTTTTTACATTACATATGCAAGGCTTACGGAGCGAAGTGACAGTAGACAGCTAGTTAATAATAAGTTTGGATGGCATTTGTTGTTTATGAAGATAGAACTGAAATTACTTTAAAACAATATCATTTTGCACAATGAGTGCTCTGTCTTTTAATCAGAACTTGTGTTTAAATCTTGTAACTAAGTTTATTCAGGAGTTTTGCAAATGTTCACCTCACAGAAATTTTGAGTATGCAATGGCTCATTGTCCTCATTACAAATCCTTCAAGATATCAGTAGCACACAGAAACTTCTTATAGAAACACAAACCGTACTAAAAGCTTTGGAGTGTGATAATATTAGAATTGACTTTGCTCATTTTCACGGCGAAACTGGAAACACTGGAAATGAAAGAGCTGATAGCTTGGCTAAACTAGCTATATGGCTTGATATTAGTTTGGATATGACTGTGCGAGCTTCCCATTGGAAATTATTGCAGAAGCAAAATATTATCAAAGGTTGGAATACAGAGTGTACTGAAGTCAGCCAAGGTTCAATGGATAAACAAATTTTTTTCCAACTATTTTTCATAAATAGACTTCAAAATAAACATTTCTATTGTAATTTTAAAACAACTCAGTTTTTGACTGGATATCGCAATACCCACTTGCCCTTAGTGGGTTCTGTTCTTGTAGTTAAATAGAGACCATTTGCTAAAATCTAAAAAATTGCGACTCAAATAAACAATTCAGTAGAATTCTAACTGTTAACCTCAATAGCAGTATTGTCACCTACTTGCATTAACACATCCATTCTAAAAGTTATAGCCTCTGAATCCGATTTATTTTTGAATGAAATTAACAATTAGGAGTTTGGCAAAAGATTGCTGGTATAAAGTAGTTTATTGAAAAAGCAATCAGAAACGCTTTGGAAAGAATTTATAATTCTTATGATATAAGCATATAAATAAGAGATCTATTAGATATTTAGAAATTCTTTATAGACTGGGAATATCTGAAGGTGTTCAACAGGTGATGGAAAGGATTAATGTACAGGTAATTCAAAAGGTCAGTAATACACTTTGTAATTTTCTTAATGCTGGTAAAGATCACGAAATTTTGCTGTCTAAATTTATGAATAATTGTGTATAACTGATTCCTTGTGTGAACCATTTATATTTTTATGTGGGCGAATCATGCTGTCCCCTTTCTTGCTTTTACAACCAAAAAAAAAGGAAATACTTGGGTGGATGGGG
>JAFIDM010012231.1:93786268-93825016 GCA_023159025.1 Thereuonema tuberculata
AGGCTGACTGGTGAGGCCCCCTAGGCTTGCTTTTACAACCAAAAAAAGGAAATCTTGCTTTTTACAACCAAAAAAAAGGAAATAAGCTAAATAATTTTTAAATTTTGAGGCCCCCTCGATATGTGAGGCCTGTGGCGCGCGCCTCCTGCGCCTATTGGGAAATCCGCCACTGAATGTAGGTCTAAGTTCAAATCGTTCTGTAAGTGTTAAAATACATCTAAAAATCTGAAAATTTGAAATATGACAGTTTAAATAGGAATGAATCATATTTTCTTATTCTTGATTTTTATATGATAAGTGTATTTAATTACATTTAAGTTCAAAACCGGCTAATTTTTATAAAGAATTTCAGTTCTACTAAATTATATTAGCTTAAGAAAGCTCTCATTTCAGATTATGTGAATAAATAAAGTAATAAAGTAACTGAATTCAATATTTCCTATACTTTCCCAATAGCTCAATTTAAAAAAAATAAAAACCATAAATTTGATAGTTTCGATTTATGGTTTTTATTTTTTTTAATTTCAACTATTAGGAAAGTAAAGTAAAGCTTGAATTCAGTTACTAGATTAGTACTTTATTTATTTATAGAATAAGAAATGGGAGCTTTTTGAAGCTAAAATAATTTATTAGAACTGAAATTCTTTCGAAAAATTAGCAAGTTTGAGCTTAAATATAATTAATTCAGTTATCATATAAAAATCAAGAATAGGAGAATATGATTTATTCATATTAAACTGTCATATTTCAAATTTTCAAATTTTTAGTTGTATTTTTAACACTTACAGAACGATTTGAACTTGAACCAAATCATCCAAACTGACATACACCTCACCTTAAAACAATACCTTCATAAGCATTGTTTTGCAGTGAAGAGGCAGTGAAATCTTCCAGACCAAAGTAGCTAAAAAAAAAAAAGACTATGACTTTTAAAAAGTCAAATTTATTCAAAGACGGAAAAAAAACCCTGTTGAAAACAGAACAGTGACTACATTGTAAAGTGACAACATACTTGTGATTCCTTCCCAACAATTTCCAGCTATTTTTAAAAAATAAATGAAAACAAAACAGAAGGAATTATTCTCCAACTACCCCAAGTGTAATCATTCAAATGTAATGAGATTTAGAAAGGTAAAATTAAACTCCCAAATTTGATGTAAATCACTGCATTATTCTTTGAATTACTTAAGGACATTGTATTTTGGCTCTTATTTAAAATTTGTGCGCAAGATGGGTTTACATATATCAAAATTTAATAAGAAGTACACTAGAATTATTCTGTATTTATTAAGAAATTTTATATTAACTAAAATAATATTGTTTGAGTTAATTCAGAACTTAATATTTGATATTTATTATTTATAAATCTAGAACCGAAGCTACATCCACTTAGGACCACACAGTAATATTTAATTCAAGTATAAAATTTGATGTTATTTAGTATATTTTTTAATTACTTATTGTTTGGTATTTTATCCTTATTACAAAATGTATATAAACAGAGGCTACAAATATCAAAATCTACTTAGGGCTCAACAATATTATTTAATTCTTAAATATAAGATTTGATGTTGATCAATGCAGTATTTTAAGTGACTCTGTATGAAAGTGTAAAGAGATAGCTCTTATGTTCACTCTGTCCACCTGTCACATCTTACAACACAAACTACAAGACAGGCAGATATGAGCCATACCTTATTGAAACCCTTAGGCTCAATTTGCAGAGGTGGGCAAAAATACAAATCGAGTCTGTGGTCACTTCCTGTCTCACAGGAAGCATCCAAAAATGAAACATGTAGGGGTTCGCTATGATTTTTGTGTACATTTTGAAAGCAGTTTTTTGTCTTGTATAAATTGGTTAAGAACAAGGTATTTGGTCCTTATTGTGAAGTCCTATAAATAGGAGCTACAAACACAAAATCTGGCAAACCAGGCATACTGCACAAACAATATGTGGTCATGCTCCATCTTGCATAGAACATGTCGAGTGTGAGCATTGTCTTTGTTGCAATTCAGCAATGAGAAATGTTTGCAGCATTTGCAAATATATCTCTCCATTAATGGTACAGGTAACAGGACCTGTAGAATTCATAGTCTCAAAAAAGTATGGTCCTAATATGAACTCTGCTGTGAATCAATACCCCACAGTTACTTTTGGAGAATGCAGTGGCACTTGATGAATTACTGAGGGACGTTCACATGCCCAGATTCGGCAGTTTTGAGTGTTGACTGGCCCATTCAGATAAAAATGAGCCTCATCTCCCCACAATATGTTCCAAGGCCAATCATTGTTGATATCCATTTGGGCAAGAAATGTTAGCATGAAAGTCAGGCGCTTATCATAATCTTTAGGTTTTAGTTTTTGCACATGACTGATCTTGCACACGACGGATAGACATGCAGCATTTTCCATGAGATTTTCCAGATAGTCCCATAAGGCATATCGGTTTGGCAAGCTATTGCACGAGCGCTTGGACCATTACTAGTCCCTGTGTTGTCGAACACTGCAGTGGCAACATCTGTTACTGTGTTGTCTGATATTGGTTTTCATCCTCTGCCAGCTCTCACTCCTAGCGATCCAGTTTCCTCGAAATTTTGAATCATAGCTCGCAGTGCCATAGCCGACATTGGACCTTTACGTAGGTTATGAAGCCTTCGAAAGTCCCTAAGAGCCACTGCTGCATTGCACTCTTAGTGTAAAACAGCTTTACAAGTAACGCACGTTGAGGTAAGGTAGGCCGTATATTGAGTACAACTCGACAGTCAATCGACGAACTGCTTGACTGAACGTTCACTCTTCCCTTTTTAAAAGGACTGAGCAGTGCTGCTGTCACTTCTGCACTAGAAAATTTGCACAATCTACGTTTAGAGTGACA
Organism: Thereuonema tuberculata; assembly: GCA_023159025.1. Lineage (NCBI taxonomy): Eukaryota > Metazoa > Arthropoda > Chilopoda > Scutigeromorpha > Scutigeridae > Thereuonema > Thereuonema tuberculata. The sequence goes on from JAFIDM010012231.1 coordinate 93,789,145, forward strand.
GCAGGACCAAATTTTCTTCTATTGGCGACTTTTGATACTAATTTTTTTTTTTTGCAGAATTCTTCTCCCCATGCCCTCAATAGACTATTCCTGAATTTTGGTTTCATTCCATTCATTAGTTTTTGCTGCAGATGCCTCCAAACAGGAAAAGTTATTTTATGGCCATCTTGTATTTTCTGTTAAGTATATTAGAAAAAAATTAGATTATATATTACTTGCACAATGAGTTTACAATTCCATTAGTAGCCTATTGTAAGAAGAAAGTAAAAACAATTATTGAAACCTCATTGGTTTTTAAAAATATAAAGTTTTTATGAAACATTTAGATTTATACATTAAAAATATATTATTTAAATATTTATAATAATTTACTAAAATTTTTTATATTATTTAAAATATGTAATAAAATATAAATATCAAACACTATATTTACTATGGATTATGAAATAAAATTATAATTATTAAAAAATTAATTTTTAAAGTTTTTAATAAAAACTATAAATTTTAGGTTTAAACTTCAATTTTTTATAAAATATTAAATTCTAAATTTTTATATTTTTTAAACTTTAAATACTTATAGTGAAAAATGTCTGTTAAGCCCAGCACAAGAATAAATAAAAAGAATTGCCTTTTCCGATTCATTTTTACGGGGTGGATTAGGGAACAGCTGTTTCACTCTTCAATGAGATCATCAGCCCTAACCCGCCACCCTCGATGAAATGAATCAGAAAGGCGTTGCCTATGGTGAGGTCAACAGTCAGCCTGACTATGGCCTCCCAAAGGCGAAAAGGCAATAAACAAAATTTCCAAAAAGCCGAGAGGCAGTATTGGAAACATTCCCTACAACTAGTAGGCGAATAGCAATAAATAACAAAAACACAAAAAGGAAAAACAACAAACAAGGCTACATTTAAGCAAAAGAAAGGGTTAACGTGCTGACAAATTCACTGAAAAATGTCTGTTAAGTCCAGCACAAGAATAAACAAAAAGAATTGCCTTTTCCAATTCATTTTTACGGGGTGAATTAGGAAACAGCTGTTTCACTCTTTAACGAGATCATCAGCCCTAACCCGCCACCCTCGATGAAATGAATCAGAAAGGCGTTGCCTATGGTGAGGTCAACAGTCAGCCTGACTATGGCCTCCCAAAGGCGAAAAGAATATTAAATGAATATTAAAAGAATATAAATAAAGGCGAAAAAAAAAAAAAAATTTTGTTGAATAGATTTTTTGGTCCGGCCCCCCCCCTCCCAAAATAATAAAGGTATGTCCTCCCAAAGTTTTTTTTTTTTTGGTTGAACAGATATGTTTCCATGGGGTGTCTACTTAATTATATTAATCTTGGGCCCCCCCCCCGAAAATATATTCTATATACACCACTGCCATTCGGTGATTAATCAAGATACCATGCGAATTATTCGCACGGGTCAACCTGTTTACAAAAATGTATAAGGCGCCATGCCATCTATTGACAATCTGTTCATTTATTTATTTCCACATTACCATTCGGTAACTGATCAATATATCCTATGAATTATTCGCACGGGTCAACCTTTTTATAAAAATGGAGAAGGCGCCATCTATTGACAATGTGTTTAACTAACATGCATGACAGCTGTTGGATTTGTTTATTATTTATCAAAGATGGTTTTTTTGTTGCAAAATATTCGCACGGGTCAACTAGTAATATATTGAAGTACATACAGTAAAAAACTGGTTTATGCATATTTCAAGAGTAAAATTTTAAATTACACTTAAATGAGAATTACTTAGAACTCAAGTATAACTTTATTTTTAATTAAACTTAAATAAGAACACTCATAATAAATATTTGTGTTTTAGATAGATATTTTCCAATATATGATATGCATAACTGTAAAACTGTCAATTTCAAAATACTGTATTCATTTTCACAAAAGTTTTCTAATTTCATGTTTTAAGAAACTTTAAAAGATTGAATAAAATACTGTACACTCATTACATAATTACAGTTCTAATATAAATGAAAAGCAAAGACTCACCAAATTTTCACTAATTTTCCATCATTTTGTTACACTTTTCCATATCTACAAATTTTCTCTTTTGTTGAAGGCTGCGCTTTACAGATTTTGAAACTAATTTTCAACATTCTTCTAAAATGGACTCTGTCTTACTAATGACTGCCACATAATGTAGTGTAACTTATATTTAAGCTATTTGCTATTTCTGCTTTTGATCTTTGGGAGTTGTCTTTCACTTCCTGAATAAATCTAACCTTTTCTTCTAAAGAGTAACTTTTCTTTTTTTCTATTATCATGGCTACAAGAAAAAGACTAAAGTAAATTTAGGGAACACATGTTTCATCAATGCAAAAATTCATTCAGTTGGATTCCCACAGTTTTTGTCTCTGATCGACTTTTTATTAAAAGCTGTTCAGGAATCTCATGAACGCAACGATTATATATCAATACAGAAAGCCGAATTGTATATCAGTGCATCTGGATAATATTGATGCAATGTCGGCGGACCTGGCAGAGAGCGCCAAAAGAGACCCCAGATGCCAGTGTCGAAGGCCTTCCCAGATTGGCCAATTAAGCCGCTATGTTTGGCCAGGCCGGTAAACAAGCTGATCGGCTCTCCCCTCCCGATGACTGACTAAAGAGGAAGCTCCGAGAGCTGACTTGGATTTCAGAATCCGATCTTTATGTCTTTGACCTGTATAATATTGTAGATAAACTGTAATTAATTGTAAATAAACATGTGTACATTATGTAGAATCCTTGACGTTAGTCTCTCTCATTTTGACCACATATCACTGATGTCGGCGGACATGGCAGAGAGCGCCAAAAGAGAGACCCAGATGGCCGCTGGTGAGGTCCTCGTGGCAGGACTCGGCAATGTGGCGGCGCAGATGCTGCGGGATGACTAGCAGCCGGGGATACGGCAGGCGGGGTCGAAGCTCTCCTTGAAGAGTACGCCGTCTCTTAGTGCGTAGCCCTTCCTATGTGGATGCGTGGAAGCTTGGGTCTCCGCGATGATTCGCTGTAGGGTGGGGTCCTTATTTTGCTCGGTCGCCATGTCCATTTGTCACGTATACATTCAACACTGCAGTGAATGAAGCTACATCCTTCGCACCCTTCTTTTTGGTCCATGGCCGCCACCCGCACAACACATTGGACACACTGTTGGCACATGTCCCGGAGACCTCCACAGACTATGCCGCCACCCTGAGATGCCGCCTAGACGATGCCAACACTATTGCCCGCCAGTTCATGATAGACACTCAGGGTGAAGCCAAGCACCGGTAGGACCAGTATCGGCGGGAGATTAACTACAATACGGGGACCTCGTCCTCATATTTAGCCCGACTCGCACAGTAGACCTCGCTGAAAAACTCTTACACCATTGGCGAGGCCCATATACCATCATCCGCCGCCTGTCTGACATTACATATGAGGTTTCCCGAACCCAGCCAACACCCCGCTCCCGAACAATGGAGATGGGGCACATCACAAGAATGAAGCGGTACCTGCAACCAGACGATGCACCTACCTGTCACAGCACGGATGATGAACCTGCGCCACCGGTAACACCTGCATGATCGATGCCGATCGTAAACCACTGGACAACGGTGGACCCAGAGGACAGCGCCATCTTCGCCCCAGCCCAGCCCGAACACGCCGTCCAGGACGAACCATTATGGCAGGAACCAATCCTCTCTTGCGCCGGTCACAGAGGAACATCAGGCTACCCCGGAGATACAGAGACACGTGAGTCAATGAGGGTGTTGATCCCTGGAGGGGAGCTACGATGCAATGTCGGCGGACCTGGCAGAGAGCACCAAAAGAGAGACCTAGATGCCAGTGTTGAAGACCTTCCCGGATTGGCAAATTAAGCCGCACTATGAATAGCCAGGCCGCGAGGGCGGTAAACAAGCTGATCGGCTCTCCCCTCCCGATGACGGACTGAAGAGGAAGCTCCGAGAGCTGACCTGGATTTCAGAATCCGATCTTTATGACTTTGACCTGTATAATATTGTATATAAACTGTAATTAATTGTAAATAAACGTGTGTACATTATGTAGAATCCTTGACGTTAGTCTCTCATTTTGACCACACATCGGCATCTGGGTCTCTCTTTTGGCGCTCTCTGCCAGGTCCGCCGACATTGCATCAATATCTATAGTTGAAAATACATACATTCAATCTTGTTTTCAAAAATATACTACATATAAAGGCGATTTACATATAACTTATATAACGTATATCTCACCAGTCAGAAATAATTTATATGTCATTAAATATAATTTTTGCCAGGACCTACAAACCAGAACTACGTACAACTGGATTACGTATAAACCAGTTTTTCTGTATTAAGTTAGGTATGAAATTATTTTGTTTAAAATAAACATTCACTTCTTTCTTTTCTAACTAATAATAGTTTACACTGAAATATTGTTTTATTATTTTTAAAGAAAACATTAAATAATTGATGAAATATTAAATTTGTATTAATTGGATGTTGATGTTATTTATTTTTATTAATTGTTTATTAAATATTTAGTTATCAATATTGCAAAAGTATATAAAGAAATATAAATTTTATAAAATCTATTATTTGTTTTTAACGTGCTTAATGTGTCTGTCGAATTGAGACCGAACACACTGAAAAATTTAAAAAATTTTATACAAAAATTAAAATGTTACAAACATGTTTTGATAGAACTACAGAAGTCTATCTTTCTCAATGTAATATAATAAAACTCAGGACAGAGATTATATAATGCTGTATAATCATACTGATTGTTAACATAAGAAGAAAGCCCAGAAATATCATTTGTTTTTAACGTGCGTAATGTGTCTGTCGAATTTAGACCTTAATTGTTCGGCCTCAATTTGACAGACACATTACGCATGTTAAAAATGAATGATATTTCTAGACCTCCTTACATTAATAATCAATATGATTGTACAGCATTAAATAATCTCTGTCTTGAGTTTTATTGTATTGCATTGAGAAAGATAGACTTCTGTAGTTTTATCGAAACATGTTTGTTACATTTTAATTTTTGTATAAAATTTTTTTAGTTTTTAATGTGTGTTCGACCTTAATTTGACAATGATCGACGATATATAAAATCTATTTTATTATTTATCATAAAATAAAACAATATTTAATTATAATTTTAAAAAATTATAATGTTTTCATTAAAATAATTTAGAAGATACTAAAGTAATAAAAATTGTTATTTTAGTAAATAATTATTTTTTATCTATAGAGGAACCTCGCTATTCGTACACAATCTGTTCCAGGAGGCAGTTCGAATGGCGAATCATTTTTTTCACATAAGATTTAATGTAAATTGGATTAATCTGTTCCAGACTCACAGATGATTGCTTATATAAACCTTTGTAATAATATGTTAAGCCTAAAATACATAAAAACTATGAAAACAATAAATATATAGGTCTCTATTATTATGTCGTTCTTTTTCAGTATAGACGATGTGGTAGATTTCGCCATGCCATACTGAGTTGCCAGGTCAGACACGAGTTCCACTTTCAAACTTCTCAACGATTTCTTTTTTTCAATTCAATTGTCGTTCTTACTGCTTTCCTTTTAGGCTTAGTTGAATCAGTAATCTTTTTTCAGAAATGGCTGCACTACTTTTAATAAAAATAATAAAAAATAACAATAAAATATCACAAAGTTTCACGAAGCTTGTGTGGATGATGCGTAGCGTACGGAAGCTAGCACGATACTGAACTGAAGCGACTGCGTGCCATGGCCAGTACCGAGGTCACGCTGTCCGAATCGCGAGCAAGCGTACGAATGGCGAGTTCAATTTTACTTGAAAAAGTTGTACGAATAGAGAGGCGGACGAATGGCGGGGTTCCACTGTATATACAGTAAAACCCCATTATAATGCTCCCCCTTATAGCACTATCCTGTTTTTTACGTTCCTTTCATATGGTCCTTGGAATTTTCTATGTAACTATATACTTTTACCCTCTTATAACGCTTCAAATGCCGCTTATAGCGCTTTTTTTATACCGGAAATTTTGTATCGAAAAGAAATGTAACACTGTAAAGATTCTTTTCTTTCCCTGGTAGGAGGGAATCTTTGAACCCTTTGAAGTGCGGGTCTGTGATATAGTGAGTTAGTGCAAAATTTCGAAGCGGAAATCCCTTCCTATAAGTGAAAAATTGCAAATTCTCCTTAAGTTCGATGAGAATTCTACACTAAGTCAGAAGGATTTCGCAGAATCCCTAGGAATTCTCTCATCCAGTCCGAGAACAATAATAAAAAATAAGAATGGAATTACCAATGCAGCGAAGGGTGGTTGCAAACGTAAAAAAGTAAAGTGTAGAAAATATTAAGATGCCGAGGAAATTCTAATTGAATGGATTCATCAGTCCCATTAAGTGGCCCAATCATTCAAGAAAAGGCATGTGAAATAGCGAGCAGTGCACTAAATCTGCTCTGAAAATATATTAGTGTTGCTCCTAGTAGTGTATCAATTGATGTTAATAGTTACTTGTACCGCATTGAAAATGTCATAATTCATAACAGTATCACACACCCACGGCAAACCACAATCAAAGATTTTTTTTAATAGGAAATAAGCTCATATTTGCTCTATATCTATTGCAGAATTAAGTATGTTTCCTGTAAAATGGTGTCTAAATGTTTCCCCATCTCATAAATCATTTTCCATCTATAGCGCTATCCCAGTTATTACGCTTGTAGTTCATGGTCCCTTGACGAGCGTAATAATGGGGTTTTACTGTATTTTTTATTTATTTTTAAGTTTTATATTGAAACGAATCAAATTGATTCATTTCATTTTTGCTCAGTTTGAAACAAATCCAATAGATTCATTTACTGGTCAGTTCGTTTGTTTAACCTTATATTATCGAGTTCATTTTTGCTTAGGTTTCAATAATCGACTTTCTTTTGTTGTATGCTAGGCGTGATTTCTATCTCATGAGAAAGGAATCTTATAAAATAGCTTGTCCAGAAACTTAAAAAAAATTTTTTTTCTCATCTTGATTTAAATGCCTCATGGAAGGTGATATTTTCTTTCCAAGCTGAAGAGATGAGGAGGGGAAAATGTTTTAGAATTTGTCCATAAAATGTTTTTTTAAGTCTTATCCAACAGTCATTTTATTTTTCCTTAGCTGAATGTAAGGCCATTCAATGATATAAAAACTAGAGTTTACCTATCCAGGTCACCAGAGATATTGAGAAACATCTGAAAACCTGTTTCTACGGTTCACAATCGTGCAATTTCTACACTGATGATCTCCCGATCACCAAGAGTAAGTTAGGCCATCACCAACAGAATAGAAGATTCTGTCCTCCAAGATGGCTTTAATTTTTAAAAATAAACTTTTATATACAAACATATGCAAAAAATACCTTTGTATTTTTTATAAGTAATTAGTTAAACACAAAATCTATTTTATTTTTTAAAAAAATTAATTATTTTTATAAACATTTAAATTTTTTTCATTAAAATTTTGTTTATTTTTTAGCTTTTTCTATGGCCATCGTAAGATAACCTTCATCCAATAGAAGCATTCCATCCATCGCCATCAACCATCTTTAAATAACACTACAGTATGTAGGTTATAATTCTTTAAAACCCAAAGCGTTTTATGGTTGTTGACAAACTTTCCTAGAGAACTTAATTTAATTCTACTGCGAGCTACTCTACTTAGCAAAGAAACTAAGATTCAGCATCAGATTAGAATTATGAATACTTTTCAGACAATTCTTTTAAAGACAATTATATTTAAAAGAAATTAAGACTAAACATAATTAACTATAAATATTTTCAGTGAAAGTAAATTTTGGATTCCAGTTAAAAGACAATTATGGTTAAAGGAAATTAGGACAAACATAATTAATTGAAATAAAAATTGCAAAATGTAAAATTCTCATTATATCTAAATTTTGATTGTAAAAGTGACCACTGTGATGGATTGTTGAATTGTTTTGTTTTTTTTATTTTATTTCAGGATCCTAGAATACTATATAAATAAAGTATTTTACTCTGCATTTATTTTACCTCTCCCACTTAATAGTTTAACTCTAGACAGGACCGTCGCGTGAGCAGGGCGACTGGGGCGATCGCCCTGGGCGCCGCGGCAACGGTAACAGGAGATTCCGTTTTTTTTTTTTTTTGGTTGTTGAATTGGAGATTGAGGGGGCGCCTGATGAAATCTTGCCTAGGGCGCCGCGGCAACGGCAACAGGAGATTGTTTTTTTTTTTTTTTGGTTGTTGAATCGTTTTTATTTAGTTGTTGAACCTGGAGATTCATTGCGTTTTTTTTTTTGGTTGTTGAATCGTTTTTTTTTAGTTGTTGAACCTGGAGATTCGTTGCGTTTTTTTTTTTTTTTGGTTGTTGAATCGTGTTTTGTTAGTTGTTGAACCTGGAGATTCGTTGCGGTTTTTTTTTTTTTTTTTTATTGAATTGGGAGATTCAGGAGGCGCCTGACGAAATCTTGCCCCGGGCGCCAACAAACCACGCGACGGCCCTGACTCTAGATACCAAGTTGTTTAAAAGATCCAAGGGTAATACAGTGGAGCACCGTTTATACCTTTCTCATTTATACGTTTTTATCATTTATACGTTTTTTTGAATGGTCCCGGCAAAATCCAATGCATATTAACATTAAATAATTTCATTTATACGTTTTTCTGAAATCGTAAATTTCATTTATACATTTTTTTCAAGAACTCAAGAAGTGTGAAAATGCGCATTTTAACTTCAGATTCCCACCTGCCGATTGTCCAGTCTTAGAAAAGGCACGCAGTCTTAGAAAATTGGCCTGGAAAACTTCTGTCAAGTTTTCAATAAGCTTTGGCGGGTTTTAACACCATGCAAGAATATCTCATTAGCAGTGATTTAAATGATAAAGTTAAGATGGCACTGTTAACTGTGCACAATGAACTTTTTTCTATATATTCCAAAAAAGCCCAACAACCTAAGAAATCCTTGTAAAGGCTGAATGAATATGAACAGTAGTACTAGTTGTATATTAAATTCTGAATTTGTATTACAGATCTCTTATATTTCATTTTCATGTTATATTTTAATTTACCTCTGACTTTTTATTGTTGGTTATTACGAAATTGTTTCTAACTTTTGTTAATTTCGTTTCTACTTTTTTTTTTCAGTCCCTTGAAAAACGTATAAACGGTGCTCCACTGTATTAGAATTAATTTATGAGTAGAGGCACTTCAATATTTCCATTTAAAACTTTCTATTATTTTTAATATCTAAAATTTATTTTTTTATAAAATAATTTATGTTTTTATTAATCACATAAAATTTTTTAAAATATACTTTTATATTTTTTATAAACAATTAGTTAAAGACAAAACCTATTTTATTTTTAAAGAAAATTTATTGCTTTTATAAAACATTTAAATTTTGTTCATTATATATTTAGAGAATAATTCAATAATATAATATTTATTAATTTTCTAAAAAATATTATACGAAAATATTTAATTATATTAAAATTTAATTTTAAATCTTCTTATCAATTAACTTTCATATAAATTATAGTATAATAATAAAATATTGAAATTGTAATCTTACATATTTTTTGTGTTATCAATTATTTCAGCATTATTAATTTTAGGTCATTTCTAATATTTTTAGCTTCTTCTATTAATGGGTTTAAATTTTAATAATTAATATTCTTTAATAAATACGTATTTTATTATATTTTAAATAATTATATTTTTAGTATTTAAATTAAATATGTTTATATAATTTTGTATAATGTGAAACTAAACAAATTAGAAATGCAAATTTTAAAATTATACCAGATTATAAAAAATACGAACCAAAAGTTAGATCATTGGTTTCTTTTGTTTCAAAATTTTCCAAACTTTTCAAATCTTACACAAAAATGACAAGCAGAGATATGAAAAAAGAACATATCAGTCGACACATCTAGATTTAAAAAAACACATGACAGTTGCTAAAATATTTTAAATAACAAAGATATTTTCAACTTTTTAGGGAATAAATTAGTTTTTGCTTATCTTTTCTTTTTTATATCATTTTAATAAACAGATTTCTAAAAGACTAAAATCAATTATCAGTTTAATATTATAACTTTCGTATTATGAATTTGAATATTGCGATCACTTCATTGAATTTATTATTTGCACTACTTGAGACCTTTCTATATTTTAATGATTTCTATTTTAAGACCTTTCTATATTTTAAAAATTCTCTTATAGCCACTAACATTGGCTAATACCATAATTTCATACAAGTATTCTATATAATACCTTAGTTATTCTTGTATTTGCTTTTATAAAAAAACATTTCGTATTTTTTCTAAATTATTATTATTATTAAACATTTAGTATTTTTTTCTAAATAATTTTTATTAATCATTTTGCATTTTCATAATAAGCAAAAATCTCTCATTATATTCATATTTTTTATGATTTGGTAGCGATCAAGGTTATGTATAATAAGAAGGAAAAACACAGAGATGTTATAGTAACCTCTGCTTATTTACCTTATGATTTATTTGAACCTCCATCTATTGAAAAGTTTCAAAGCAATGGTAAAAGATAAAAAAAACAACTCATCACTAGAATTGATGCCAATACAAACCATATTATTTGGGGGAGCAAAAACATTAATCTCAGAGGTGAGAAACTTATGGAATTCATAATCACTGCTGATTTACAAAGTCTTAAATATGATAATTCTCCTACTTTTTCAATAAAATTAGAGAAGGTTATTGATATTACTGTAGATATTCGTTACATTAGTACCATAGTAAAAAACTGGCGTGTACCTAGTGAGCTGACTTATTCAGATCACAAATACATTTGCTTTATTTTAGAATCCAATTACTTTGTAATGTATCTCTATGGAATTCTTCAAACTATTGATTGGAACTCGTATAAAGAGATCTTAAAATAGTATTAGGTATTGTCCACAAAAGATTCGTTCTGTTAAAGAAGTTGAGGTGGCTGTTGACTTTGTGCAACAGTCTATTATTTTCTATTTTAATGCGAACTGTTCCTTAATAGAGTCACCTACTAAGACGAGTTTCTTGGTGGAGTAAAGAGCTGACTCAAATCAGAAATTGCAATAAAAAGCTAAAAGAAACAGTGAAAGAAATGCTTATAAACAGTTCCTCACTGAGTATAATAGGCTTTAACAAAAAAACCAAACGAAATTCATGGAGAACATTCTGTTGAAAAATTGAAAATGTTTCCAATAGCTTTAGACACTTTAAAATTCTGAAAAGAGAATCTAATCTTCGATTTGGAACCTTTCTTGCTACAGCTTGGGATAATATTTTTAAAGCATGCTTTGCACTGGGTTATATTCCAACTCAATGGAGACCAGTTAAGGTACTATTTATTTCTAATACAGAACGATCTACAGAACTGATGCTAAGGCTTTTAGAACAATTAGCTTAACATCTTTTCTTTTAAAAACTATGGAAAAGCTAATTGATAAACATATTAGAGAAGGTGTGCTTAAGCTTTTTTCAATATATTCAAACTAATATGCCTATCAAGTTGGAAAATCAACAGAGGCATTGGTCTCCTTAACCCTCTCCAGGTGTCAACAACAACCGATGGATTGTGGTGGCAGTTGCCTATTTCTTCCACTTTGCAATTACAGAGGAGCTGCCGAACGCAACTGCTACTGATCGCCCGCTTCTTTGAGCGAGACATTATCCTGCACTATGAACCTCCAGTATCTATTGTCAGCGACCGTGGTACACAATTCCTCAGCACAATAATGCAGGAAGCCCTTACTACCTGCCAGAGACTTCACCACTGCACATCACTTTACAGGTCCCAGACGAATAGAGCAACGGAGCAGCTGAACCACTCCATTGCGAATATGCTGTCGATGTACATTGACAAACATCATTCTAATTGGGATGAAATCCTTCCATTTGTCACGTACACCCTCAACACTGGTGTAGAACCTCTCCTCCCAGTGTAGAACCTCAGCCATCGGAGAGTGGAACTTTGCCTGTGGAACCTCAACCATCAACGAGTGTAACATCAACTGTGGAATCTCAACCATCAACGAGTGGAACATCAACTGTGGAATCTCAACCATCAACGAGTGGAACATCGACCTTCAACTCTCTACAATCGCCTGGACCTTCAAACACAGAGCTCATGCCAAGTACGCATACTTCAGCATATGTTGTATCACCGAAAATGCTCATGCCACCTCCGCAAGAAGAAAATAGGACAATAAAGAAAAAGCTGGACAAGCGACGAGGTAAGACAGCAATACTAACAGCTTCACCATACAAAGCTGAGTTAGAAGCTCTTGAAAAAGACAAGGAAGAAAAAATGGTGAGACCAAAAAGGAAGCGACATTAGTTGAATAGCACCTCTGCAAAGAAACCTGCAGACAAAATCCAAAAAGCAAAGAAAAAGAAATTATTTGAGGATAAGTGTAGGCCTATGTCGTCGTCATCAAAAGAAAACCGTGATACTGATGAAGCATGTCTGTTCTGCAATGAACTATTCTCACAATCCAGAGTTAATGAAGGATGGATAAAATGTAATGCGTGTAACCGATGGACACATGAAGAATGTTCGAACGCTGAGGAAGAAGATCAAACATTCATTTGCGATTTCTGTGCTTAGGGCACTTTTATACTATAATTAATTATATAATACTATAATTATAATAATAATTAAAATACTATAATTAATAATCAATTACTATATTCCTATGTTATTTAATGTTATCAACGTATAAATAAACAAATTTTTATATTAACACAACATTTTACATTGCTTCTTATGGGTACCCCGTTTTGTCCAACTGGTTGTCCAAAATGGGATACTATGCAATAAAATACTTAGCATTAAAATACACATGTAAAAAAGGAATTTTTTTACTTTTCTGCACCATTTTATTATAGCTAAAGGACCTATGTAAATGACTAATGGTTTATAATACTGTTTTATTCGCTAGATTTTGTTAAATTAAAGTTAAAGAATAAGCGTCCCCATTTTGGACAACTTTCCCCTATTTAAATTTTTTATTAAATATTTAATTATTACAAATTTTTTAAATTCTTTATAAAACATTTAATAATTTCATTTAGATTTTTATATCTCAGTGAAAATATATTTGTTGAGATCTTTAATTAATAATGAATTTTTAAACTAGGCAAATACTAGACAACTTGACATACAGTTCCATTGGACATCCTTGATAAACCCTTCTTTATAGAACCAAGAGGATAGAACATGGTCGAACATGCTGACCATAAATCTAACCAATTAAGTGTGAAGGATTTAAAGCACATCACTGGTGATGGCAATCATATTTTGCTGCATTTTGCTCTACAGATAGTCTGATGTATGAGAATCACACAGAACAGCTTATTCTGCATTGAAAAAAAAAATAGAAGGAATATATAAGTATGAAGCTTACCATTTTTTTTTTTTTTTTTTACTGAAAGAAACATTCGAGATCACTTTAATAAAAGATAATCTTTAATAAAGCATCAAAGATTATGATTTTGTTGAACAAATCAAAGTCCTGTAACACATGAGATTTTGTTTGAGCTAATAATTTTTCCAGCTTTAAGTTTGTTTGTGTTTTTTGTTCATTTTTAAATGAGAGCTAGGAAATGTTCTAATTTTTTGAATTACGATAGTTTCGATGCTAGTAGTTTTTTTTAATGATTAAGGTAGTCCAGATATTGATATTAACTTTTCAATATTTTGTAGGCTCTGGCCTAGAAATGTCTATCTGATTTAATGAAGCTCTTTCAGATCAAAGGAAACGTTTTTCCTTCTGCTGAGGACTTTGAAGATGTACAGTGGAAACTCGATTAACCGTCACCTTCGGGACCGGGACCGTGACAGTTAACCGAATAGACGGATAACAGAAATTTCGTAATAAACATGTACAATAACGAAATTTCAATGCTGGTTTGGAACAAAAGGCAAAAAATAAATTAATTTAAAGAAAAATCTATCGGTAACAAATAGATATCGTCAAACACCAAACAAATAATAATAATAATAGAAACAATAAACAGTAGGCCTACTAGATAATAAGATTTATATGTTGAAGCTGTAATCAGTCATCTTCTGTTTCTTCGAGGCTCGAGCTTTTTTTCGCGGCAATGTCCCGTGTTTTACAGAGAAGTAGGTTTTGCGATCGATGATAGATAACAGAGAGTGACGATTAATCGAGTTTCCACTGTTTGCTGATTATGCATCTTTTGCCAATAATCACTATGCACTGATGAGTTCCTCCTGCTGCCAGGGCACTAGTAATTGTTTTTTACTTTTTTAAAAAAGAAGTTGAGCTAATCTGTTTATAACTTTAAATTGCACATGAATGCAGAGTGGATTAGTGATGGTTTTATTTTATGATGTTTATTATAAGTATAGAATAAAAATATTGTCGTTTAAATTAATGCATCAGACACAGCATTTTCATATATACACTCATTAACAAAAAAAACGACGCACCTAGAAGGAGTTGTCCGATGGAGACAAAAATTGGTGGAGAGGAAGATTATTTACAAATTAGAAAATGATTAAAATTTCAGACAAATTGAATGATTTATTTCAGAGTTACAAAGTAACGAGCTCAATAAGGTGTTGACCCACCTCTACCCTGAATGCAAGCTGCCACACGACGTGGCATAGAGGGATAAAGCTCCCTGATGGTCTCCTGCAGTATTTCTTGCCAAATTTGCTCCAATTCTCGGGCTAGGTGATCCACATTCCCTGGTGGATGCAGTCGCCTTCCCATCATATCCCAGACATGCTCAATTGGAGAGAGATCTGGAGATCTGGCTGGCTAAGGAAGTGTTTCACAAGCTGCAAGACAGGTCATAGCAACACGTGCCGTATGTGGTCTGGCATTATCTTGATGAAAAATAAGGCCAGGGTACTGCAAAAGGAAGGCTAGCATAACAGGTCTCAGAATGACGTACCGCTGTGCTGTAAGTGTGCCGCTAATGATGACCAAAGGGGTCCGGCTATCAAGGGAAATGACACCCCAGACCGTAACTCCTGGTTGAGGGTCTGTGTGGCGTGCAATAGTGAAAGCAGGATCGGCAGGCTGCCCTGGGCAGCCACGTCTGCGACGATTGCCAGGACACAGTTGGAAGTAGGATTCGTCGCTAAACACTATACTTCCCCAGTCAGCATCATTCCAACCGGATCGAGCCAAGCACCACTGTAATCTGGCCCGACGGTGTGCAGACGTGAGTGGCAGGTGGCGCAGCGGTCGGTACGAGCGTAGATGTTGCTCTCTCAGCCGTCTGTGAATGGTCATGGTGGACACTCGTGTACGGGTCGCACGTCTCATGGTTGATAACGATGATTCAGGCACTGTGACAGCTGATCTGACAATCACTATCCTCCCGCTCTGCTGTGGCCCTAGGGCGACCGCTACCTTCACGACGCTGAAATCTGCCATTGTCTACCCATTCCTGCCAGCATCTTCTAATTGCCACATCACTTCGACCCATATGACGAGCGATTCTTCGATTTGCCCAATCTACCTCTTTCAATCCAATGATACAACCTCTTTCAAACTCTGACAGTTGCACATAATGAGCTTGAATTCTGCATTTTTTCAGTCGTTGAAAGGTATCCTAACTCGCAATGCAACAGAAATTTTGACCATCAGATTGAGAATCGCTTCTTATATACACCTGCTGAGTGCGCAGTTCCGATGCGCTGTAGCTCTCGCTATTCATTCATTGGACACCAAGTTTAATCATTTGCATGGGCGGTCCCAATGTCTTTTCATAGGAAATTTCATTACAATTGGACAACTCCTTCTAGTGCGTCGTTTTTTTGGTAATGAGTGTATATTCATGCAAACCTTGCCGAATTGGTCAGTTAATCTGATCTGTGATTGGCTGAACCAGGAGGCCAATCAAGTACACAACTAGCTCTCTCTCGCTCTCTCTGACCGACCAAGAAAAAGATCCGAGCAGCCAGTGACCGACCGAAGAGGAAGCTCCAAGCAGATCTTGAGAATCCACCAAACATGGATATAAACTGTAAATAAATTGTAAATTAAGAGTGTATCTTAAGCTGTAACACCGATGCTAGTGTCTATTATTTTTCGACCATACATCAATAATTTCATGGGTGTATTCAAATAAAATATTAAAACTTGAATTCACTTTGGAAAGTTATGTACATCACGATGTGAAATTCTAATAAAACTGTAACAACTTTCAGATTTTAGAATGCTTTCAAATTTATCATTTTTTTTTATTTGAAAAATACATATAGAATCTATGAAAAACCTATGTAGAATATGGTTCGTAAACTATCATTAGTTAGTGCCTTTTATTGTGCAATGTATATATCTGAAATACTTTTCCAAATTGCAGGTCAATTATATTTTATTTTTAATGCTTTATGTTCGTTTTCTGGAGTATCACCTTTATCATATTAACAAAGCTCTCTGAAGACATATTGGTGGTTTTCAGCCTCTATGGGTTAAATTTTTTGTCAAAATTAATAAGGTCTACCACTAAAATTTCAAGCTTCAAGAATAAACAATTTTTAAGTTATCACAGTTATTGCAATTTAATTACAGTGTATTTTTTGGTACAATATTGCTCCCATCTCCTTACATATTTGTTGGAAATGTATCAAATCAACAGCAATCTTCCTTCAACAATCTACATATACTTCTGAAATTTTAGTTTCCTGGTTTGTGTAGTTGGAGAGTTATCTTATTAATTATAGACAAATGTGCAGATGAATGAAAAAATTTATTTTTACTAAAAGTGCATTTTTAAAACTTTTTTTGTTCTTTTTTTTCCCCTCAGATGGGCATTACAAGCAGTAGACTAATTCCATAATATCCTAAGCAGTTAAAAAAATGTAAGTTACATATTTTAAAAAAATAAATTAATAGTTGCTTGATCAGATTTAACCCCTCAAGTGAGACATGCACGTGTACATACCCATATCAGAGCCGGATTGACGTATAGAGTTAAGTTCACAGAAGTGCTAGATATTGGCTGCTTCCTGCAGCTAATTTTCCAACTGATTTTGTAATTTTCCACCAACCAAGAAACAATGAAGAAAGCTTTTATTGGTCAACTTAAATTGTCGAGGTCTAAATTTTAATTTGTAAGGATTTATTTTTTGCTTCTCTCTTCTATCAAATTGCATTCTAAACATGGCAATTTCGATGATGCACCATGAAATTCAGCTAAAACTATGAAATTCAGCTACATAAGGTAAATAAACTTACTTGTAGTATACATGAAGTCCATTATATATTTAAAAAATATCAAAATCCTGAAATAAATGCCACTAAGTGCACAACAAAATGAAATGAAGGATGAAAAAAAAAATACAGTCAGAAAGATACTGATACAAAGTTGAGAAGTCCTCTCGATTGGCCAGTTGATGTCCTGTGATTGGCCGAATAAGGGGAACAATAAGTGACATGTTCTGACCGCAGATCCTTAAGCCTAGTACACACCAAGAGACAAAAGTCGCGGAACATGTGTCTCGGGACAAAGTCGCAAGTCTCATGTTCCCATCGAAACGGGGAACACGATTCAATGCTGCACGACATTTTGTAGTCTGTATGTGTTCCGACACTTCTGAGTCAGTTTCTACTTGTCCGCCATGGAAACAACATTGAAAATAATTGAAGATTTTCAAGCCCTCCTATGTCTTTGGGATATCACAAGTCTAGATTATAAAAATGAAATAAAAGGAGGGATGCTACAGAGCATCTGGCCCAGAAGTTTCTGAAACCCATGCCATCTTTCAGATTTAATTTTTCGAGAGATTAATATCAACATTAATGCCTTCTGAAAATAGAGTTCTATTCAAGTAACATTTAGGTTTACGATTTTTCCTTTTTAACAACGTTAAATTATTTAAACACAAATTCAATGCACAGAGAGTAATCTGTTGGGACATCGCATTCTGATATCTGTAGTCCAACTGGCTGTTTAGGTGTGGACGCGCGACATTGTATAGCGACTGTCGAGGGACAATGTATCGCGACTGTCCCGAGACAATTGTTCCGCGACTTTGTTCCTTGGTGTGTACTAGGCTTTAGAACCTTCCTTGCCTTACCTTACCGAGATCCAACAACATTCTCTGGTACAGCAACTGACCCTCTTGCTTGGCTTCGGGATTTCGAACGAGTAGACCGATTTAAAGAATGGACGGACGATCACAAATTGGCTTATCTACCCTTCGCCATCTTGCACACCGCTCGCCGCTGGCTTGATAATGAAGAAGCCACCATCCTCACCTGGGACTCCTTCGTTACAAAATTCAAAGAAACATTCGTGGCACCCCACCACATCGCCACAAAAGCCGAACACTCTCCATCCGGTTACAGCTACCCCAAGAGTTCTGCGAGGCGTATATTCAAGACGTTATTCATATCTGCGGCAAGGTAGACCCCCACATGTCGGACGAACAACGCCTCCATCACCTCCTGAAAGGCGTTGCCCCGGACATACACACTGCATTATTGGCGAGTATCCGCCGTCAGCGAGATGATCACAGAATGCAGACGAATGCACCAACAGCGAGCTCCCCGCAAACCCTTTCCCAGACCACCGGCCAACCATAGCAACTATCGCTTTACAACCACCCCCAATGGCAAGCAATACCGATCAACTGCAGAAACGGATAAACGCATTAACAGCCCTTGTCCAAAACCTCACAACCCTCGTTTCAGAGCAACCAACAAACCAGTGCCGATCAACTTCCCCACGACAACGGACCAACGATTGACGTCTGCACGATGATCAGCCATCCGCTTCCGCTGCAGCCAGACCGGACATGTCCAGCGCTGTTGCCGGGAACCTTCGCCGCAACCACAGGTGCGACCACCCAGCCTCGCCGTTTCAGTAGCCTCTACAATGACTTGCCCAATCGACGAAGCCATATGCTGCAACTGCTCTGCCGACCAACTCATCTTAAACCGACCAGGGAAAACTACGGACTATGGCATCTCCAGACATCACCGGAACAGCCGCTATCCTCAACTGTCAGCTGCTACAGTAGCCCTTACAGATGCGGAGAACGACCCCCTCGCCAATGCCCAAAACACTGTCTCAACACCGCTGATATGTACCGCCGCAGAAACAACCATCATCCCGCCAGGTTCTACTGCCGCCATAGCTGTTGTTCCAACTTCAGATATTGCCGGACCGTCCTTAATCCAACAGATACCCGAAATAACTACCCACACTTACCTGACATTTCCGGCCACAGTCGCTGATCTCTCAGCAGATATTTGTTTCCTGTGGGTAACTAATACCTCTCGAGCCCCCGACGTTCTACCAGCACGAAGCAGCATTGCAACGATTGAGCCTGTACAACAACATTCGATCATAGCTTTCGCAGACTACTCCAAATCCGCCAGCCCCTCCGCCGCATCAAGGGTTAACAGACGAAGAGCTCCGTACAATGGTTAACCCTTACCTACCGCCAAGAGAAGCCTGTGCTATGCTCCAATTACTACAACGTGACCATTGCCTGTTTGATGACCCGACACACGACGACAGCTCGAAGCATCCCGCCTCACATCACATATACATGGATAACAGCCACCCGCTGCGCCAGAAACCTTACCAGGTTCCCCCTACGGAATGCGCAGCCATCGAGTAGGAGAATGCAACATGCTGCGAAAAAATGTGATACGCCCCTCCCAAAGCTCGCCTGTTGTTCTTGTTCGAAAAAAAGATGGATCATGGTGTTTCTGCGTGGATTACCGCCGCCTCAACGCTATTACTAAGAAGGAGATACCCTGCGCGGCTCCAGTTTTTCTCCTCCCTAGACCCGAAAACTGGCAAGTTCCCATCGCATCTGAGGACCGCGAAAAAAACGGCCATCTCGATGCCGGATGGCCTATACGAGTTGAACGTTATGCCGTTCGGACTCTGCAATGCGCCAACCACATTCGAGCGCCTGATGGATAACATTCTATGCGACCTCAAATGGTCAATCGATTTATGTTATCTGGATGACATTGCCATCTTTGGCCTCACGTTTGCCGAGTATGAGCAGCGTCTCAACGCCATCCTGAACTGCCGCTCTGCTGCCGAGCTCCAGCTGAACCCCAGTAAATGCTCCTTCGCTGCCCAAACCATAAAAATCCTGGGCCACATTGTCACATCAGAAGGCATCCTACCCTATCCCGACAAAACAGACGGCCTACACAAATTCCCCACTCCGAAGACGAGCAAGAAGTCCGCGCCTTCCATGGCCTCTGCTCATACCTCGATCATGAACAATGCCAATGACTTCCAATGGACGGATAGGGAGCAGACCACCTTTGACCACTCAAAACGTGCCTTACTATGGTGCCAGTGCTTGACCACTTTCAATACGGGGCATACACGGAAATGCACATAGACGCTAGTGCTTTTACTATTGGAGCTGTACTCGTTCAGAACCAGGGAAGCCAACAGAAGGTAATAGTGTATGCAAGCCATAGTTTATTGAAAGCTGAAACCAATTATGCAACAACACATCGGGAATTCTTAGCCATTGTTTGGGCTACAAACAAGTTCCGACTATACCTCTACAGGTGTTCGTTTACTGTAGTCTCCGACCACCACGCCCTCTGCTGGCTCATGAACCTTAAAGATCCCAGTGGACGCCTGGCAAGATGGGCCCTTCGGCTCCAGGAGCACAATATCAATCATCTACAAAGCAGGTTACAAACACCTTAATGTAGACTGTTTATCACGCCTCCTACCGGACGAGACCACCCCGAACAACACAGCAATCAACATAATAACAGAACAACTAGACATGGGCATTGAGCAACACAAGGACCCAAACCTCTGCAGAATTATTATCGAAGTCAGCGCATCTGTATGGCCGCCCAAACAGGGCTACGCACTGATAGATGGCGTGCTCTTCAAAGAGAATTTCGACCCCATATCCCGACATTGGCTGCTCTTCATACCACAGCAACTGCAATGCTACATTGCCAAGTCCTGTCATGAGGATCTCATATGTGTACCCCTAGGCCTCGCCAAGACTTACGACCGGATCCACCAAATTACTACTGGCCTGGACAGTACAGGACGTTGTATGATGCGACGGCTGTCAGAGCCGGAAATCACCAACTCTGCCACCGCCAGGACTCCTTCAGCCGGTCCCGTTAGCCGAACAACCCTTTAGCCGAATAGGCATTGATCTGCTAGGCCCCCTCCCGTTGACAAACAACAACAACAAATGGATCATTGTGGCTGTTCACCACTTTTCCAGCTTTGCGATTACACAAGCCTGCGAAACGCCACAGCCTCCAAAGTTGCCCATTTCTTTGTGCGGGACATTGTTCTGCGCCAAGGTCCCCCTGTGTCAAATGTCAGCGATATGGGTATGCAATTCCTCAGCGCAGTGATGCGGGAAGTACTTCGAGTATGCAAGATGCTCCATCACCGTACATCGCCTTACCATCCCCAGACGAATGGAGCAACGGAGAAACTGAACCACTCCATTGCGAATATGTTCTTCATGTACGTTGACAACATCATTCTAATTGGAACAAAATCCTGCCGTTTGTCGCATATGCCTTCAACACAGCCGTGAATAAAGCAACATCCTTCACACCATTCTTCCTGGTCCATGGTCGACACCCACAAAGCATAATAGACACCCTGCTAACCCAAGCCCTGGAGATCTCCACCGATTATGCAGCCGTCCTCCACCGATTATGCAGCCGTCCTCCAACGCTGGCTAGACGACACGAACACCATAGCCAAACAGTTATTTGGTGGACGCACAACTGGAGTCCAAACTGTGCTACGACTGCCATCTCCGCGAGGTGACATACAATCCAGGAGACCTCGTACTTATCTTCTGACCTGCTCCTTAGGCCTTGCTGAAAAACTGCTGCACCGCTGGCGAGGCCCATACACCATTATCCACCACCTGTCTTCTTTCACAAACGAGATCTGCCGCCTGCAACCTTCCACTCACCCGCAACAGATGGAGGTAGCCCACATAACACGTATGAAGCCTTACCTGCCAGCGGACGAGGAATCCACCTTGCCCACCTCAGAGAATGAGACCCTGGCACTCAAACCATCTAGACGGCAGCTGGCAATTTCCAATCACTGGACAACGCTGGAACCTTTGCTCTGGAAAGATTGGAACCCAGTCACACCCCACCGCCTGAACCAACGGCACTAGATGCACCCCTGCCCCTACGCCGCTCACAACGTACAGCACCCCACCCTCGACGTTACCTGGACAGCTGATCCTGGGAAACCTGAGTCAGCAAGGATGCAGACTCTTGGAGAGGGGGCTATGATACAAAGTTGAGAAGTCCTCTCGATTGGCCAGTTAATGTCCTGTGATTGGCGGAATCGGGGTACCAATCAGCGACGTGTCTTGTCCCGGTCACGCTGGCTGACCGAAGAGACAGCGTCGCAGCTAGCACCCTCCGAGTGGCGGACCGAACAGAGCTCTAGAGAGATTCTTGAAATCCGATCCCGTTTGTATATAAACCTGTACATAATTGTAAATAAACTGTGTGTGTGTGCTTTAGACTAAACCATGGTGTTACTCTGTCATTTCGACCATACATCAATACTATATGCAAGGAAGAAACTCACCAGCTTGAAGGGTTAAAGATAATGAAGAAGCAGTTAAGCAAAAGATAGAGGTCACAATTCAGGGCATGGATGCAGTTTCAAAGTAAATAGTAAAACCAGGTTTTGAGAAAACTCTGAAGTTTTAAAATCAAAGCCAAGGATGAAAACGACACCTAAGCATTGAAAACACTTTTTATTTGCTTCAAAGAATCAAAATATAATCATTTTTAGTTGTTTTACATAACAAACAATCTTGAATTAGAAAAAATACCACACTCTTATTGCATAGAACTAGATGCTTTCCCTAGCTATCTCCTACAAGTGTTATAATCTCATTTACAATAAAAGGGGGTATGATGTAGGCCAGGGGTGCTCAGACTTGTAGTGTCTGCGATCAACCACAAAATATTTAGGCGACAAGCGATCGACTATTAGGACTAAGCTAAGCCATAGCTTCTAAAGAAAAGACGTACATACTAAAGAAAATGCTTTTATTGCACATACTTAGATATAAAATATACATAGTATTAAGTATCTAATTACATAATTGTAACATAGACTTTAAATTATTAATTTTGACTGGATGTTAATGCATGACACTGCATATCATCCACATGCTTTCAAAAATGGCATGTAATTATTGAGCGCCAACCGCATGCATGATAACAGGTGTCCATCAGTAAGCCAATTGCGATATTTTGATTTAATTATTTTAATTTCTGAAAATGCAGATTCGCACAAGTAAGTAGATCTGAACAATCCTGTTTACTGAAGAGCTATTTGTTTCAAACATGGATATTTGTCTTCGGGTATCAGAGACCAAAATTTGGTATCTTTTGCTATGGCTTTGAGATGTATATCTGACATTATCTGCAATACCTCATTTTGGACAGAAGAGATCTCCATATTGAAAGTGTTGGATATTTCAGCAGCAGATTTTTCAACGTCTTCACAAGCAAATGGATAGGTCATGAAAGTTACAATAACCGTCAGTTTTTCGAAATCAGAGAAATGTCTTTCAAACTCGCTCAGAATGCTTTTTAGCTCTGTCTTGTAATTATCATAATTTCAGTGAGAACTTTCTCTTGCTTCTAAAGCTGGAAAATTTTTGAGATCCTTTTTGTTCAGTTGATTAATCAATAACTTCAGTTTGTTTTTAAAAGAGTTTAAAATAGTTTATGGATTGCTCTGCTTTCAAACTACTTTTCAAATCTTGAAGTTTTCGTCTTCTTTACTTGCTCTTTTGCGGAAAATCATTTTCATAGTTTTCATGCACGGTTTTTTAATGCCTTTCTAAGTTCCCACATTTATATAATGCCTTTCTAAGTTCCCACATTTATATAATGCCACCAAACCTCGACAAACAAGGCAAACACACTTATCTTTTGCCAAAACACACAAGAATTCGTCCTTCCAATCACTTAAAATGGTAGGTTTTAATTTTTTTCGCCGTAATCATTTTATGTTGCAAATTCTACATACAAGTATTCTAATCACTTAGTAATAATAAATGAAATAATGCTGCGTTTGCTTTATATAAGAAAAACTAATTTTAGGAGAATCTGCAAAATTCTAGACAATCAGTGCTCTGAACATCACGCGGTCGCGATGCTTCTAGAATATTCCGACCCATCAGAGCACAGCTTGACACGATCGAGTGTTGTCTAGAGAACTTTCGTGCACATGCATAATGAATGACAGGTCTCAACTTGAATTGAAACTATTATTAAATAATTAATCTAGTCTAGAATTTTCGGTGTCCGTAATGCGTAATTATTTAAAGTGTCGCGTATGAGTGACTGTCACAGAAATGAGATTATTTTGTATTGATACCTATATTACTTCCGCGATCGACTCCGAAAGCTCTCGCGATCGATCGGTCGATTGACTGTTTGGGCATGCCTGATGTAGGCCATCATTTTGTATTCTATCATTAGTAATAAAGAATATGGGGGCAAAAATTAACTAAATACAACTTTCACTCATTCTTAGATGCATTATCAGAGACATTCAGACATGCATTGCTGACATTTGCACTTTTAACAGATTTTTACACTTTGTTTGCACATTGCTGACATGTGCACTTTTAACAGGTTTTTATACTTGGTTTACACACTGCTGACATCTACACTTTAGCAGGTTTTGCACTTAGTTTTGGTACACTTATCAAGTAAAGTTCTGCATATCTGACAAACTTGCAAATGAAGTGTTATCACTCAGGCAGCCATTTTGAGGTTGCCATATATGCACAAACAGGAAGTATAGCAAACATGCAAGAATAACATTGTTCGCAGCTTCCTTTAAGGGCATCTCCTGATATCTATAAGAATAATTGAAAAGTAAGAATTACTGCTTAAATAAATAAGACTCCAAGCTTTCTAGATTAGTTTTAAACAATAACAGCGTTAAACTACTAAAGGCTGTTATTGCATCTAGGTCGTCAATTTCCACCTGACCTCAAACTTTTTCTGAATATACAAAAAGAACTTTGTTTTCAAAATAAAGGTGGCCAGAAAGTCTGGACACAGAGGCAAATATACAAATATAAACAAATAAAGACATGCTTCTACATGTTTCTAATACAGAAAAAGCAATGTAAGGACAGTAAATGATATTACTGTATTACTGTATTGTCCCCCATTGAGAAAGCAAAGTTCAACAAAATGAGCAAACTGATAATGAACTCTGTCCATTAGCACTGCATCCCCAGTAATCTTCATGCAGGCATCCACGCTGGGTTGCTTCATATGATCCAAGCCACTGATTTTCATTGAATACACTTGTGTCTTCAACATGCCACCCAAAAACAGAAATCGAGGGGATTCAGATCTGGTGTCCGGTGAGCCCATTCCACTTGGTCATAATTTCCAATCCAGTTAGGAAAGTTTGTATCCAACCAGACCCTCACTGCTACAGCATAATGGGGTAGTATGCCATCCTATTGGAACCATTCAGGACTTCTTTCCCCTAGAACATATTATGTGCTTCTTATGCATTTGCCTAAGTGTCCAGACTTTTTGACCACCATATAGTTCTGAAGAAAATTATTCTTTCGATTAAAAGTTTCTTGCACTTCTTCAAATCTTAAAAATAAGAAGCTAAAATAGAAGGCTTATCCTTACTTATATTTCATTATATTTCCCAACACCATGATCTACTGGGAAACAAAACTAACAAATTAAGAACAAAACCCCAACATCAAAACAGAACTTTCAGTATCAGTACCATTATACGTACATCATTAAATCAAAAGTTGGAACTAAAACAACTATATTTTTTATCCACCTATCTCCAAATAAAAGATGGGGAAACATCCAACTACCTGAAAAATAAGGAAAAATTGGAAATAAAACTACAAAAATCCTTAAAAGAAGCTGTACTGTTAACAGCATAATACATAAGATAGAAATAAGACTAATAAGCAAAACTCAAGGCTTGTGACGAGCAAATAAATAAGCTATCAATAAAAAAGAAGAAAAAAAAAAGAAATAAGAAAAAGTAAAGCTTTCTTTTGAGCAATTAAGAAGAAGAAAAAAAAAGCCAATTTTTTTTAAAAAAAAGCAAGCATGCAAGATTAAAAGCTTGTGCTGAGCAAATAAACTATCATCAAGAAACAAAGAAAAGTGAAGACTTATTGTAAACAATTAAAAAAAAAAATGAATAAAATAGAAATGAGCAATCAAACATTAAGGCTTGTTAATGATCAAATAAATAAAACTGTCAACAAAAAGAAAAAAAAAGAAAGCAAAAAGACTTATGAGCACATAATAAATGCTAATAAAAAAAAAAAAAGATTTTTCTTAAAAAACTGCCAAAAAGTAATAAAAAAAAAAAATAAGAAATTCCTGAAAGAACTTAAAGCCTACTTCCATTAAAATGTTTCTTAAAATTTCACTTTTTATTTTATTATTATTTTTTTTATTTTAAACTGTGAAAGCAACAGAAATAAGCTGTCTTTGTTTACTAATAAATTATAATATCTGTCAATAGTAGAAATTTTCCATTTTTGGAAAAAAAAAGAAATTATTAATTCTGAATCACTTACGTTGTCTGAAAGTAATTAATTTAATCATTTAAAGATGGGCAAGTTAATAGACTACTAAAAAGACTTAACAATTGTTTCTTAATAAATGGACAGTAATCCTTTCTTGCCGCGCTGGTGTGGTCGAGCGGTCTCAGGCGTCGGTCTGTTGTGAGATCAATGTGCCAGCGCCCGGGTTCAAATCCCGGTAACGAGCATGGATGTTTCAAAAATTTCCTTTCCTGTGTTGTAGCCTCTTCTTCACTTTCTCTTCGGTCTGACGTCATTCCTTAATGGCGTCCTGGGGAAGGCCACGGGAAACCACCCCAGTATCTTTCCCTTGTAATTCTAGGGAGTCTGCTAGGGGTTCGCCGTCTTGGGAACACTAGCGCTCCCTGGAGCACGGATGCTTCGGCAACGAAGCTCGCACTTCGGTGCGAACCGACCACACACACAATCCTTTCTTGTTAGAAAACAGACTGTATTCTTATACTTTTTTACAGGAATTTCAGTTACTTTTACATACTAATTCCTTAACAAGCATCCATATTAGGAAATTGTCAAATACGTAAGATAGATTATCTCTATTTAATGATTCATAAATATGCCTGCCAAGTTTTAAGAAGATCCATGCAGTGGTTGAAAGCTTATCAATTTTGGGGGTGGGAAGTGTGGAGGGAGCAACCAGGCAGATTGATTTGATGTTGAAGGAATGTAGGATAAAATGTAATAAATAAATAAGCAAAAACATGCCTTTGATGATCAAATAATTATATGTATAATCATTCTATAATAGGAAATCATTTTTGATGATAGCTATTACAAGTTGTTTTTTGGGTTCATAAAGTAAGAATTCATGTTGTTGTTTTTTTTTTTTTGTTTTTTTTTTGTATTTTACATTCACCCCAGACTATATAATTTAGGTAATTTAAAGATTTCAAGGTAAAATGATTGGTTCAATTGATATCTTTCAGATATTTAAATTCACATTTTTTTAAACTCATAATGCAACAAAAGCATCTCATTAAAATTTATACAAACAAATATTAGAAATAAGAAACCTTACAGAAAATTTAGCCATGTAAATATACCTTCCCTCATTGAGCTCTTTGGAAACAAGAATCTGACAAATTAGCAAAAAAAAGAAAAACAACTCCTAATATCAAAGTTAGAACCTACTATTAAATAGTATATTAAAAGAAAGGTTAAAATAAAAACAACTAACTTGTAAGTTGTTTATTCAAATTGTCTCAAAATAAGAGAACAGCAAAAATACAATAAGCTTAACATAAAATTCTGTAAAATCCCTAAAAGAATCTATTTATAATGTCTAGATTTACTCAAAGACATCTTAATAAAGTTATACTCAGGATAACTATTTTTTGAAATCTGTGGAAATTAAAATTTTTAACTCTGGAAATTTTCCAAATTTCAATACAGATTGTTGACTTTTCCTTTGGAAAAAGGTAAGTAAAATCCAGGAATCTAATAATATTTATTTGATATCAAATGGGGTTAAATGTATCAAATACAAGTGAAGCCTTAAATACAACTAATCTGTTCAGTTTAAGTCATTTTTTTTATCTCTTCAAGTAACTTAATTTCTGAATAAACTGAAGTTTTTGATCAATCTTATTTCATTACTCTAGTAACAAATAAAGGATAAGGAAAAAAGCCTTGCAAAGTTGAATTATATGAACTTCTTTTGTTTTAATGAATAATATCTTCAGTTCGAAAACAAAGTTAGAAACTTTAGCCAACTTTAAGTTACAGACATTATAACACACTATCACTAAATTTCGCTCAAATAAAGCATCTTAAATTTTTTCTTTCTTTTCTTTTTTTTTTTAAAAAACAAATACAACTGAGATTTTAATCTTTTTTTCTTTTTCTATCAGATTAGAACAAGCTCGTATAACTTTATATTTAATTCCACATCAAACGATAGCAAGATAATATGTAGGGTTTAAAAAAAAAAGTAAACTGACCAGTTCCTTTAATCAGTAATGTTTGATAACACTAATCTACAAAAAAAAAAAAAAAAAAAAAACTTTTTTTTCTTTCACAAGGACTAAATAAATGGAATCTAACTAACTTTTCCACACTGAGTTCAAATATGTTCTCAGATATTTTTCCATCAGGCAGGGTTTTTTTGTGGCACGTGTTTAAAGTTTTAAAAGAATTAGTACTCACGAAACACTAAATAATAAATATACGACTAATTTTGGCTTATCTAAAAAGTTGTGTATGATGATTTTCTATTATATTTTGCCTTCGGGATGCCTCTTTTCATGGTCCAGCAGTAGTCGGCCAGCTTACTGGCACTCCATTTGACTTGGTACCTCTTTTCCATAGTAGAACTCTGCTGATGAAAACACTCACCATGCTCATCAGATGCAGTCCCAAGATTTTCAGGGAAGAAGTCTAGGTGGGATCATCTTGCTGCTGTTGATGTCCAAGAGCCTCCATTACTGAATAAACATTATTACAAAAAACTACATGGCCTTCTAAAGATAAGTAGTCACTTAAATCACTATTGAGACTACGATAAACGCATATCCATGTATCTTATTGGAGTAGATTCCACCTTTAAGCCTGGAACTTAAAAGCTCAGTTGACTGTTTAGACAAATTTAAATTCCATATAAGATCATTAAGATCTTATTGAGGTATGAAGTGAAGTTCTGATGAACAACTTGCTTCAAATGTACAGTCAATTCCCTCCTTTCTTTCGTCTTCAGTATGAGCTGGGTCGGAGTCAGAGTTATCACTTAAGGTTATGAAATCTGGACACTTTGGTAAGGGATACTCTTCACTATGTGGCACAGGTCTCATTGCAGATGCCAAATTGAGATACTTAACTGTATATTTTGTTTGGGACATAATTACTTTAATGTTAGTTAAGCAGAAATAGCAGTTAGTTGAATGGTCCTTCTGTTCCCTCCAAATCACAGGGACTGAAAACTGCATATGATGAGTACCATTTTTCCATCCAGTGAGAAGCCTAACACACGATACACATTATATATTTGGGGCCCAGTCTTTATCGAAATCACTATCTTTACAAGCTCATAAAGCTCATAACATTTTTTCACAAGTGGTGTGAAATTTTGCCTCTGAGACCTGAAAGTCAGTTTTCCAAAGACCTAGCAGAAATTGTTTGGTTGATTTAAACACTTTCTTGGAATATTGAAACGTTTATAAAACTCATAAAACTTACAAATAAAAACAATATACAGCAGAAACCACTATATGTGTTGCCAGGCTCACTACAATTTCAATACTGGCTACTGGTCATCTGCTTACTAAAAGAATGCAATATTTGAACATGTTTGAACTTGAATAAGCCTGTACAGTTAGAACATGTTTCAACGTGAATAAGTCTGCTTGGTGCCAAATTATTCTGAATAAAATTACCACTTCTGTAATTTACAAGAATTATAATAAAAAACACCTAATATACAGAAGTATATTATCCAAAAATGAGCCTCACCAAAAAACTATGCCTGATGGAAAAATTCTGATTACATATTTGAATTCAGTATACAAAACTACACTAGAATCACTATTTAGTTTTCTTGTGAAAAATATCATGTTGACCAGTGTAATTATAATAGGCAAGAGCTAAGTTTTTTTTCTTTATAAAATGAAAAAGCTAATTCTTCTTATTTTACAGATATCTTATTTCAATTCTTTTTAATTTTAAATTTTTAAATTGTACATGAATGTGACTTGCCCAAACCTTCTCAATTTCATTTGGACTGTCTAGGCAAGTTAACATTCTTCATTTAATTCCCTTCCAGAATTTATCAAAACTTAAAAAATCACAATGGTTAAAAGTTTCATCAAAATAAATTTGAATTCCATACATAACTTTTAATTAAGACTGCATGAATGCGGAAAAATTCAAAGTGCTAGATTTATAAACAAATGCATATTCATAATACATTGCATATGTTATACTTTTTAATCTGATTTTGTATTACTGATTGACTTACTCAGGTTTTTGTTTTTCATTTCATATCATAGACAGTCTCTACTTACATTTACATATACAGTATATACTGCAGAGCTAAAAGTTATAAATTAGTTTTCTTTTTTATTAAAAATCTAAATATGAAACTAAGTTTTCAGAAAGAGATATGTTGAATATACAAGTAACACTGAAGTTGGTATCCACAATTCTCAATATGCCAATCATGAGTTATTATGAAAGTGTACTGCTCGAGATATGATTCTTTTTGATTTTGAAACATATCAAAAATTCTGGTTTAAGCAATTCTTACAAATTGCTTAATAAACATCATTTACATGTGTATTAATGAGTGGTATTGGCTACAGTGGCATATATAAGGGGAGGGGGGATAAAGGACCCTGTCCTCCACCATCTCAAAATACATAGAGTAGACCCTAATTTCTTTTATATTTTTAAAATTGAAGATGACATTTTTTTGGTTGTTGCTGGAGAGAGCTTAACTTGGCAATCTCCAAAATTAATCTTAAATGTGCTCTTGATTGGCTGGGACTGTGTCAAACTAATACAGCCAGGAAGTTGAATGTGTCAGGAATCTGATATAGCTGTGAAAAC
Organism: Thereuonema tuberculata; assembly: GCA_023159025.1. Lineage (NCBI taxonomy): Eukaryota > Metazoa > Arthropoda > Chilopoda > Scutigeromorpha > Scutigeridae > Thereuonema > Thereuonema tuberculata. The sequence continues at coordinate 93,820,356 of JAFIDM010012231.1, forward strand.
AGTAGAGGATAAAGAGGCATTTCTAGATGCATGTCATGCTATAAGACAATAAAACAACAACTATCTGTAAATAGCTGTAGTTAAAGAGACATCTCTAACATTTGGCTTGGAACATTTAATGTTGTCAGCAAGTAACTTATGTCTATTGGTGTGGCAGGGATCACTGTCATTACTAAATAAATATTTCCACATTTTTGAGGGCAGCACTTGAAAGGATGACTTTATAAATAAAGATAATAGCTTTATGGGAAAATCAAGAGGGTTAATAAGTTCAAATACCTGGGAGAAATTATTCAACCAAACGCCCTTGACAAAGAAGCGGTCCTAGCAAGAGCAAGAAAAATGGAACTGTCATTCCAGTTGACAAAAAATATATACAACAAGAAGTCCATATCTATAAATGCTAAAATTAGGCACTACAATACAGTCATTAAGCCAGAAGGCCTCTACGCCTCAGAATGCCTTGCACTAAACACAGCCAGACAATTAGACGAGGTAGAAAAAAAGGAAAGAAAGATCTTACGGAAAATCCTGGGACCAAAATACGAAGATGGAAAATGGAAACTGAGAAACAACAAGGAAATCTACGCAAAAACAGAAAAAATAACTGACACAATGAGGAAAAGAAGAGTGACTTTCTACAGACACATTAAAAGAATGAGTGAAGGTAGACTGACGAAGAGATTATTCACCTTCTTCGACAGAAACCCTAAGACTCAGATGACATGGATCAAGGAGGTCAGAAAAGACATAGAAGAAATGAAAATAGATGGAGAAGAGGTGGAGAGAAGAGAAGAATTCAGAAAAAAGATCAGTGGATTCAAGGGTTTTCAAGAAAAGGCAAAGAAGAAGAAGACTTCCGCAAAATGGACGGAAGAAAGAAGGAAACAACATAGAGAAAGAATGAAAGAATATTGGAAGAGAAGAAAGAAGGTAGAAAAATAATCATGAGTTATTTCACGTGGTCCATAGTCGGCCAAATTCGAAGAAAGAAGAAAGATAATAGCTGCTCCTAAAATAAAATAGCTGTGATATACACATATTTAAGCTAAATTTGTAAAAATTCAAAACTTCTTTATTTTCCCCTTTTTTTGAGTCCCTCAAGAAAAGAATTGCCAAAATAGCAGTACTTAAAGGGTTAAGATTATTTATCAAGAATTTTCTAAGTTTAATATTTTGATCATATTTTGATCATTTGGAAATTTTACTCCTGAGTGATTTAAAATACAAACTGAAACCAATTCATTTATTTGTAAAGGTTTTTACGTAACATACTAACATTGAAGATCCTGAGGTCTCATTAAATTCTTTTTATTTTTTTAAAATAATGTATATGAGTTTGTAACTGAATTGCTTTTAGTGCAGTAGCATGAATTTTTATTCCCAAACCCATTTACATGAGAATTAATAAAAATTCCTACCTCTTATTAACCTTGGTTATGCTAGCTATCTCTCTCCTATGGCATTCACCCAGAATAATCAGGAGTCTGGAAAAGAAAGCATGTTCAAAAGTTGATATTTAAGTGATTATAATGCTTTAAATATATTCTCAGTTGACCTCTATCTTTCTGTATTTCCTTCATTTTGCAGAAAAGCATAAGTTTCTTTGAAATTTATGTATAACGTTTTTATGGAAAAACGTTCTTCCATTTGATTTTCACCTAAAATCAGAAACTTCAAGCAAATATCAAATATCAGTTTTATTCAATTAAATTTTTATTCTATTATTTAGTAAATATGTTTTTGTTTTGTTAAGGGAAAAAGCAGTTTTAGTTTTTTTTTTTTTGTTTGTTTATTTTTGAAAAATTAAATTTTTAATGTTTAACAAGTATTTTCTGGCGTTTCGGATAATTTCTTATCTAAAAAGAAAAGAAGGTTAAAAAAAAATCCTCAAAAACTATTGTTTTTTTTTTTTTTTAATTTTATTTTGATAAGAACTAAATTACAATTTTGGAGCTTTTTAGTTAATTTTGTTAAAACTGGTCTTTGGGTTTCAAAGTTGCTGAACTTGTTCATTTCGCATACTGTGTTCCAAATTATGAAGAAGGGGAAAAAAAAAAAAAAAAGCAGCATTATATCCTTTAATTTTTCTTTCACTTAAGAAATTACTTAGCATTAATGGTACTCCTGTACTTTGTCAGCAAAGCGATGTGTGTCGATGTTTCATTTTGAGTGGAATCTAATTTGACAAAGATACTGCTAATTTAGAAAAACTTAACTCACTTATAAAAAACCTTTTAACTTCGATCTTCAGATTGTACTAAGCTTATGCACAACGCGACCGCCGACTCGAAGTTACCCGCCGAGGGACCGCTATTGGGCAACTGCACTTCCGATGTATTGCAGAATCTAGTATCTATAGCCAAAATATCGAAATAAATCGGTTTTGAATTCTTTTTTTGAAAATAATAAAAATAAAAATACAAGTTGACCACTATTACAGAAATTTATAAAAATAAGGGAATTTAATTAAAATATACATCCTCATTACTGATATGAATCATGTATTATTATTGTATTTTTTTTTAAACTTATTATGTCGAAAATATGTTCGACTTTAAGTTAATATTCAGCACAATTTAAGTATGACATGAATTTATGTTTGAGAAATGGATTTTTTTTTCTGTCATAATGAAATAACACAATAAAACTATTTTTGGTGAAACCGGAGATCACACAAACGGCACACAGGCTTTCGACAAGATGGCTGCCTTGGCACTACTTTTAATACATGAATTTTAGTTTTTCAATTAACTAGTGAAAGGTAAAATGAGATTTGTAGGTAAGCTTATTTAAAAATGGTTTTGCACGATCTTTTACTATATATACTAACCCTCATCTGGCTAACGGCGATTTGAGATAACAGCACGCACCATCATGTATCCCTGCGCGAATGTATCCTTAGGAAGACTGTGATTGGCTTCTGCCGTGTTCTCCGTTTTAGCCCTATTTTTTTTAAACTTAATTTCAAGTTAAATCTGAAAAACAGAATCATACTGAAATATTAAAAGAAAACATAAATTCTTAGAAAGAACTGATATCGAAGATTCTAAAATTATTTCATGGTAGCTTGGATTCAATATACAGGGTTACCTGAATTGTGCCGCCAAACTTAAGGTTGTATTCAATCATGCAAAACAACTAATAAATGTCATATAAACATGGGCCTCGAAACGCTTTATTTCCAAGATATTAACGATGCAACAAATGCAGAGGTGTTGGCCATACAGTCGCTCTGTTTCACAGAAAGTGCCCGAAATGTCCTCCACCGGCCGCAATGCACACAGCACAAAGTCGTTCCATCGACTGCCCAACGCGGTCAAAGATGCCAGATGCACGTCGAATTGTGTTGCACCCATCCACTATGCGATCATGCTGTGCCTGGGCGTCAGGAACCAGCGTGGTGTACACCAATGCTTTAAGATAACCCTATACGAAAAAGTGCAGAGGGTTTAAATCAGGGGACTGTTGGGATCAGACCGAGCAGGTCAGGATAGTGTTGGTTCAGAAGTCGTTGGGTTGTACACCTGAAATGCATTCAACCAGACTGCTCCACTTTTGTTTGGGGGGGGGGGGGGGTTCTCCACTCATGACCTTGGCCTACCAAGGCCTACAGGCCTTCTCCCCTGGTTGACCGAAAAATTGTGTCGTCAAACACTTGAGTGCTTTGTTGCAGTCCCTGATTTGAAGTGCAGTTGTTTCGCTGTCTCTTACAATTGTGATTTTGATACATCTATTTTTCCAGTAGGATATTTCTCAATTGCTGAATTACCGCAATGCCTTATACATGCAGTGTCCCTAATTGCATAGGGAATTATCGATCAGGAGAAAAAGGTGCCCTTTTTTTCGTTCCCAAAAGATGAATTAAAATCTAAATGTGTTGCAGCCATTAAAAGAAAGGATTTCTTCCCCACGAAAATCAGTAGGGTACGAAACCCTTAAAGTAGTATATGGGTAGTTCTACAAGAATTGGGTAACTTGATGAAGCTTAGCCATAACTAATCTAAAAACTGACATTGTAAGTTATTCATCATTAAATTAAAAAGATAACTGTCCTTTCTTTTTGATTATATAAGTTAAAAACAGTTTCTTATAAAATAATATTGTCAAAATCTCCACTTTCTATGTAAAACGTCAGTCCCCTGGCGTGAAGCCATTACAAAAATCAGGACATCGAGGTTTATATTTTCAAAATTATCTAAAATAACTTATAACTCGGGAAACCACCCCAGTATCTTTCCCTTGTAATTCTAGGGAGTCTGCTAGGGGTTCGCCGTCTTGGGAACACTAGCGCTCCCTGGAGCACGGATGCTTCGGCAACGAAGCTCGCACTTCGGTGCGAACCGACCACACACAACTTATAACTTATTTAAAGATAATAAAGTAAGATACTTTTAAAATATTACTAAATTAAATGATTAGTAAAAATAAGTAAAAAACATTACTAAATCTTTACTTAAACCCGCGTGCTCAGTTTCGCTCGTCAGTTCCCTGTCGTTATTGAAATTCGAAAAATCAGAGTATTTAATAGTACTTCAAAGTTGAGACCAATCTGCTTTTAAACATTACCCGTGAAATTAACTACAGCAACTGCTTGCTACAGGGTAGCCCTTTTGGAATCAGTGAGAGCGGCGTGGTTGTGGTGTGAACGCGTGTCGGAG
>JAFIDM010012231.1:93825116-93846459 GCA_023159025.1 Thereuonema tuberculata
TACAAGTATTTTCGTAGCTATTAAAACTGTACAATCACAAATTTTCAGAACTATCTACATGGGGCTACGAAAAATTATTTTATACTTTTTAGTCCGTTTTAAAAACGTGCTATATTAAAAAAATATTTTTTTGCAATTATTAAAATTGAAGATTTACCTGAAAAAATATAAGAGAGACCTTATGGATTAATATTACTTAAAATAATAATAGTAATAAGAATAAAGGTTTTTTTTTAACAAAAACACTTGAATCTTGTCAAAGTTTTTGTTAATTATCTAATGAGTGTATTTTTTTTTTTGTTTTTTTTTTTGTTATTTCAGTCTTATTTCATATTACTACGAGGCAATGAGTTTGTTTACAAATTTGCGTTACCTTAATGTAAGATTTACTTCATTGGACAAAAATGTTTTGAGGATTTTGTTGGAAAACAATCCATCTCTTGAAGAAATTGAAATCCATGACATTTCCACATTCCCTTATCCATCTCTCTCGCAAGATGATTGGAATCTAGCAAGATTGTCTCATCCACATCTGAAAGTAAAAGCAGGTATCTATTCCTTCATTCCTTTTTTTATTTTGAGATTTTTATTTTCGTAGTTTTGGTCTTCTGACTGTCAATTTCAATGTTAATGCGCAGTTAAATGTTGTAGATTTTAATATTAGTTTTTATGAACTTTCAGACAATCTTATAAATGACAGGCGAAAATAAGGAAATACTTTTTCCTTCTACTTTTATATTTTTTGTCATGAAAGAATTTATATTATCAATAGTTTTTATTATTAGTATAAACAAAAGAAAAGCAGTAACTTTGAATGCTTTTTCAGCTTTAGTAATGGATGCATTCAACAAAAAGTTTCTGAAACGTTGGGTTCGACTTGAAAAATTATGGTTTCCTTTATTGAACTAAATCATGTAATTTAGTTTTCATTATTGACATCATTATCACTCATCAAAAGATTGTGGACGGCTCTGGTTGCTGTGGCTCAGCGTGGTTAAATGGAAAAAAGATGCAATTGCATCTGGAGTGTACTCATTCATATGACGTGGATTGCCTGTATATGAAAATGGCAAAATCGTTAGGTTTCCAACGTTAGTTATATTACCGTGCAAATGAACGTATTCTTCAGACCGAAGCTTGGTCTGATTCAAATGGATGAATATCAAACGTGTTCTGTCTTCTATTTTGCATATATATCTACGAAGTATTGGTGAAACAATTGACGTGTATCAGATGGCGTGATTTTAGCTCAGCGCACGGAGTGGTGTTTGAAGCTGATGTGCTGTTTCTCGTTGACATCTTTCAGCCACTCTCAGTCTGTCGCGTTCATTCTGTTGAGAACGAAGCAGATCTGAAGCTGCAGAACGCGATCGCCGTGCTCGGAACCGTCCATCCTGAAGTCGGGCTGCACGTTGCTGTGCTGCTTCCTCGGCACGTATTTGAGCCATTCTTTGTCTGGTACGCTCGTTCGCTGATGCCCGTTCTTCCTCAGTTTGATTTGCAATTACTCGTTGCACTGCATCTGCTCCCTGAGTACGACGACCTAAGTTTGATCTTCTGCAAGGCATTATTTTGATGAACTAAAGCATTTAGATCGATTGCACTGAACAAAGAAAGTTATAACAATAACATAGAAAATTGCAAAGCATTAAAAAAGGAAAAAAACACGAACTAAAAAACAAAGAAAATAAAAAATACTTACTGTATATTGTTGGTCTCCAAATTAATTTTGATAACCACTGGGGTTCACACTTGGGATTCTTTATTTTTTTCAATTAATGAGATAGTCCTAAACAGTCCTTCTGTGACGGCTTCCCTCCTTTCGATTTCGACTGGAAACCTCTCTTCTACAGAAGGGGGCCTTTGTTGCCGACGGAATCTTCATTTCCCTGAAAGGGAGACCCTTGACAATCTGGCTTCTGTCGTAACTGTTGGCGGCGACTAGCCGCTAAACTACCGGGCTTCTCCTGCTGGGTGGCTAAACTTCTCTCGGCACCAGTTTGGAGATCCACTGCTGTGGCAGGCTGCTATCGCTGAACTGCTGGGGACCAACGGGCAGCTAACTTCTCTCGTCTCCGGCTTGGAGTTCTGCTGGCTGCTGTTTGCCATGGACGAATTGGTTTTCTTCTTCCTCTTGGAAGTCAATTGAATGCGGCTGCTACTTCTCTCTTCTTCTCGTGGTGGAGAACACGCTGTGTGGCCACCGAACGATCTGACTTCCCTTCTCTTTCGTTCCTCGGTTGGAGACTGCTGGCGGCTTCCTGCCACGGACGAACTGGCTTTCTGTAGCTGCAGGAACTGCAATGTTTATTATGCGTAGCTTTTACGTCCAAGAGATTGCGCTGTTTTTCACAAAAAACCATTACTGTCCGTTTCTGAAAGGCACAACCACAACTGCTGGACGATTTTACTCCGCAGAGGGGTGATACGCTGAGATGGATACTTTCCTAAGAAATTCTTTTGGACATTTTCGCTGTTAAGAAAAAAATAACGGAGGAGATTTTTGCAATAGTATTTATTCTTTCCATAATTCTTTCCCGAAAAGCGCAAATAGAACGCAGCTACTAGTAAACTAACACTATAAAAAGTGAACATCCCATCTTTGTTTCTCCTCGTCCCTATTTTGTAGAAATCGAAGTAGACCTGACGCATGCGCAAAAGCGTTGAAGGCTCTCGTAAACAAAACCGAATAGTAAATGTGAATTTTGTGAAAAATGTTTTTCTCACAACGGAGATTTAAAAAGACATCTTAGATCAGACACAGGGGAAAAGCCATTTAAATATGAGTTTTGTGAAAAATGTTTTTTCCAAATGGACTTTTAAAATTCATCTTCGATCACATACAGGCGAAAAGCCATTTAAATATGAGGATTATCGTAGTTACAGTAATGAGTTCTATTTCAAATAAAACAATCAAGTTAAATGAACAGAAAATTAAAGCTAATTTCTTTGTAAACTGCAATTCTGACGACTAATTTCTTAGTCTTCCTTGGAGATGTTAGAAATCGTAAGTCACTAAGATGGCTTGCTGAGGTGTAAATGAAGTAAGATAATTGAGCGGCGGCGGCCATTTTGTTGTTAGGCAAGAAATCCCGTTTCTCCCGTTTCCTTCATTTACAGAAATTCCTTGTCCTTCCCTTAAAATTACATTAGGTGTGACATCCATATAATAGATATATAAAAGCACTCGCATATTCGAATGCAATGTTATGTCAAAATTTCAAAGCAATCGGTAAATAACTTTCGGAGGTTAGCGATTTTGAACAAACGAAGAGTTACATTTTTAATTATATAGATATGTTGTGTAGGTATCTAGTTGATATACTCCTTTAATTCTTCTAAAATACATAGTATTTCTTTTCCTTTAAAAGACAACTTCCGCAGGTCAAAACTTTTCCTTTTTTTCTTAGGATTCGTTAAAAGTATAGGGGAAGGTGGAGTAAGCTTCAACTTTTTTTCCCTCGGTTCAGTAACTGGTTTAAAAACCTGAAATTTGAAAGGACACTTCTTTTAAGCTTTATGTTCAATAAAAAATTATGAAACGAGGTTATCTCCTTATGAAACGAGGAATTATGAAAAATATTTCACCAAAACAAAAAGATTAATTTTCGTCATTTTACCCCACCTATATATGCTTATGCTTCTGTAGTGAATGTGGGTGGCAGAGAAGCCAAGCACTGCTACCGGAGGTCTATTGTACTAACCCACGGAAATATGGACAGATGGAGAGAAAGACTGAGAAAGTATGGTGGGAGAAGTGCAGGGGAAATGGGAGAACCCGAGAAAACCTGCTCAGCGCTGATCGTCCACCATCACGAAACCCACATGAGAACCGAACCCCGGTACTCAGAAGTGAGATTACCCCACCTAAGAGGTAAGTTGACGAAGGGAGGTGGGTAAGATGACGAACCGATAAAAGTAATACATTAAGATAGAAACATTTTATTTTAAAAATGCAGAGAAACTATTTCACTTACTAACGTGTCGCATGAATTAGAAAAGTAAAAGATGAAATATTTAAATTACAGTGACAGATTGCTCGTAATGAAACAAAACTTTGAACAAGTAGGTACAACAAAAACTTAGAAGAACATTAGTGTTGGCTCTGACACCATATGTTGCTTTGCTGCAGCATTTACACTTGAGGTTTTATCTTTCACTTTAGCAATAGCTGCATTCATTGTCTACTTATCCCACTTTCCCCTGTCACGTTTCCTTGTATAACTTCGTGGCATGTTGTTTATAATACCTAAAACATTCATAGATAAACAGTCATACCTGAGAATTTAAAATAAAAGAAAAAATAACTGCAACTAAAATTCAGTTTCAAAACCAATTTTTAAAATAGGACAAAAGCTATTCATAAAAGTACTCAAAAACATGTAGGGTAAGATGACAAACTAAGCAAACTTCTCGTCATCTTACCCGCCCTACCATTCATCATCTTATCCCACGCCGCCAATTTGGTTAAGAACTTATTTATCATTACCGTAGCTTATCGTAAACAACCTACATCACACATGGTTCTTTACATTATGAGTTGTATTTTGAGAATATTTTATGAAAGAGCAAAAACAACTTAACGTACTCGAGTAATTCCTTACGCTGTGAAGTCGAAAAATTACAAACGCAGGTTAAACAAACACATCTTAGTTGCTACTGCTCGCAAAACAATCTGGCCCGATATCCTTTGCAGTGAACTTCGTTACTAATCACCTGAGTCTCAGAAAGTACTTGGACATGTGCTCCTATCTATGAATGCTTCGGAGAAATACCGAGTTCGTCATCTTACACGCTTCGCCATCTTACCCGTCTTTCCCCTACAGTAAGAGTTCTTTTACATCAATTTAGGAAACAATTAAATTTTAGTAAGAGCATCTACCACATTATATTATTTTCATTATTATATTAATTTAATTGTTTGTAAAAATAATGTAATGTGGTATGTACTATTACTAAAATTTAATTGTTTTCAAAAAACTCTTACTGTATACTTTTAATGAATTCTAAGAGGAAAAGTTTTTTTCGTGTCCTCAAAAAAAAACCTGAGGAAGTTTCCCGTTTAAAGGAAATGAAATCAAGTGTATTTTAAAGAATTAAAGGAGTATATCAACTAAACATCTATGTATCAGATTTCAAATTCTCAGTTGTAGTTAGTGGTTAATCCCTAAGACTATCACGATTTCACTGAATTGTAAATCAAAATTTTGAGAATTTTTTTTTCAAATACAAGAAAATACAGTATTTCTATGGAAATGCATCTCAGGTTTCAAGAAATACGACCACTGATTCGAAAGTAATTAGGGAACAATAACTGTCCCCACTCAATAGCATGGTAACCTTATAAGACATTCTTACCTTTATAGAGATACTAATGGAAAATTAAGTTCATACTCCAACTTAGCTATCAGTGGACCTCTGCAGCAGTTATTTAGTACTAATTAGCACTCGTCATCAGAGCTAACCAGATTACGCGGATTATGGAAGTGACATATGGCTATTGTAGTCATTTGGCTATGCTTAAATTAAGTGCCTTTCCATACAGCTGACAAGAAATATAACTACAACATTCAGAGATGTTTTGACTCTGATGTTTGCGTTCCGAGAAAACATGGCCTCAAGGTTTGATTCGCAGTCGTTTCAGTCTTTTGTGAATTGAGTAACTCTAGCTGAATAGTGTATATAATAACAAACAGATACCCTATCTCGTTGGGTACCAATGAATATTTGCATTTTTCTACAGGCTAATCCTCTTATTGTACTCAATATTGTTCTAAGACTTTCTCAATTATTGTTTTACTTTCTTTGAATTCATTGCATTCAGACTTTTTTCTATTTCCATTTAGATCTTTCTGCATGGTTTCCTCAAGTAATTGCTGCACTGCCTCCTGGCATGCCTCTCAAGGCGGTTTCTTTAAATATCCGTTGGAAATCTTCTCGTCATCACCAATTTACTGTCCCACAACTTCTTGGACATATTACGGAAACATTTTCAGAAACCTTAGGTATTTTTTTTTCTCTAACAAAACTGGTTAATATTAAGTCCAGCATGAAAATTCTATAGACATAGATTACATAATGAATTTGTTCTTAAAAATTTTCCAAGCGGTAAAAACTACAACACATTAAATTTTGTCTGCACTTTCCTTTCACGAAATGCAATAATGAGATGCTGGCTGTTTCCTCAAACCAATGTGCTACTGTATGTAAAGTTTAGCTTATTAACTGTAATTGTAACATTAATTTCAAATGGCTGACTACTGCACACTTTATAGCGTAGTTTGCATCGATTTTTTCTTTAAATCATCATTGATAAAAACATTATCTCGTCGATAGGAAAAGGCTTCGGACATATAACTTACTTTTAATGAATTATAAAAGAAATTTTATAAATTCTAGTGACCATGATGACTATTAGCCTGACATTGGCACTATGGAGGTTTAAGTTTTAGTTTCATGAGCCCTCGTTGACCTACCTATCTTTGGGGAAATTCCTGTTTCAGAAAATCACGGACGTTTGTAGAGTTATGAGGCTGTGGCCCGTCGTGCTGAAAAAACAATTCAGCACGTGTGGTATGATAATTATCTAGTTCAGATAAGTTAAGGACTAATATAAAACTTGTCATATTGTATGATCTAATAACACAGTTCCAATCGCACTATAACTTCTAATTAGTTAACAGTATCTACCGTGACATTAAGATTTTCTTTGGCTTAATACAATTCTAATAATACCAATTGGGTGAAGCAAGCTTCGTTAATCCTGAAAATCTTTTTTTCTTTGCCTTATATTTTTCATTCAGTTTCTTTTCTCAACAGAAGAGTTGTTGATCTGGGTCGCTTTGAATAACACTATAGATTAGCCTCGGTTGCTAAACTTTAAAATGTAGGTAAGATGCATCAATCACATAATGTTTAGCTTTCTGTTCATTCTCTTTTTTTATTTCCTTTGATTTTGTACAGTGATATCTAAATATCCTCTGTTACTGTTCTGAAGTTCTCATCATTGTTTCTGGATATTTCCACACTTCCGGTCTTCCATTATCATTTTAGTACTTAATCGTCAACTTCTCATCTTTCACAATTAAAGCACATTTTACAAGAAAAAAATTGTTAAAATAATTACCCGTTAATAATAAAATGGTAATAATTGTTTAATATTGTGATTAATAACTGATTAGCAAAAATAAACACATAAATATTAATGAAATGTGATCCTACTTAATGTATCTTTAGTAGAAATGAACGTTCTTCCTTTTTTTTTTCTTAAATGTTTACCCTTTTATTGAATGGATGTAATTTTGTCACTGAATTGATAACAATTTCAAAACTTACCTATCCTCAAAATTTTGCAAGCCGAATATCAAGGTTCTCGGCAAAGTTACTGAGACAAGAAAGTTTTGCCAAAGAAGATGGAAATAATCCCAACAACACTTAGAAATATTTTTCATTCCTTGGACTATTCCACCAGCGCAATAATTTGTCAAATCTTTCAATAAACTAAAACATCAACATTGTAATATGAAAGACTGCTTTTTCTTCTACAGCTTTTCCCACTTTTACCGCATGGTGTCGCTGATGCTCAATAATAGGTTTTGGCAAGGATATTTTAGAGTCGGATGTAATATGAAAAACATAAAATTTAAATCCTTTACATTTCAGGAAACATAATTTTGTACTTTAACTTTTAATGGATTCATTAGCGGCCCCTACGTTACAGTTTGCCTGTAAAACAGAGGGGGGGGACCGCTCTTGCTGTTATGCTTTCTGGATGTCTCACACTAGTGGCCTAACGGTTAGAGATATTAGAATGAAACCTTCAACACGTCCAAACAATCAGACCTCTAAGACAATTCCCTTACCGGAAGCTGGGAGGATCAAAAGTGGATCATTCTCAAATTAAGTGCCAATTCGGTGTCCCGCCCATATGATTCAATATAAAACGAACACAAAGTATTTTAGGTGAGATTCGTTTCGGCCCAAGAGAAATATAATAAATTTTAAAATAGAATATCTCATAATTATTGTGAAATAAATGCATTTGTCTAAAAATTTCAATAAAGACAAAGGTTGTGTAGTCAAATGGCATGTCCCTCGCCACATTGTGGGCTTTCTGAACTAGCCAAAACGCGTTATTTAAAATGACAATTAAAACAAATATTCACCATAAGGAGTATGGATGTGCACTTTTTCAAATAAATTTAATTTAAATAAATCCCTTTATTATGAATTTGGAAATGAATCTTTTTAAATCGTCCCGTAGATTTTCTAATTTGCGTTACTTTTAAACGGTCTTTGTAGTGTCTGCTACCATGTTAACAATGGCGGCTACGATCAGCTGAACGCCTCCTGAAACTGATTATTTCGCAAGTAAAATAAGAAAAGTTAGATATTCTATACTTTGTTATGCTATTTTTAGATGAATTACTTTGCACATGAACAAATTGGTTGTTGTCACAGTAGTGTCGGCACTTATCGACCTCATAGAGAAAAAGACTGTCGCAAATAGCAACCTAAACTAACTGAAACAGACCGAAAGGCGGGAAAACTCAACTGTGTTACTTATCATCTGCGTTACCAAGCTGAAGTAACGCAAATGAGAATAGAGTAACACCAATTAGGAATTAACAACAAACTGTGGAAATAATAGTTATTATTTTTTATGTTCCAGCAGAAAACACAATGGCTCCAAAAAAACAAAGAATGTCAAACACAGAAAAGCAAAAGAGGGCGGCTGATGGAGTGGGGGCTGTAATAAAACAATTAGCGGATAGCCAAGTGAAATTCGGCAAGGACATTCTGGACGCAATGTGTCTTTTCGACACTCTCAAAGGAAAAACTAACGTCCAACTATTTTAGGTCTCAGAAGCAGACATCAAACAAGCCAGGGACAAAATCCCAGGAGATCTTGTCCCTATCAAAGGAATCTCCGCTATTCACCAACTTGCCACTTCCACAAGTGGCAAATTAAAGTACCTGGTGTTGTCATGTTTTTGTGACAAAAACACATTGAGTGATCACTGTTCTTGTATTTTTGCAATTACTTGTAAATCAGCAAACCTTCTTTTGGATGACCCTGTACCGAAGAAACGCTAGCAATGTGTACACAACTGCTGATGACAACACTGAGACTGAAACTGAGCTCAGTTCTTCTCAAACAAAACATGAAGAAAACCCCTCAGAGACTGAATCCCAGGAGGAGTGCTTTGAAGAACTTGAGATCAAAATGACGAATTTGAACCTGGGTTGTTTGTGCTCACAAAATTTGACGGAGGGGGGGGGGCGGAAAAAGGTCTGGTACCGATATGTGTGCGTCATTGAAGCTGTAAATGGTGAAGATGAAGTGCAACTCATTGGACTAAAGAGTGTGGATGACAGTAATAAAAGATTTGTGGTCGATGAGTCCGATAGGTCATCAGAACCATTTGGAAATATTTTAAAAATTCTAAAAATTCATACACCAAAAGTTAAAAACTTCAACAGAAAAACTGTTTACCGTATTTCCACGAAAAATCGATGAATTAAATGAAAAAAAAAAAAGTTGTACTTTCATATTATTTTTCATATTTAAATATGTTTACTGCCCTTAAAACCTCATTTATGTTACTCATTCTCATTAGTGTTACCCATTCTCATTAGTGTTACGTAAGTCAGACTTAAAATATCTCACTTAGTATATGAAACATGTTTATTAATTTATAACCATGTATCAGCAGAGATAGAAGTAGACTAACTCTAAAGCCTGATTACGATTCAAATCATTTGGACAACAACTTAGAAAGAAAATTAGCCAATAACCTTCTGAGTTGGTAACACAGTTGATAAAAAACGTGAAATACTATAAAATTGGTAAATAATATCGAAACGGTTTTTGGCCTGACAGGTTCGGTCACGCCTAGGACAGCTTTTCACGAATTGAAAATACCATAACAGTTGCAGGTGAAGGGGTGATTTAGTCTTAAGTAACGCAGTTGAGATTTTCAGACATTTTAAAATCTAATTCGAGGCGTAAATCATACAAAATTCATGTTATAACATCCTTTTATTGAGAAAGGAGAGTTGAAATGCGGTTTTTGTTGGTCATGTGTTTTTGATGTAAATTTGAAAATATTTTTTAAACTCTTGCCAGCTTCATGATATTGGCACTTAATTTGAGAATGACCCAAGTAGTCGCGTTTGATAAAATTTTTGTTTATAAAATTGTGCATATTATGGGGCCACTTTTGACACTGTTTAAAAGCATTAAATATCTTGTTTTACAGTCCGCCAAGCGTGGTCGACTGATCTGAATGTTGATTGATATGCTCGGTTATCTCACAGGACTGGGGTCAAATTTCTGGCGCTAGCTTTGATTGACCTTTATGAGAATAATCTATTGCTTGTTCTCATAATGTATTTCAAAACAATAGAATCAGGATAACATTCGAACTTAAAATTCTTCATTTATGTCAACTAAAATGAGAACAAACCAACGGCTTAATTATCCAGTTAATAACTTTTCTGGTTATTGAATAAATCACTTAATTATATTTTACATACTTTATTGACTCATGCAAGAGCTATTAATGGAGTTACTACAGCAACTATCTCACGTTCATATGGAGACATTTTATGTGGGCTAATTAAAGTAAAATGTGAGGAATATTCGGAAAAATTTAAAATTATAACATCATTTATGGTGACGAGTAAATTCTACAAACAATGAAACAAATTAGATAATCCTAACCGAAAAATCCAATAAACCTCAGCCTAACAAAAACAAAGCTTATAAAAAATTAAAAACCTTTTTAAATATATATTTTGAAGTAAAAATAAACATTATTATTATTATTATCATTATTATTATTATTATTTCAACAATTCTAGAAGAATTTCGTCTTTGGAATGCTATTAAGCAACATTTGGGTGACGACGTAGGTCCAGGTGTCAGGGATCTTATTCTTGGTTGTCACAAACTGAAACAAGTCGTCATCACTGCAACTATGTCCTTTCCCAGTGTTAGAAAAATTTGTGAACTTCAAGAGAGTAAGCAAATTGGTGAGTAAATTTATCTAACAATTACTAAGAACATCATAAAGCAAGTTTCTCAAAACAAAATGTATGAGGAATGTTAATTACACAGAACTAATTAAATTAATAATGAAAAACAAGAAAACACTGCACGCCAAATTAATTCAATTTATAACCATGGTTATTGCAAAAACGTTAATAGTTACTGAAAATTTTATATCTAATTAAAGTTTATACTACAGTTTGATTTTTTTATAAAGGATTAATTTTATTGCAAAGAGTTGATTTGCATTCAGTAGCACCTCTCAAAACAAAGAATACTGCAAACAAATCAATAACAAGTTTGAGAGCGCTTACTATTTTACTGATGACATACAGTTAGAAGTTACAAACGTTATAATTAATATACAGTTGTTAATCGATAACCCACATATTAGTGTTTCAGCAAAAACAGAAGTGAAAAAAACTGATCTTTCAAGGTAATAAAAATGTAATTAAGATTTAACACACGATAGTGATAGTATAGAAAACGAAATAAAAAAAAAGAAGAAAAAAGAATTCCTCAGTCACTTAACTATCTAAATACCACTTTTCCTGTTCATTACTAATCATCAGTTGTAATCAAACCAACAGCTGGAATATTGAAGTGGAAACTTACTAAAGTAGCCTGATTTGTTAATGCAATTACTTTTGTAATTTAACTCCGAAATGTACAAGCCATGTCAGCGGTAAATGTGATAACCCTAAGACAGGTCTCGTGAAATGTCTAAGTGATTGAAATTGAAAGCACTAGATTTCGTGATATAGAAATGAATATTTGCAATGGTAGACTGTCACCTAGGGTTATATGAGAAATTAACAAAAAGCTCAGGAGAATATTTTTAATCTTTAATGAGACAACATTGCAATACTGGAATTTCAATGTTGACTTTCTTAGGTTTTAAATAGCAAAACCCAACGCTTTCAGGATGAACTGCGAGTTTTAAGAACAATTTGATTTGTTGACCTTCAGATAGGATGTTACGGGTCGATAGTTTTTGCTTGACGATCATATTGTTAGAATTCTTAAGTTAAAACATTGTGCTGGAGTCCTCTCCTTTTCTGACAGTACACCAATGATGTCCTTGACTACACTCAAGTGCAAGGAAATCGACTGAAACTGATACGTAATGGTGAGCCTTAAATTGTCGTTTGAAATTTTTGATCGTTTGAAAACTGCAAATAATGAAATAACAAAAATATGCCATTCCCGTTCACGTGATATGCAGAACGTTTCCGGATGAATCCATTTTGTAAAACTAAATCAACTAAAGGTGCGCCATTTTTTGAAATGTCATGGACAAGAGAAGCTGCGACGGTGCTTTGGGATTGTTGGGAGCAACATCCTTGTTTATATATGACTAAAAATAGTCTTCTCGTATGAGTTTGCCGCCAAAACCTTTCAGCTCGACGTTGATTGGTTTTAACGCTCTACCAATCATACGCACTATTTCATCATATATTCTTCGATCGTGTGATGGGTCACAATGATAGTAACACTTCACTGACATTTCAATGAAGCAAATCAATGATGAAAAATATGATGCTGTGATTTGGGCATAAGGAGGTCCCAAAGATGTTCAATCGGGTTCAGATCAGGACTAGTCAAATTACGATTGAGTAACGCAGTGCTAATAATAAATCGGTCATGTCTTGCAGTTGTAGCTCGATGTCCACCAAAACCTGGTTTCCGATGAAAGGCACTAGTCTCCTGGAACCTCCGATAGACTCGTGATAGACTTCTATGCCACTGCTTAAGTTCCTCGGTTGTTGTATCCATCTTTGTGGAGTAATAATGACAATAGGATTCCAATAGAATAATTGACATTCATGAAACGATATGTAAGTCTTGCGTACACAACAATTTCACGTGTTTCCGAATGGTTTACGTAACGCCACGCACTTGAACTTCATACCCTTTCCAACAAATTCTGGCATTTCTCAAAAACTTGTTGTCATATAGTCACACGTTCGGTGTCATGTGAACATGAATTTCATTTTCTTTGTTATTTTATTGCTTATAGGTTTCAAACGATCGAAACTTTGCGAATACTTAAAGTTCACCATTGCGTTTGAGTTTGGGTCTTTTTCCTTCCACTCGAGTGTATTTAAAATTCATCGTTCTTGTTAGTAGATTATTATTTAAATGAAAGCACGATTACAGTTATTTTTTTTATTATTGGAACCGATTAACTATGAAACATAATTATGTAGAACTTTCATTTATTATCTAAATGTAAATTCTTTTAACTTCTCATTTTAAATTCTTTGACATTTAATTCACAGTTCAAAGTTCCTAACAGTTCCTAATTAATTGCTCTAATATTTGCTGAGTAATCATCATTTCTTAATATTTCATTCTTTTACTATAATATATATTCACTGTATTTCCAGATACAATCCGTCTATTTCTTAATTGATTGTATGTAGTATTTTTTTTAATATAAAAATATTTATTTGGTGTGAACTCCAGTATATTTCCACTTAACTGTGAAAATATTCTTGCTTTCATTCTACAATACCCTACAGTAATGGACCGGACACCTGCATATTTACATAAAATCAGACGTGATCGTCAAAGTGCATGTGCGCACGTGATCAGTGAGTTTCAACAGGCATCAGGGGTTACATTGCGGAATACATCCCAATCACAATACATTGAAGAAGGAAATGCACGCCCTTAAAATCCACAAACCACACATCTCACCATTCAACAGAACCGCCAGACTCAAGTGGTATTTGCAAAGTCGCAACTGAACTGTAGAGCAGTAGAAAACAATTTTATGGAGTGTATTGTGCCTCACCACCTTACACACTCTTCCAGTCGGATGGACGTGTTTGAATGTGGCGAATGCCAAGCGAACGTCTTTTACCCGAGTGCATCGTTCCAACTGTGAAGTTCGGGGATGGGGGAATCTTGCTGTGGGGGTGATTCTCATAGTATGGCCTGGGACCATTACATGTTGCGGGAATCTTGAACTCCGAAGGCTACAAAGACATTTTGGATAATCTGGTTGTTCCTACTCTCTGGCAAATGCTTGGAAATGACGATAGTTACTTTCAGGGTGACAATGCTCCATGCCATGTTTCAGCCTCTGTCCAGCAGTGATATACAGAGATGGCTGTAAAGCGGCTTCCATGGCCTGCTCAGAGTCCCGACCTAAACCCTATCGAACATTTATGGGACGAGTTAGAGCATAGATTGAGGGCCAGGGGACCACGTCCGACATCTATAGCTGCACTGGCCATGTTCTTGAAGCAGGAATGGACATAAAAACCCTTAGCTCTGTATCAAAATTTTGTGAAACGCATGCCCCACAGGGTGGCTAATGTAATTTCAGCACGTGGGTGCCCATCCCACTCTTAAATCAAGTACACTCTCACATGTTTCCAATAATGCGCTGTCCGGTCCATTAGTGTAGGGTAGTGTATATCACTGAATCCTTTGTTCCATTAACGCAATTACTTTTATTTAATTTGAATTAAAATTTCAGCTTATATTAATCTTTATAGTTTGTGTCTGCAATAAGGCTGCTTGACTTTCTTTTCATTTCTGTTTAACCACATGTACATAAATAATGTAAATTTAATTACATTTAATCGTGATATAAATCTGTCACTTCAGAATTAATATATTCTGACACCGATGAATGTTCCTTGATATATTCACTAATACATTTTCTCATCCATCTACTCACGCTTACATTTAGTTTCATCTGCTAGAATAAAGAATGATATATATCAAGTTTATCCTTTTTCTGTTCATCATCCTGTAAATTCATATTGAGATGATATTTCCATTATATGATTTACACTGTTATTGCTGTTCTTACACCCTTTATTTCATCTTATTAGTATAATTTTTGTTCTTTTGTTTTTTTAAAAGATCTGGAAAAGTTGCATTTAAGGATCGTCAGTCTTAAACCTGAAGACGAAGAGCAGATAAAAACCATTATATCAGAGTACAGGGAGACGTTCCTATCCAGAGATTGGGTCTTTCGACATATTCACATTAAAGCAAGATACTAAAGCCTAGTTACTTATACTACTTAGTTATAGACCAAATTATACTCAGTGTTTTAAATTACAAGTAATATAAAAACAAAAATAGAAATCAATTTCTTCAAAAAAAGTCACCTAATAAATAAATGCTTCTAATTTATGAGTAGCTTTCCTTACATCTGATTTAAAAAAAACGTTGGTTTATTGTGAAACCGTTCATTTCAAGGTAAAAATGATTTACGTGTGTATAAACGTCTATGAATAATGAATTTTGAAATTGTAAATGGAGTCAGTTGAATGAATATTCTTAGTTATCATTGTTTCGTGAGTGGTAAAGTGTGTTTCTTTTGTGAATTACAATTGGAAATTTATTTTTGGATATCATCGCACATCTATATACACGAAAATCATTTTCAATTGAAATTGGATATGATACGGCTATAAAAATTCTTTGTACTATTCATTTGTTCATCACAGTAAGTTATCAATAAAAAATGTCCTGAAATCAACAGTAGTCGTTGTCATTGAATCTTAGTTTTAGTATCTTACGTTGAAAAAGCACAGTATAAAGTGTTAATCATAGCACAAACTGCAATTACAATGTTATTCTACCTACATCAGTAATAAAGCAAAAGTAAGGATTAAAACTTCGATTTAGTTTTATAGTTTTAATTTTTTTTCTATGCATCTTCAGGCTCCATAAAAAGCACAGTTGAGCTCAACGCACAGTGCGTAATTTACTTAATCTAAAGGGACAAAAGTCAAATTCTACACCAGTCTATGCTGGTAAAATAGTCATTGATATTTAAAGAAGACAAACCATATTACGTGTCCCTAAAGGTTATTTTCCAATAACTCGTAACACACAATAAAAAAAGGGTCAGAACGGCCGGCTACCTGAGTTGTGTCGACCAGGCGCTCAAAGAGATGCGTCATTCGGCTAAGTTCGCTCGTTGAATACACTGTGTTTATGTGCGCTATTAGCTATTGTGAGTATTTATTGTTTTCTTTGAAGTATTGAGGTAAGTTTCCATATGTATTTGTTTTAATCTATCTTAAAATTTAATAATGAGCGCCTTTTTACTAAAGAGAGATTATTTTTAGTCGAAATATTGCTAAGTCAATTTGTTGTTGAGTTTTAGTGTATTATATCGAAGTATACAGATCCCTTATAATATTTTTTTGAGAGAACTATTTGTTAGCTACAAGAAAAACTTTCTGTTTGCGAATATTTGCGACACTCATATAACTTTTTTATTTTCAGAATGCCTTCTCAAATATCTCGTAGAAAATTTTTCGACGTTTGGTTTGCTAACGCAAAAGAAATAAGAACTGATGCTTTGTTACACCACATATTGCAAGAACTTGGTAACCCGTCCTTTTCGGATGACGTTATAAGAAGTTTAAAAGTGACTATCAGAAGTTTTTGCCAAAAAATCGAACAAAAATGGTTGAAGTCGGGAAGACATCGAGATCGATTCCTAAACACAAATTCAGAGAGCAAGTTAAAGGAATTAACAAAAAAATGTATCCACCTTACTACAGGGTTAAAGCAGCAAAACAATTGTGCTACCCTAGCGGCATTAATGTCACAGAAACGTCCGCCGAAATTAACTTGCAATCTCTAATGGACCACACAATTATACGATTATGTAAAGTGCAAGAAGAAGTACTGAAGACTATATGTGACTTGAAAGGTTTAGATATAATTGTAAAATGGGGATGTGATGGAGCGGAAAAAATAAATATAAACAAAAATTTTCTGAAGAACATTGCAGTGATGAAAGTTTGTTCAGTATATCGATGGTGCCTATCCAAATGAATTCAATAAATAAACAGAACGTTAAAAACATTCTGTGGCAAAATCTTTCGCCTGCTTCGACCAGATATTGTCGTCCCATCAAGTTCGTGTTTGCCAAGGAAACCGTGAATGTAATAACGATGGAGGTGAATAAAATTAAGAAACAAGTAACTTCACTCTCACCTACTAAAATTATTGTAAATGGCATGGAAGTCTTGGTTAAGCCAAAATTGATATTTTGCATGATTGATGGCAAAATATGTAATGCCGTAGCATCATGTGCTTCCACACAGACTTGCTATTTATGTGGTGCAAAGCCAAAGGAAATGAATAATGTAAGCCGCATCTTAGAAAAGCCGGTAAATAGCAATCTTCTTTCTTTGGGCCTGTCACCTCTACATTCATGGATCAGATTTTTTGAATGCATATTGCACATTTCGTATCGACTTGAAATAAAATCGTGGCAGGCTCGAGGAGCTGAGAATAAAAAAAAAGTTGCCGAGAAAAAGAAAGAAATTCAAGAAAAGTTTAGGAGTGAGTTAGGCTTATTAGTAGATATGCCTAAACAACAAACTGGGAATACCAATGATGGTAATACAGCCCGTAAGTTCTTCAGAAATTCTGAAAAGTCAGCTGTAATAACAGGTGTTAATGTTGAACTTATTAAGCGCTTCCATGTCATCTTAGAATGTATAAATAGCGGATTTCACGTTAATATCAATAAGTTTCAGGAATTTGCTAAGCAAACGAGAGACTTATACATCAAAGAGTACTCATGGTACCCGATGCCCGTTAGCGTGCACAAAATACTCTTTCACGGAAAAGATATAATTGCTTCTTGTGTCCTTCCAATCGGTCAACTTTCGGAAGAAGCACAAGAGGCTAGAAATAAGGATAACAGAAAATTTAGAGAATTATTTACGCGAAAAACTTCAAGAGTGGACACGAATACAGACTTAATAAATCGGTTACTAATAACATCAGACCCCTACATTGCAAGCTTACGTGCTGCTCCCAAAACTAGACGTAGCCAAATGACTCCTGAAATCTATGAACTTTTACAAATAAGAACTTCTGACATTGAACACGAAGGAATTCAGTCAGAAAATTCAGATTCTGATACCCATAGCGACTTTGAAGAATCTCACTATTCTGACTGAATTTCTTCATGTTCAAGGTCTTCATGATTTTTCAAACGAATGTTTTTTTTTTTGTGCATTTAAATAATTACTGTCTTATGTTGTGTTATATGTTATATAATATGGTTGCAATATATGTCTAAAACCTTGAAAATGTCTTTAAATTTTATTCAATACATTTTATCCCGCAGTTAATTAGTACAGTTTGAGTTCAAGACTTTTGTCCCTTTAGATTAAGTAAATTACGCACTGTGCAACGTAAAGAATTGCAAAATCTTGCTTACTCTCCTTAGCAAATATTTCTCTTATGATTCATAGCCACTCGATCTAAAAACAATGATGTATTATGGATTGCATAAATTAATCTTTGAGAAGGAATGGAAAGTTCCACAGATTTCTTTAATACAATAAATAATTATATAATAAATAATATAATTATCATATTATTATATTATAACAGATAATATTTCGATTTCTGTACTTTTATGAGAACTACAAGGAACCATATGGAAAAAATTTCAAATGTAAGTTAGATCATCTCTGGTCCTTAAATAGGCATGTCAACTTTCAAGAAGTTCGATGAGTGGTTCAAAAGTTATTGCGGAAGTGGAACGGAACTGGATGCAACTTCAGTTTCCTATGAAAGAAGACTTAAAAAATTTGATCTCAAACTTTTCCTGACTTGAATTACTTATTTTTGAAGCTGAGTTTTACTACGGATAGTTTCGAGTGTCTTTCATTTGGCGAATCAAATGATTTTGACATTTTTATTTGACAATTCATCAGAAATTTTTGTGTTAAGATTTATTTCAACAGAAATTATTTTTATTCTTGCTTAGTACAAATAGGCCTAAGTAAAACGATCCCAAATTAATTTTTTTGTAACTTTCTCCTGTATATACTAGTATTAAAAGAAAAGTTGATTTTTTTCTAGCCCGAAATGTCCTCCGAAACCATAAGACACAGAAATACAAATGCGATGGCAAATGTTAGAAAAACTCTTCTTTATATAATTATAATATAATTGGAATTATCATATTATAATTTGATACCGTAAATAAATTACACTAACAATTAAGTTGATTTTGCATTCAAAGTTTGAATGCGTCTTTAAAATTCTAATGTACAAAATGAGAAACTTTTTAAGAGTTATCATTATTAATATTTATACCAAAAACATTCGTGTTAATATTTTTTGGAAAGTTTTATACCGGAAATTTAAAACAATCTTTTGCAAGGTTCCTATCTATCATCAGTCTGATTAGGCCAGTACTCAAAGCACAGTGGACTCAAAAGAACAAGCATAAACAAAATAATGGCCCTTCATTTAAAAAACATCAAAATACAAATTAAGAATAAAAAGGGCAGTAAATTAATTCCTGCAAGCAGACTGCTTAGCTTATAAAGAATTAATTAATAAAAATAAACATACACATACAAGCAAATTAAAATGCGTAAGAGTATTAGGAAGATAAAAATACACAAAGATCCACAGAGCTGATTTTGGAATTTTTGTACCGAGCTTTGAGTACCAGGCAAATCAGACTGATGATCGGTAGAAACCTTGAACGAGTCCGTTTTTGATTCCCAGTACAAAAATTCCAAAATTAGCTCAGAGGATCTTTAATTGCTATGTTGCTAATATTCTTATGCACGTTAAATGACTACTTTATTAATATTTTTTTTGTTTATAAAAATAATTCTTTTGGTTTTATTTCTCAAAGGACATTGATAACAAATTCAATACAATAAAGACACAAACTTCTAAATCTTTTATATTTGTAACTTGGAAAAATTTTTTTAAATATTTTCAGATCAACACACACAAAATATATTAGGAAAAGAAAAAAAAAAGCATTTACTTAGATACAATCCTTTTCTCAAGAAAAGCAATATCCTTGTATACATCAGAAAGAAGAAGATAGAAGGCGTTTGAGTAAAATCAGACTAATATAAATTATCTGATTAATTACAATGTTGTAAGTCATTGCAATATTGAAAATCAATTATTATATAATAACAACACATTACATACAACAGGCAAATTTTAAAAGTATATTTTTATTTTATTACAAAAAAACAAAAACAAAATTTTGATCAAGTTTAAAGAGCTGATTATACACACAATTAAGTTTTGTGTTTATGAATAGCGGAAAATAGAAACAGAGAAAAGGAAAATCACTACGATTAAGTCTTTAAGACTTTTACTCGAATCTAATAGCCTTGATCTTTGTACCAAAGTTAGATTATGTAGCAGGTATTTTCTAATTTCTTCTACAAATTACAATTTAAATTAAGTAATTTTTTAAATGTGTGCATCTTCAGCATGAGACACAACTCTTAACTCTTTGAGGGATTTTCTGCTGACATTTGAGGGTGACTCTTCCAAGAAAACAATTTGTTTTCTGAATAGAATTAAAGGTCTTGTGACTCTTGGTATTTAGCCCTGTCATTTAAATTTTGAATTTAGCGACTCTTCATAGCGGTGTATGACAGGCTTATTAGTTGGTTGCACCTTGACTTTGTAGTGATCTGGGAAGACTGGTTCCAGCAAACTTACAACTCTTACCTATGCCTCCTAGTAGCACACCCAGTAACTATGTCAACCCATAAGTCAAACTAGATGTAGGTATCCTTGCAGCCTTTTAAAGGTGGAATTAATGTGGGAATACAATCTTATAGAAAATTCCAGCCTATCTAACAGGATAAGGTGATAACACTACCGTTACACTACTTCTCAAATGGTTGGTATTCATTCAGATGGGAATTTTTTTTTCTCAATGTCTCCAATTTATTAACTTGACAGATTTCAATTGATTTACAATAAGGTGAAGGATTAAGGACAAAACCTCTTTTATCAATAATATGTTAAGCATAAGAATCTGGAATATAGATGGTATTTCTAACACAGAAGTAGTAATGCATTGAAGTTTTATAGAAATATCATGTGTAATGCACAGAATTTTCAATCTTACCTTTATTCTATCACCTATACTTCCCACAGTGATTTGTTTTGTAGGGAAGACTTCTTCAATGTAGTCAACTATTGGACAAAAGTTGAGGGAAGAACAGAATTTATCACAGGGAGACTGTCTAGCGCAGAATCTCATCATTACTTGCTATTCAGTTGTGGTAATTTAACAACCATTCATCTTCCTTACAATCTATACACAATCTATTCACAAAGTCATACGAAGTGAACATCACAATTTGTTTAACTTAGGATTTTCTCTCTTTTTTTTGGAACCAATCATAAAGAAACTACTATAATCAAGCCCTGTTAGGCATATTATGACAATTAAAAGTAGTTTCTAGCACTACTAACATTGCCTATTAAAGTTATCAAAAAACT
>JAFIDM010012231.1:93851459-93875976 GCA_023159025.1 Thereuonema tuberculata
TGAGTGATGAATGTCGGCAATGTTGATAACAGATTGTTAACAAACAATTGATGATTAAAGATTGCTGTTTAAAGATTATTGTTTTGTTTCAGAACGTTTTCTGAGTCTCAAACTGCATTCATTACTGTACTGTATGTTCATAAACTTTCATAATCCTTTTTGCGTGCGTTCATTGTATTTATTCACCAATTTACTGATTCTGATAGCGCCAAATTTTCTCATATCGGCGACTTTTGGTACTAATTTCTTTTGCCGAATTCTTCTCCCCATGCCCTCAATAGACTATACCTGAATTTTGGTTTCATTGCGTTCATTAGTTTTCGCTTCAGATGCCTCCAGACAGGAAAAGTTATTTTATGGCCACCTTGTATATTCAACATACGTTTAAAAGATCACAATTATAAGCTTACATTTATAAAATTTATTATCAAAAATAATAGAAGTAAATCACTATATATTTTAGAATAACATAATGAACCATTCTCGCATTGACAGATAAACTGCTGATAAGATCTTGCAGAATTGTAGAGTAACTATCATCAGTTGGAAAATGCTTGTGATCACTGGATCGAAGAAATGGGAATCCTTACAGTCCTCATTGCAATGCAATGTATTGCCTAACATTTCCCTTCAAAACTCATATGCCACTGGTACGCACACTCTTACTACACAAAATCAAGTTGTACTTTCTTTTACAACATATTTATTACATCTGAAAAGTTTTCTATTTTATTTCCAAGTGGAACAACTTGTTGAGACCGGCTGGCATCCACACTAATTCTTGAAGGCATTTTAAATAGGACTTAATGAAGGGATTGTTAAGTTTGTCATGAAGCTTAACTGTATATTTTTGAATGTATTTCAATTTATTAACTGTATTTAAAAGGGTTCCTGTCTTTCTACCACTGTCTTTACTTTTGATAAGAAACTGAACGAACTCTTCAGGGGAAAATAATAAGGGGTGAACATTTGGTTTCTGTGTCTTACACCATTTATACCATGTATTCAAGTTGGATTTGTAATGCTTAAGGTAACCTTCATTCTTTCCAATTGATTTAATTAGTTTCTTTGCTTCTATTTTCTTAAATCCTGTAAATTTATAAAAAACTCAATTTTTTTCTCTTTGAAAAGGAGTGAAACAATACTAAGTCTTATCACCAGAAGTAGAACTATGTTTTGCCATTTGCTGTGAATCTTTCAAATTGAGATCATTAGTCTGAGAAAAATGTGATGGCTTTTGTTTGGAAAAATGCTGAAGTTCTGAATTTTAATTTGGATGTACGAAGTTTGTTTTTACACCTTTCCACTGAAATTAATTTCAAGTTTTCAAAGGCTTTGGCAATAAAGTCTCTCATTTCCCTATATGAAACATAGTGTTTTTCATTTTCTTCTAGTAGTGACTGTTTTAATGATAAGAAAGCTGTTTTTATATTCTCAGGGGGTTGTGGAATTTTGTTTTCAAAGAGATACTTAGAGACTTTATTTTTAAAGTCCTCATACTGTTCCATAATATATGATCTCATTTGTAGAAGCTTTGACTCTCTTCCATGCTAAAACAACTGATGGCTAATAGATTCTTTAATAAATGTTTGTGAGTTCACTTGAAATCTAAAAAAGAATAACAAGATGAATTTCAATGTATTAGAATTATAATAATACAATAGATAGATAGTATAGATCATGTGGTCATTAGTTATTTAAAAGTAAGACTGAGTTGATTTTAATTATAATCAGCCAGTGGAATATTACACTCCCGTGCAACTAAATCGACTCACTCCTTCAGAGCGCATAAAAAGGCTTATGTTTTTTAAATGGCTTAACCGATTTTCAAAAAACATTTTTTTTTAAAGCCTAATGTTTTTACTTTACAATGACGCCATTATCATTAAAATCTGTACAATATTTTGTTTTATAATGCATTTTGAATGAAAACGCAAGCAAAATGCATGCTTAGAAAAAAAAATTGTAGATACTTAAAATTAAATTACAACAAAAAATTCAAGCAAAACTTTTATTAATCAATACTTGGTATTGCCTCCCCTTGCCTGTACGATGGCTTGCATGCGGTTCCTCATAGACCCTATTCAGTTTTCGACAAAGTCTTGGGGATCCCATTCCACTCCTCCTCCAGCGCAATCTTGAGCTCGTTGATATTAGACGGTGCCGGATTTCTGGCTCGGACCCTCCGTTTGAGCTCGTCCCACAAATGTTCAATCGGATTCATGTCGGGACTGAGGCTGGCCACTCCATCGTCTCGAGACCAACCTCCTCCATGAATTGCCGAGAGGTACGTGCTGAATGACACCGGGTATTGTCATGCACCAACATGAAGTCTTCCCCGATATATCCTGCTTAGGGCACAACATCATCCAGGAGAATGTCGTCAATATATCGTCGAGCAGACAGATCCCCCCTCTGGCCTCCACCAAATATGAAAACACGATCTGTTTTTCCCTCAAGAGATAAGCCAGCCCGCATCATGCAGGAACCGCCGCCGTACGAGACTATTTCAGCAAAACAGCACTGTGAAAATCGCTCTCCTGGACGCCGGTAGACGCGGCCTCTCCTATCATTACCATGGAGACACATTCTGCTCTCATCAGTGAATAGGACGGACCGCTATTGCTTGATGCTCCAATTGACTTGTTCCCGAGCAAATTCGAGTCGTGCTGTGCGGTGACTTACGGTCAATTTTGGGCCTCTAGCGGGCCGTCTTGGAGTGAGGTTGGCTTCCTTCAAGCGTCTTCTGATTGTCCATTGACTAACAGCTACTCCACGAACTTGTCTCAGCTCCTGTTGCAGATCGACGCCCGTGAGATGGCGATTTCGCAGTAAAGTTGAAACGATAAAGCAATCGTCCCTCTCAGATGTGCATCGGCGCCGTCCAGTATGTGATCTCCGAGTGAAGGTACCAGTTTCCTGAAACCTTCTGAATACTCTTGAGACAGCAGATTGGCTCAAGTTTAGTTGACGAGCGACTTCTTGTTGACTGTGGCCTGCTTGCAACAAAGCAACAACTTGTGTGGCGTCTTCTGGCTTAGTATCCATGGGTTAGTGAAAACAATGAATTATACTTGCAGAGATGTGTACAGATGAACGTCTGATAAGCGACTGATAAGAAATATCGGTCCACGTGAGATTTTATAGGGGAGTGGGGCGCGCAACTCGTGGTTTCCGTTCAGACTGCATTTTGCTATGCTTACATTCAGATCACATTCATTTGGAAAATATTGTACAGATTTTAATGATAATGGTGTCATTGTAAAGTAAAAACATTAGGCTTTCAAAAAAAAATGTTTTTTGAAAATCGGTTAAGCCATTTAAAAAACATACGCCTTTTTGTGCACTCTGAAGGAGTGAGTCGATTTAGTTGCACGGGACTGTATTTTGAGAATTCATAACTGTTCCGTAACATAGGATCTCATTTGTAGAAGCTTCTGACTCTCTTCCATGTTAAAACAACTTGTTTGTTTGTTGGTTGGTTGGGTTTTAATGGCACAAAAGCAGCTGCGCCAAGAGAGGTAAAAAGAGAAGAAAGAGAAGAAAATGAAATGAAAACTAACTACCTAGATAAAAACGACAAAACCAAGAAAAGAACAGGTAGTGCCCAAAGGAAGATAATAGTAAATCATCAATAGTGTATAAAAGAAAACTAAAAACCTGAGAATTACAAGAGAGTGACAAGGCCACATTGATGAATGAAGCGTAAAACTGATAAAATGGGTAAAAGATCATTGTCATTTAAAAGCAAGGAAATATGAAAAGGAACGTGAAATTTAAAAAGAGGATAAAAGCACTGACGACGATGATGAGTAAAAGTAGGACAGTCAATTAAAATACGATGAATGATTAAAACAACGTTGCACGTAGAACAAAGGGGAGGTAGACGATTCAGCAGGTAATAGCTATGAGTAAGTCTTGTATGCCCGATCCTCAGATGTACCAGAAGAACATCCTTCTGGCGAGTTGGAAGCAGTCGATTGGTAGGAGAGGATAATAAAGGACTGACAAGACGAAGTTTATTGCCGTGAAGATCATCCCATTCATGTTGCCAGGCAGATCGAAGACGAGAACGTATAAGAGCGTAGATGTCAGAGGACGGAGTGGAGATCCGTTGCAGTGGTCGACTAGCAGCAGACTTTGTGAGAGAATCAGCGAGGTCATTGCCGACAGTGCCGACGTGGCCTGGAATCCAGCAGAAAATGATAGTGCAACGGTGAAAACGTTGTAAAAAATCTAAAATGGATAAACGAAAAGGGTGAACCTTCAGTGCCTGCAAAACGCTCTCAGAATTGCTATAGATAAGTGTTTTCGAAAACTTCTCCTGCAATGCATACTGTAAAGCTAGAAAAATGGCATAAAGCTCAGCAGAAAACACCGATACCTCAGAAGGAAGATGAACAGCTTGACTGAAAGTCGCAGTATAAAAGCTGCTCCAACATAATCTACACCTTTAGATTCATCGGTGTTGAAAATGTTAAAATCAGAGTGACGGGACAAATGATACCGAAGCAGAGACTGAAAGACTGTTGAGGGCGTGTTGATTTTCGCAAAAGTACGAAGTGAGAAATCACTGTTGGGTAGATGATATTTCCAATGTGCTGATGGTAAAGTAGGCCCTATGTAGAGTGGCAATGTGAAGGTCAGTGAGCTGCAGTGTAGTGAGCCAAGTCGTCACCTGATGTCCAAACGGTGGATAATGGAAGGACGATTGGTGAAAAGACATCTTTGACGGGAACGACAGACACATTGATGAGCAGGGTTATCTGGAAGTGAAGAAATATGGGCAAAATATTGTAGAGAAAACTTGTCTACGAAAGTGCAGGGACGGTTCCAGAGCCTCTGCGTACAGGCTAGGAATCGGTGAAGTACGGAAAGCACCGAGGCAGAAACGGAGGGCCTCATGGTGAACACGATCAAGTGTCCGAAGGACAGACGGCAGTGCAGAGCCATATACAATGCAGCCATAATCCAATTTGGATCGAATAAGGGCTCGGTAAATGCACAACAAGGCCAAGTGATCGCCACCCCATTTGGAATGCTAAAGCACTTTGATACAATTTAGTTGTAAATGACACCGTTTCCGAAGGTCAAGTATGTGATCCTCAAAAGTCAATTTCCTATAAAAAATGAGGCCTAAAAATTTATGCTTAGAAAGACATGGAAGTGTGACGCCACCTAGAGTCAGCTTGGGATCAGGAAAAATTCCCTGATGTTGAGTGAAATGGACACATACAGTCTTGGATTGGGAGAAAGTAAAACCATTAGAAATACTCCATGTCTGCAACTGATGCAGAGCGAACTGCAGTTGTCTTTGAATCAGATGTAAATTAACAGAATGGCAAGAGATCTGTAAGTCGTCAACATATAAAGAGTGGTAGACAGACGAAGGCAAAACAAAGATGATGCCATTATTCTTTACGGAAAAAAGGGTAACGCTCAAAACACAGCCCTGAGGTACTCCGAGTTCTTGAGGATAACATGTAGAGAGCGTAGATCCTGGACGGACGTGAAAGGTACGATTCGCAAGAAAATTGCGAATGAAAATAGGCAGGTGACCATGAAGATCGTAATGATGAAGATCTTGCAAAATACCAAATTTCCATGTGCGATCGTAGCCTTCTCCAAGTCAAAGAAGATGGAGACGAGGTGTTCTCTATTAACAAATGCAGTGCGAATAGCATCTTCCAAACGTACAAGATGGTCAACCGTAGAGCGATGTTGCCGGAATCCACACTGTGTGGTAGCGAGAAGTTTATTGGCTTCAAGATACCATTGAAGGCGTCGATTTACCATGCGTTCAGGCATCTTACACAAACAGCTAGTGAGGGCAACGGGGCAATAATCATTGGGATCACTGACGTCTTTATCATGTTTACCAAAAGGAATGGCTATAGCTCGACGCCAACTGTCAGGAAATAAATGTTCTAACCAGATTTTATTAAAGATGGACAGAAGAACATTCAACGACGAAAAGGACAAGTGATGCAACATCACGTAATAAATTCCGTCAGGGCCGCAAGCGATATTTTTGCTGGTGTCTAGAGCAAACAATAATTCCTGTAAACTAAAAGGAAGATTATACGGTTCTCTGTTGGAAGAAGAAAACTTTAAAGGAATAACTTCAGCATGGTCTTTAATCGTTTGAAAAGTAGGAGATAAGAATGCAGGGCAGGAATTCCGCGCAAAAGCTCGTCCATGGGCTTCAGCTTGTTCGGAGATTGTAGCTATTTCATTTCCATCTTCTTTGAGAATGTGCAGAGATTGAGATATATATTTTCCATGCATCTTACGAATGTTATCCCAGAGGGTCTTTGAAGACAATGTGCATGTTATCAACGATACAAAACGTTGCCAAGACTCTTTCTGACTAACGCGGCGGATACAACGAGCAGAAGCGCGTGCTCTTTTAAAAGCTAAAAGATTGGCAGAAGTGGGATAACGTCTGAAAATCTTTCAGGCTTTCTGTTTAATTTTCTGTGCAGAAATACAGCCAGGAGTTCACCAAGGTTTGGGATGCAGATGGAATCGTCCAGATGTTTGTGGAATTAATGCTCTAGCAGAACAAATAATGGTATGAGTGACCTCGTTAATAAGTTGATCAATGGTAGCTGAAAGATCAATGGCCTCCAGATTACAGCGGCTAGTAAAATTTATCCAGTCACCAGAGTCAAATTTCCATCGAGGACGACGGGGTGATAAAACAGCAGAACGAGGTAGCTCTTTGAGAATGATTGGGAAATGGTCACTGCCACCAGGGTCGTTGATAACATCCCATGAGAAATTGGGGAAGAGCGAAGCAGAACCTATTGCTAAATCAATAGCAGAAAAGGATATTGGCGAGGATGTGAAGAGTTGCGGCACCTGTGTTAAAGATATAAAGATTATGCCGAACTAAAAGATCTTCAATAACAGTACCTCTAGGATTGGTGGATGAAGAATTCCAGACAGGAGAATGAGCGTTGAAATCTCCAACTAGGAGAAACGGAGTCGGTAATTGATCCAGAAGATGAGCAATGTCTTTAGGCGAAACAGAGGCTGTGGTGGAAAGATACAAGCTACAGATAGTAAAAAGTCGGCTAGTGGAAAGGCGAGCACCAACAGCTTCCAAAGGAGTCGTAAGTGGGACAGGAGAGGTCGGATAAAGTGTCATGTCGGATAAAGAGACAAACGCCTCCGCCGCTTCTATCGGTCCGCTGTTTACTCAGCATAGAATAACCAGGAAGAGAACAGGTGTTGCTCCCTGCAAGAAAAGTTTATTGCAGACACATACAGACAGGATGACGTGTGAAAAGGAGTGCTTTAACATCGTTCAGGTTGGAGCGAAGTCCTCAACAATTCCAATACAATAAGACCAATAAAAAGAAAAAAAGTTAAAAACTAAAAATCAAGGTGGAGGCGGTGGTGGTGCCCTAAAAATAGGAAGTTTGGAGGGGTCCTCCATATCGTCTTTATAAAACCGTCTGGGAGAGAAATGTCTCCGACGGCCACGAGAAAGTGAACGTGAACGTGAAGGGGTGCAAAAAAAAGGTTTGTGTGGAGATTCGGAGGGCCGTTTCTGTGTGAAGTTGAGACCAGCTGAGGTAATAGAAGGGCTTGAAGATACCGGCAAGGACAACATGGTGGATTGTGAAGCAGATTGTTTGGATTGCGACGGAACTCTTGTTAAAGGAGTAGCAATGGTTTGAAAGATGGCAAAAACGACTCGTGAAGAAGACAAGTGATGTCAGTTTGACAGGAGATCGAAGACGTCTGTTTGGATTTCACAGCAAAAGAAAAAGTCTTTTGGGTTGTCGCAGCAGGAAGCATGTTCCGGGCATCGGAATAAGAAAGAGAGTGTTTCACACGGATGGTCTGAATCTCTTTCTCCTCTTTCCAGCGAGGACAAGATCGAGAGTAGGAAGGATGGTTACCTGAACAATTGACACACTTAAGAGCCAAAGTACATGGTGCAGACTCGTGGCAACAGGTAGATTTGCCAAGAAAAGCTGCAGAGCCATGACCGCTGGCTCTTAAAACAACGCAAGGGGTTGGAGATATAAGCACATACAGGACAGTGTAAATATCCAGCTGTAACACTCGTTGGTAGTGTGGAGGAGTTAAAAGTCAGGATAATGGTACGAGTGGGTACCTCCTTATTATCACGACGAACGTAAATCCGTCGGACAGCAGTCACACCCTGCGAAGAGAAGCCTTCGAGAAGGTCAGCATCACTTAAATCGTCGAGATGAGGTTCACGGATGACGCCGCGACTAGAGTTCAAAATCTTGTGCTTACTGACAGATACCGGAGTATCTGCCAGAGTCGTCAAATTAAGAAGTTGTCGACAGCTTTCGAAGAAGACAGCAGAATCAACAAATCACCAGACTGGAGTTTCTTGACAGACTGGATACAGGAATTGCCTTGGAGATAAGAAAAGGGGACAGTTTTGAGAAAGGTGTCTCAGGGGTTAAGGAGTGCATGATGTGAAAGGTCGGACTGGTAAGACAAGGGAGAGAGTTAACATAAACGGTGTGGGAATTTGTTCCCAATGAAGGAAATAAAGAAGAATCCATACAAAGAAGAATTAGCTGGGGAAGATAAACGGTCACCAGGCAGCTATCCCTATATCTGCCTGGAAGGCACTGCCGGTACTGTGGGTGTCGCCAGGCAGCCCACAGGGATCGTTCATGACACTTATTTATCCCGTAGTGCCACACATCCATCGGCACGATACCGTCCACCTTAGATTCGGGGCCGGGCGTTTAGGACCCATGGAAAAGAGAACCCTCCATGGGTGGTCCCGTCACCACATACAGGAGCCTGCACCGAGAGGTTAAAACAACTGATGACTAATAGATTCTTTAATGAATGTTTGAGAGGAGTTCCCATGAAATCTGAAAAACAGCAATATAAATTTGAATGTATTAGATTTAAATTAATAGCAATAAAATATAAGTTTGCATAAGTCCTTATCCTTTTTTAAATATCTCGTTGGTATACAAACAATTTGTAGGTGAAAGTTTTCATGTAAAATCAATATTAGAAGGAATTTATTCACAGAAATGCATTAAAAAAGCAACACATTCCTTATCCAGGAGCTTTTAAAATTGAACATGTAGATTTTTTTCACATAGGAACTATTTGAAAATTAAGTTCCTTTTCTGCATGAATATGAATGGATTTTTGTAGTTTCTTACAAGTTCCTATCCTTGTAATATTTTATACTGTACAATTGCAGATATTATCATTGATTGAGTCTATTTTCAAAGGTGAGAACAAGTAGACAAACCTCCAACTAAATGATTAAAAAATTCATATTAATTAATCTCTGAATTCATGTTATAATAGTAAAATTTTGAAACTTTAGAAAGAATTATAAATTGTATATATCATTAATATTTTTTTGTTATACTGAGAAATTACAAAAGATCTTCAGTACCTTTTGTGAGGAACTGAAACTCTGGAGTTTCTTTCTTTTTTTTAATGAGAGATAGTGGAACTAGTTCATATTTTCAGTAAAGAACTAGAACTGGAAGTAGTTATTTTTTTTCCTTTTTTGAATTTCCAAACACTACACAAAATGAATATCTTGTTCATAAACTGAAAAGAGAATATTTACACGATTCCTTCATATGAATGACCAGTTTTTGTTTATATATTTTTATTTCCTAGCTATTTTGCTAATCAAAATTACTAAAACTCAAAATAAACTAATACATTCAATATAACTTTACCAACAGCAATGCAAAACAAGCCAACATGAATAAGCCGAGTGCATTCAGTACAGCTTCACATAAAGAGATATGAGTGTCTACTTTTCATACTTAGATTAACTGTTCAATGGCATTCAAAAAAAAATAATAACACGAAAAAAATGCCATCTCTTTGTAGAACTTCAAGTGGTTGAAAAAATATTGTCCTTGTCGTAGGTTGAGTGGATAAAATGTGTTAAGAGTTAGACCCTTAAGAAAATTATGAACAACTATCATACAGGATCCATATTTCAGTAGACATTAATATAAAGTATCAAACAAAAAGATACCACTACTTCTTATATAGTTTTTATTGTTAAGTAAGTATAACAATATATAAGTAAGTATGCAATATGAATTACTGATGTTATTTCCTTAACAAAAGGTTGATAAGAAATTAATTATTAGATAACAATAAAGATATTGTTATGCAAGAGTAGGAACAATATGCTGAAGCAAGCGAAGTTTGATTGTTATATTAGAAAACTTGGTTGCTTAGTGATAAAACTCTGTGAGGATTATAAAACTTGCCGATAAACAATGAAGGATGGACGGAAGGTAGAAGCAGTAGCGTACCAAGATGGGGGCGTTCCGCCCCGGGCCCCCGCTTGGGAGGGGCCCCACCAACCAGCCTAGTGGGGCCTCCACCAGCCTTATTTCCTTTTTTTTAGGTTGGAAAAGCAAGATTTCCTTTTTTTTTTTTTTTTTTTGGTTGTAAAGCAAGCCTAGGGGGCCCCCACCAGCCTTATTTCCTTTTTTTGGTTGGAAAAGCAAGATTTCCTTTTTTTTTGGTTGTTGAATAATGGAACTCCCGTCCCGGGCCCCCAAAGGCGTTGGTACGCCACTGGGTAGAAGTGTATTCTATCGGGTAGATAGAATCAAGATATCCCAGATTCAAGTCCACGAAGATGCATAAGAGAGGACAAGTGATATAAGTAGAATTACTTATTGTGAAATTAAGAATAGTAATTTTACTTGAATATTAATTTTATTAATAATTTATTATTAATATTAATTTATTAGTTTAGTATAGTACTAATCCTTTTAATTTTATTTTCTGAATTAAGAGGGAAATAGTCCGACGTTCGAGATCCTAAGCGATAAGCCTAGACGAGTACAAAAAAGCAAGTACAAGTCAGAATGGGTCCTAGAACTTTCCTAAAGAAAGGCATAGAGATTTCAACGATACAAAGGACGCTACGCAGTGTATAGTACTGCAGATCTATAGAGGGTAATTAAGAAGATGACAAAGTAAGTGACTTTTATAACTTTGTTTATTACCACTGAGAAGAAAACGTTTTGTGCATCGGAATTATTAATTTAATTCAAGTATAACTCAAGTTAAAGTAAAGAGGAAAAGTATATTATTAAAGTTTAAAGTTTGAACTGAATCATCCTAGTGGAAGTTACAACGTAATGCCGGAATAAATGAACGTTAATAGTGTAAAAGAAATTACAAGATAGATAGATAATATAAGAGTCACAGTAAACAGAATATTTACTACGTATTATAGTGAATATTTACAGAAGATATTATAGCTCATCCTTTGAAAATAATTTTTCAAGATAGACTTTCCTACTGATGGAACAATAGTAGGGTTATGAATTTTCCTATGTGAACTGACACTATAGAACAGTTATTAGATTATTTCATCAGAAGCTTGAAGTTAAAATATTTCAAGAAGTAGATAATAATATCAAAAAGATATATGTATTTAAAACATTTAAGTTCATCTAAGATATAAACATAATTTTTGCAAATGTTTACCAAGTATTAGAGTACTACTTTCTATGCTAATATTTTTTATGCCATATCCTTTATTAATAGTTAACTGTCATCAATATAATTAACTTTGCTACACCAGATATATATAACTTTGTAACTATATCAATTATTACAGTTTTTGTGTATTAATTCGTACTTAACAAATGCTCTGTAAGTGTTTTAGTGATTTCACACACAGTTGGCCAACTACTGAATTCAATTAAAGCCTTTAATTGATTACTTTTATTCCTTCTTTTGATTGATCAAACTCTTTGTAAAGGTTCATAGTAATCAATTAAACAAAAGTCAACAGCTGTTTGATTACAAATACAGCAGTAAAGCAAGAGCTATAAGATCATCGTCAAATTAAGCCTTCAAATGGGACAGCCACTGAAGTCGCCTGCTTTTTCGTCCGAGACATCGTCTTGCACTATGGGCCCCCGGTGTCTATTGTCAGTGACCATGGCACACAATTCCTTGGCAAGATAATGCGGGAAGTCCTCGCCATTTGCTGAACAATCCATCGCCGCACATCACTCTACAGGCCATAAACGAATAGGGCGACGGAAAAGCTTAATCACTCCATCGCAAATATGTGGTCTATGTACATTGACAGACATCATTCGAATTAGGATGCAATCCTTCTGTTTGTCACATACGCATTCAATACCACAATGAACGAGGCTACATCTTTTGCACCCTTCTTTCTCTTTCATGGTCGCCACCTGCAGAAGACGCTCGACACCCTGCTAGCCCAGGCCCCAGAGACCTTTACGCCCTCAGATGCCGCTTAGACGTCACAAAAACAATAGCCCACCAGTTCATGGTAGATGCCCAAAGGCAGGCCAAACACCAGTATGACCAGCATCGTCGGGAGGTCACATACAATCCAGGAGACCTCGTTCTCGTGCTCAACCCAACTCACACAGTAGGCCTCGGTGAAAAATTATTACACCATTGGCGAAGTCCTTACAAATCATCCGCCGCCTGTCCAATATCCCCTACGAGATTTCCCAACTGCAGCAAACAACACGCACCCGACCAACGGAGGTAGCCCACATTACCAGGATGAAAAGCTACATGCAAGCAGACAACGTACCTACCTTATACAACTCGGAGGACGAGCCTGCGCCACCGGTAACCCTTGGACGACCGCTGCCGATTGACAACTACTGGATAATGGTAGAACCAGATAACGACGCCATCTTCACCCCTGCCCAACTAGACCACGCCCTCCCAACCGGATCAACACCACAGAACACACTCCCTCCCTTGTGCTGCTCACAAAGAAATATCATTCCATCCTGATGGTACCGAGACACATGAGTCAACGAGGGCACTGACTCTTGAAGGGGGAGCTATGATGCAAAATCGAAAACCTTCCCGGATTGGTCAGTTAAACTACACTGTGATTGGCTGAACCCGAAGGGCGATAGACCAGCTGATTGGCTCCCCTCTCCCAAAGACGGACCTGGCAGAGAGCTCCGAGAAGGACGACCTCAGCTGGTTCTCAGAATCCGACCCTTTCGGGGTTTTATTACTTTGATTCATTTTTGGAATCCAACAACCACGTATATATATCATAAATAAAATGTAAATAGTTGTGTGTACATTATGCTGCACTACTGACTTTAGTCTCCGTTTTTCAAACCACACATCAATATAGAAAAAAGTCAATACTAAACTGCCAGTGTTAAATTTATTTTCCTTAAATTGTTGAGATCCTGTCACAGTAAGGGTATCTACAGATTTAATAAAATAAATCAATTACAACTTATGTGGACGGATTTCCAAATTTAGTAAGTAGCTGATCTATGGTCCAATTTATAAGAAAGGCACTTCGTTTTGGTCTTCAGCCTTCCAATTTCCTGAAATCTCTTGCTTAAATGGCTAGATGATTTCTTTAAAATTTGATAAGATGATTATTTATGGTTCAATTTGAAATACGAGCACGAGTCCAACTTCCCCTCTACACCACCTAACTCAGCATTCTCAGTCTCTATTCGCAGCAGAAAGCTGAGCGTTTATCTAGATAATATCATTAGTTTTAATCTTTTCCTGCAAAATTATTTTATAGTGCAGCTAAAAATAATAACCTTTTATTTACATTAAAAACACTGTCTTGCATTAAGAATCCTTAAATGTTTCATAACATAGGATCTCATTTGTAGAAGCTTTTCACTCTTTTCCATGCTAAAAGAATTGATGACTAATAGATTCTTTAATGAATGCTTGAGAGGAGTTCACATGAAATCTAAAAAAAAAATAATAAGATAAATTTGAATGTAATAGATTTATATTAATAGTATAGATGGATAGTATAGATCATGTGGTCATTAGTTATTTAAAAGTAAGACTGAGTTGATTATAATTATGATCAAGCAGTGGAATATTATTTTGTCACCAAATAGTAATTTACTGTGACAAGAACATAGTTTAACAGGCAATAAATTTATTAATAAAAGAAAACAAACGAAAATCATGCCTTTGATTTAAACAAAATCATGCCTTTGCATTTTTTCAACAGAGGGAATTGGGAACCGCTGTTTCGTGTTTTTCTGTTTCACACCTTTTTGGGTTTGTCATCAGGGAGGGTGGATCTGGCTGATGAGTCCCCAACAAGGACGAAACAGCTGTTCCAGATTCCTTCTATTGATAAACTCATAGACGTGGTTTTGTTTATTTATTTGCAGTTGTTGGTTTTAAGTTGATAGCAATCTACAGTATTACATATTATACTTGGATATATTTTATATATATGATGAGTAGGCAAAGTATTACCTTTTCCACTAGAGCATTTTTTTTCTCTGTTTTGTCCATTTGTCCACCTGTTTGTTTGTATAAGCCACAGGCTAAAACAGCTGAACAGATCTCCATAAAATTTGGTGCATTGTTTATTAGGTGTTTAATGTAAAACATAGGCACATTTATTTTGGTCTCCATTTCTTATAAATTCCAGCTTGGACTGATTATTATCGTGATTATTTTATGCTCTACCACATCCCCAACAGCACTGCCTGCCTAATCCCAAGTATGTGATAAATAGATAAGAATATACTTAGTATCATGTTAGATCCATATCAGCTATCCATCGCACAGTAAAGACTGAGAAAGCTGTGCTCGGGATCAATTTTTAGGACAGGTGGGAGGAGGAGGTGGAGACCTCCTAGATCTCTGGAAATGATTAGCTTAAGCAGTTATTGGCTTGTAATATACGTGACACGCACATACTTAACAATGGTGATGCAAACTCTACAGGTTGTTCACTGTGGAAATCTCATGTGCTTGGCGACAATGATGCCAAAGGAAACTGAACCATTTTGGGAAGGCTATGTTACTGCTCTCTCTAATGCAACATATAGCTGCTCTGCAATCAGAAAGGTATGCAAGAGATTTAATGCGTCAAAGAAAGAAATCTCTTTTGTGGTAAACACCACTGAACATGCAAGAATGGGACTAATTGTAGAAGGTAAAAAGCACGCCTTTACACGATCTGCTACCAGTCTTGCTTCAGAAGTGATTAGAAAAGTGAAGTTAATAATAGCGGGAAACAACCAGACAACCCAGAGGGTATTGTAATAAAGACAAGAGCATCTTTTAACAACTGTGAGCAAAATTATTTAACCGGCATTTGAATTTTAAAAAAAATAACATTAGAGCCGAGTTTATAAGCTACTTTAGCCACACATTTCAGAGTGCCGAACAAACAGTTGAAAACTGTATGAGCAGCACCTATCAGAAGAAAAATGGAAATTCATAGTTACATTAGACTGTATAACTTAATAACTGCAACAAACCCTGAGCAATTTACTATCATCAAAGAAGAGAAAATGTTTTTCAAAGATGGTATACAGAATGCAAAGAAACTTTTTGGGAGGGATTCATGATCATCAAAGGATACAGTCATAAATGCAAGTTAAATGTTCTTCGTGTTGCACAAAATTCAAAGGTCAATTCCCACTACTACCAACGAATGTTCTGGACCTAATTATAGAAATAGGATTCCCAATTTATAAGGTAAAGACATAGACAAGGAATGGCTCTATCAAGACAAAGCCTCCAGTCACACCTTTGCTTCAACCCGTTTATTTCTAGAGAATCAAAAAGAAAATAGGAATACACACGGAAACACGAAATACAGAAACCTGATAAAAATGGAATTTGGAGATATTTTTGAAGGATGGCAGAGTTTGAAACCAAAAAAAAATGTTCTTATGTTTTAATATATACTTTTTTATTTATGGACATCCAGACCATAAATAAGCAAAGTCACAATTTTTTGGGAAATTTGTCCAGTCATTTTTTCTTGATGTGCATACAGACAGATAGACAAAGAAAAAAAATATTTCAGTGGAATATAAAGACTTCATAATTTCAATCAATGATAGTGTATTGATTGTTGTTTGAAGTGTATTTATTTTAACTTTTCATTGGATGCCTTAAATAAATTAACTAACTAGTTAACTACACAAAGCTTAAATGCTATCTTTCTAATTCTAACTTATCAAATAAGAAACTTAAAATTATTTGTTACCGGTATTAAAAATATTCGTGTAAAATTATTTTTGAATGTAAAAATAATTCTTTTGGTTTTATTTCTCAAAAGACATTGCTAACAAATTTACTATAATAAAGACAAAAAATCCCTAAACAATCTTTTATATTTGTAACATCGAAATATATTTTATTGAATTTTTCAGATCAATACATACAAAAAATATGTTAAGAAAAGAAAAAAAAAATAGCATTTAGTTAGATACAACCCTTTAATCAAGAAAAGCAATATCCTTATACAGAAAAAAAGAAAAAGATAGAAAGCACTTGAGTAAATAGACTAGTATAAATTATCTAATTACATTGATATAAGCTCTTTTGAAACAATGAAAATTAATTAATGAATAATAATAGCACCATGTTACATACAATAGGCATATTTTGAAAGTTTATTTTTGATTTGTTAAAAAAAAAATCCCTGATAAATTTTAGAGCTCAGGATTAAATTTTTTTGAGTTTACGAATAGCAGGAAATAGAAACAGAGAAAAGAAAAAATTACTATGATCAAGTCTTAAGCCTCTGACAAAACCTAATAAGCTTGACCTTTATACCAAAGTCATGTAGCAGGTATTTTTTATTTTCTTATATCAATTTCAAATTTAATTTCAATCATTTAAGGCAAGAGTTGTAAACTGCAGCTCTTTCAGGGATGATCATTTTACATCAACTTTTCAAGAGAACAGTTTATTTTTTTGATTGGAATTAAAGATCTTGTGACTCTTGGTATTTAGCACTGTTATTGAAATTCTGATAAAATGACTCTTCATAGCGGTGCATGATAGGCTTATGAGTTGGTTGCAACTTTGTGGAAATCTGAGAAGACTGGTTCCAACAAACTTACAACTCTCATCTAAGCCTCCTAGTGTCACTCCTAATAATCCTGTCGGCCTATAAGCCAAACTAGATGCGAGTATCCTTATAGCCTTATAAGATACGATTAGTGTGGGAACAAACCATTGAAGAAAACTCCAGCCCATCCAACTGACTGTAAAGTGAGATCCACCACTGTTGGACTACTTCTCAAATGGTGGGTATTCATTCAGATGGGAATTTTCTTTATCTCAATATCTCCAATTTATTAACTGGACAGATTTCAAAAGATTTATAATAAGGTAAAGACCTAGGGATTTTTCCAGGCTCAATTCTCCTCTAAACTGGCCCAAAGGTCTACACTACTCTCTGTTGAATTGATACAGGGTTTCTTTCCCGAGGATTAAAGGCGGGCGGGCATCAGGTGCACCACTCGACCTCAACTTAGTCCCATTGGTCAAGGAATGCAGGGAGCCTTACCTCCCACGACGCAAGGACCACATAAGCCGATAGTGGTACACTAACTTTCTTTTTACAGGATTAACGGGAAGACCTTCTTTATCAATAATATATTAAGAATAAGAATCTGGAATATAGGTGATATTTCTAACAAGTAGAATTAAAGCACTGAAATTTTATATCAATGTCATGTATAACACAAAGAACTTTCAGTCTTCACTTTTGTTCTATCATCTATACTTCATATAGTGTTTTGTTTTAACAAAATTTGAGGGAAGACAGAACTTATCACAGAAAGATCAA
Organism: Thereuonema tuberculata; assembly: GCA_023159025.1. Taxonomy (NCBI): domain Eukaryota; kingdom Metazoa; phylum Arthropoda; class Chilopoda; order Scutigeromorpha; family Scutigeridae; genus Thereuonema; species Thereuonema tuberculata. The sequence goes on from JAFIDM010012231.1 coordinate 93,869,086, forward strand.
CTAGCCAACACAATCTCATAATTACTTGCCATTAGGTTGTGGTAATATAAGAACCATTCATCTTCCGTACAATCTCTACAAAGTCATACGAAGTGAACATCACTATTAGTTTAACTGAAGGTTTTCTTTTTTTTTTATAACAAATCACAAATAATTAAATTGAACTCTGTGATAAATAAAGACTCAAACATATTATTTAACACTGAAAAACACTAACTGCTTAAAGATTAATGAGTCGAACACAAATAATAAAATGCAGTTACAGGTGTAAGGCTTCTTCAACTAGCCTATTGTGAAATTAAGCACTTTCAGAAAATAAATACAATATATCAAATAAAATACAGTGATTTGGAGCAATTTAGGAACGAAGACACCATCGCCAACCTAAAAATAAGGAAATGACAGATTCTCAGGTGAATGTGCTAAATAAAGGAAAGGATTTTAACAAAACATATAGGAAAATACCAAAACTAAAAATAACAGAATAGGCGAAAAGACTAATAATGAAGAATGGTAGGCTAAGTAATAGTGACAAACAGGAAATTAGATTAAAAATTAATAACATTATTAATGTAAATTTCAAACAGGTAACAAAGCAAAATCACACTAAGACATGAAGTAGTAGTTAACACATATGCAATAATAGGAGAAGAGAAAAAAGGTTTCAAGCAGGTAAAGGACTTCAGCATTTTGGTATACGATTCAAGAATAAAAAGAGAACTTAAAAGTATTGTATGCTACAGAACTTTGTGGTTCCACAACTGCAGCAAAGAGGATGTCTCGATTCGACCATCTTCATGCAGGATGGTGCACTTCCCCAAATCGGATGTCAGGTACAGCAAGTGTTGCGGCAAGATTTCTCTGACACAAGAATCATTAGTCATGCATTTTCCACAGCATGGCCACCGAGGTTGCCTGATCTCAATCCTAGTGACTTTTGGATGTGGGGATTTCTTAAACGCATTGTGTATCAAGGACATGACCCTGATATGCCGACGTTGAAAGATCGAATTACATTACAGGTGTGACAAATCCATTCCGATATGTTGCAAGCTGCAGTGAAACATGTTGTGCACCGCATGCTGCTCGTGGAACCTCACAATGGTGGTCATCTGGAACCTTATTTGTAATTACCAATAAACGTTGTCTATATTGTTATGAAACATGACATGTGCTGTCTCCTTTGGCAATTACTCATTCATTACTCATTCGTACTTCAACCTTTGTAGCACCACATTATCTCCTGTTGGTGGCTTTTGATACTAAACTTAGTTTTAGAAATCAAAAGTGCATGTTTCACTTGGTATGTCCACCAAATGTTGTTACGATTCGTCCAATACATTCCTCGCTAGAGAGGATCTGAACACCTCACGTTATTTTATGCCCACCTGATACTTAGATAATATAAAATATATTGATTAAAATGATAATCTTAGCATATTAATACTTCTTAAACATCTACAATATTTCGAAAATATTAGATATTTTCTTCTTCAGGTTGAAAAATAATTAAAAACAGAAGATCTTGCGTTCATTCTCTAAAACGTAGAAATAAATATGATATCATACAATGATGACAAAACATTATTTTAAAACAGTAATCTATAATAATATTGGATGATTTAACACAAAAACTCACAATAACTCCTTCATCATTCTAAACTTCTTTACGATATTTCAACTTCCTTAGCAGAAGTTTTCTTCAGGAAAATTACAGTAAGAGAGAAAATCCTAAGATTCTCCTCACAATTTTAAAAAACAGAATTCAAATAAAAACAATCATTAAATCACTCATGAACCAATCTTTCTTGAACAACAAATCTGTTAATACCCTTACAATCCTTCCTTAACAATTAAAAACTTTTACACTTATAACAATTTATTTACAGTTACAATTATAACAATTTCAATTTTTGTTTACTCTTCATCACCAATACACAGTTTGGATAAGTTTGGTAAGAAATATATTATTTTTCAATTATATATTATTATACTCTTAGTAATGAAATAAATTCAACATAAGTTTAAAAGATCACAATTATAAGCTCACATTTATAAAACTTATTATCAAAAATAATAGAAATAAATCATTATATATTTCAGATAACATACTGAACCATTCTCGCATTGACAGATAAACTGCTGATAAGATCTTGCAGAATTGTAGAGTAACTATCATCAGTTGGAAAATGCCTATTAACAATGGATCGAAGAAATGGGAACCCTTACACTCCTCAATGCAATTCAATGTATTGCCTAACATTTCCCTTCAAAACTCATATGCCACTGGTATGCACACTCTTACTATACAACTATACACAAAAACTGTCTTTTACAACATATATTTTAAATCTGAACTTAAACAGTTTTCTATTTTAATTCCACGTGGAACAACTTGTTGAGACTGCCTGGCATCCACACTGATTCTTGCAGGTTCTTCAATATCCTTTAAATAGGACTTAATTAAGGAGTTGTTAAGTTTGTCATGACGCTTAACTGTACGTTTCAGAATGTATTTCAAATTATTAACTCTACTTAAAATTGTTCCTGTCTTTCTACCACTGTCTTTACTTTGGATAAGAAACTGAAGGAACTCTTCAGGGGAAAATGATAGGGGATGAACATTTGGTTTCTGTGCCTTACACCATTTATACCATGTATTCCAGCGGGATTTGTAATGTCTGAGGCAACCTTCATTCTGTCCAATTGATTTAACTAGTTCCTTTGCTTTTCTTTTCTTAAATCCTGTATTTCTAAAAAACTTAATTATTTCTCTCTGAAAATGAGTGAAACAATACTTAGTCTTATCACCAGAAGTAGAACTATGTTTTGCCATTTGCTGTGAATCTTTCAAATTGAGATCATTAGTCTCAGAAGAATGTGAAGGCTTTTGTTTGGAACAATGCTGAAGCTCTGAATGTTTTGATTTCAATTTGGAGGTGTGAAGTTTGTTTTTAGATATTTCCACAGGAATTATTTTCAAGTTTTCAAAGGCTTTGGCAACAAAGTCTGTCATTTCACTATATGAAACATAGTGTTTTTCATTTTCTTCTAGTCGTGACTGTTCAAATGATAAGAAAGCTGCTTTTATGTTCTCAGGGGGTTGTGGAATTCTGTTTTCAATAAGTTTTTCATTTTCTTCTAGTCGTGACTGTTCAAATGATAAGTAAGCTGCTTTTATGTCCTCAGGGGGTTGTGGAATTCTATTTTCAACGAGTTTTTCATTTTCTTCTAGTCGTGACTGTTCAAATGATAAGAAAGCTGATTTTATGTTCTCAGGGGGTTGTGGAATTCTGTTTTCAGCGAGTTTTTCATTTTCTTCTAGTAGTGACTGTTCAAATGATAAGAAAGCTGCTTTTATATTCTCAGGGGGTTGTGAAATTCCATTTTCAGAGAGATACATAGAGACTTTACTTTTAAAGTCCTCATACTGTTCCATAATATAGGATCTCATTTGTAGAAGCTTTTGACTGTCTTCCATGTTAAAAGAACTGATGACTAATAAATTCTTTAATGAATATTTGAGAGAAGTCTGACATGAAATCTAAAAAAAAAAAAAAAAAAAATTGAATGTATTAGATTTATATTAATAGCAATAAATATCATGGTTTGCATAAGTCCTTATCCTTTTTTAAATATCCAATTGGTATGCATCAAAATTTGTAGGTAAAAGTTTTCAAGCAAAATCAATATTAGGAGGAATTTATTCATAGAAATATATTAAGAAAAGAACACATTCCTTATACAGGACCTTTTTAATTGAACATGTTGATTTTTTTTTTCACATAGGAATTATGTGGAAACTATGTTTCTTTTCTGCATGAAGATGAATGAATTTATGGAGTTTCTTACAAGTTCCAATCCTTATAATACTGTAGACTGTAAGAAGATATTTACACATGAATGAGCAATTTTAAAGTAAACTTTATATTGTTACACAGCTATTTTGCTAATAAAAATTACTAAAAATTTAAATAAAGCAATACATTCAATATTACTTTATCAACAGTAATGCAAAACAAGCCAATATTCATAAGTGTATACATAGCTTCACACAACAGATATGAGTGTGTGCTTTTCATATTTGCATTACTTCAATGGCATTTAAAAAAAAAATAATACCATTTCATTGTTGAAACGTGTTATAAATGACTGAAAAATTTTTGCCCTTGTTGGAGACATGTTGAGTGGATAAGATATGTTATAAAGATTTGAACTGTTAGTGTTCTTTCACACAAATCGATCTAGCAGTGCGATCAAACACTCCACCAGCCAAAGCTCATTAAAGTGAATCAAGCAATTCAGGCGACTTGCAATCCTTTTATTTCTTTTTTATATTTATTTTACCAATGCACCTAAAATTCTGAAAATTTAAATATGCACTTGTGAAGCAAATGGGATTTATATTTTCTTGTTTTTACATTTCAAAATATTCTGTAATTAATTAAATTAAAATTCAAAAACAGTCAATTTTTGGGGATAGTTGAGATATTACTCGATATTTTCAACTTAAATAAAAAACTTGATGAATACCTAAAAGATTAAAAAAAAATCACAAAATAATGATTTTTGTTTAAGATATTTATTATTTGTGCAATAGTTAGGCCTAATTTTTAAAAAAATGAAAATTGTGTTTCTAAAAATTGTTTGAGATCTTTCTTTTTTTATGTGCCATCAAATAATTATAATAAAAAACATTTAAAGGCTTTCTAATTATCATGCAGATTCATTTGATGTTGTTCGTTTTCAAAAATAAATTTGTTTTCAAGCATTGTTTTATAGAAATAAATTTTTGTTAATTCTATAAAAATCCATTTCTAAAAAAAAATATTCTTTGTTCAAAAATATTTATTAATATCTAATATGAATTTTTCAGTGGCAAAGTCCCCATTCTCTAAAGTAATTTCATTTTATTCATTTTTTTCAACACTTCTCAACACAAAAATAAACAGAAATGACCTTCTGGCCACAACGAAAATCGCATCTCATGTGGAAGGCTACATTGAAGTCTATACAACAACGGTGGTCGCACGGCAAGTCTGGCCGCATGCAAATCACAGAAATCTGGCCGCCCGGCCAGATGCGTTCAAGTGGCCACATGTGAAAGGCTCTACTGAAATCTATATAACGATGTGATTGTGCAGCCATGATCACATCGTGTGAAAAGGGTCTTATTGATCCATATTTCCAATCCAGTATTTGTAAACAATGCAAGATATCTTTATCAAAGTCTTTTTTTGTGTAAAGACTTGATTTGAGCAATTCTTCTGATGCTGTGTTAAGAGTTAGACCCTGAAGACAATCATGAATAACTATCATACAGGATCCATATTTCAATAGACATTAAAATATGCCTGTAAAATATGAAAGTGCCAAAAAAAATTGCCACTACTTCTTATATGTTTTTTGTGTATTAATTCAAGGTTAACAAGTGCTCTGTAAGTGTTTAAGTGATTTCTCACACAATTGACCAAATACTGAATTTAATTAAAGCCTTCGTAATTGATTATTTATTCCTTCTTTTGATTGATTAAACTCACTTTAAAGGCTCATAGTGATCAATTAAATAAAGGTCAACAGCTGTTTGATTACAAATACAGCAGTAAAGCAAGAGCTTTCGGAAGGTAATCAAATTAAGCCTTATCCAAACATTTTATGCTTTTGATGAGGGGAGAGAAAGGGGGAAGAAATTAGGATATAAATAATTAAGACAGAATTAGATTTTCCTGATAAAAGTTAAAGTTACCAATGATAGGCCTATGCAGGCCCTAGCCTTATTAGATATCATCAAGATATATCATCTATTGAAATATGCAAGTACAAAGAGTATTAGTAAATTATCAGATTCAAAATTAGAAAGGAATGAGAAAATTTAAGCATGCGGGTATTTTAGAAGGACAAAAAGCATTCAAATTTTTTTATAAAAAGAATATTAAGAACTTTAATTTTTAGTTTTCTTAATTATTTACTTTCAAGAAAATTAAATTTTTATTAATGTTTGATAAAAATGGAAATTAAAATTTATCCAATCTATAAAAATAAGATTTTATGATACTTTTTTTTAATTGTACTTTTCTATCTTATTATTTGATATACAGATTTTCAATAGCTAATTTAATAAATGATTTAGAAAGAACATTACTGCATCTACTTAACATAAATGTGCTGTGTTTCATGAAATTTGTTGTTTTTTAAAATCACTATTTTTTTGTATAATATTTACCTGTTAAGTGTTAAACAAGGGGTTCCAGTCAAGTGACAGTCAACAATTGCTCAACTATGTAATAAAAACAGGACTAAATGGCCAGTGTTCAATTTATTTTCCTTAATTGTCAAGAACCTGCCACAGTAAGGGTATCTACAGATTTAAAAAAATAAATAAATAAATAACAATTTATGTAACTAAGAGTTTTAAAAGAGGAGTAAATAATGATTTATATTTCTTATAAGTTAACCTTGAGTTAAAAGTTAATCAAAGACAAATAAACTAGACTGGAATCTATGTATAGTTATTTCAAAAGAATTCCAGCTCAAGAAATTAAGATTTAAAAGAACGGTTTGACTTGTACTCTTTGGAACCCTAATTTACTTTTCACTGATCTCCCATAAGTCATTAAGGGCTTAACTGTTCTTATTTTTCTGCAGGATTATAATGTTTTGTTTTTTTTTTAATCTTTAAAACTATATTTATCAAACCACTGAATAATGAGTCTTTCTGAAGTTACTATCCAATTTCATAAATAAATGTATAAACATATACAAATAAATTTATTAATCATAAGATAATTCTGATTCGATACATTTTCATTTCTCTTTCAACAATTTCTAAATTTTTCATCAGTTATTACCTCACTTTGCTTAAGCTAGTAACTTATTATTCTTTATATATAT
>JAFIDM010012231.1:93876076-93886094 GCA_023159025.1 Thereuonema tuberculata
GGATAAGTCGTCACTCCGTTTAAGTCGTCATTTTCCTTTGGTCCCGACAAAGTCTCATAGACAATAATGTAAAATAACCCTCTTTTACTCGTCACCAAATTTAATTCTACTCCAGATAACTCGTCACCCTCAAAAATAGCGAAAAGCATCTTTATTCTCAATTTTGCCTGCTATCTTTTCAGCCCCGCCCCTTCACTCTAAGAAAGTCTAGTCTTTACGGGGAATTTTTCCGTGGGAAATTCACTTGGGAAATTATACATTTCTCGCTGCAACTCTTGTCAAGTGTATACATTTTTCTTGACCGCTACTGAGTGTGATTTCATTTCATAGCGAGTAAGCTCCGCTATAACGGTTATTTTTTATCTTGCAATTTCGTGGTTCGATTACATTTGTAACATGTCAGGAAAACGAAACTTACTTCGTTATGTTTTAAAGAAGAAAAAAAAGACTTAATTGCACTTTTTGAAAAATCAAATATTTCCAAAACAGCTTTTGCCAAAGAACATCGTATTCCCAGGACTACATTAAACGATATTCTTTCATGGAAACAAGTAATTGAAGAAGCTGACTGCAAAGACAAAAGAAAGAGAATGAGGAAATCGAAGTTTGACGAGATCGAGGAGGTTTTAGCTAGTTTGATGGCTAAAACATGCCAGATCGCAAAATGTGCCGATTTCTGCCGTGATTCTCAAAGAAAAAGCCATGGAAATTGCTAAGGAGTTGAACATTGAAGATTTTGGCGGCAGCAATGGTTGGCTGGAACGTTTCAAAGACAGACATCACCTTCCTTTTAAAACGATTATAATGTGGTAACTATAAAAAGTATTTTTTTTACTTTCCACTCATTTGCATATATTGATTTCTGAAAATCTTTTTTCTCACCGAATCCTACATCAATTCATGAAAATATTGTATTTCAGTGTTTTTTTGTTTGGTTTTTTTTTTCAAAAATTCCGCCTAAGTCGTCACTCCGCTTAAGTCTTCAAAAATGTTTGGTTCTTGAGTGATGACTTAACGAGGTTTTAGTGTATATATATATTTCTTTTTTATGGTTAATATTTCATTCATTAAAAGCCTATTCTGATATCTGATTTATTATCAGAAAATTATTGTAATATACAGGGCCCAGATGTTTCTGACTGCCAGTCTTACTGCATATTTCAGAAGTCGGCTCTATTACATAGTTAACTTAAAACATTTATTCATCTTCTAGATTGATACATGGTTTTCAAAGTACGTTATTAATTAGCTCACAATAATATAACAGTACAAAATAAAAAGTTTGATAATTGTGAATGAAAAATCAGACAGCTTTCACACGCATATTTAAATTAATGAAAAGTTACTTATGTTCTTCCTTTTGTTGGGATTTTATTTTAAATTTAAGCTCGAAAAGTCAACAACTGGACCTCAAAATTTACCTGTTTTGAAATCATATATGTTTTAGAGAGCTTTCTGTACTTTTTATAATTAAGGAAAGACTAACTTAAATTGTGTCAGCAATAATTTTATAATTAAATATTAAAAAAAAACTCGTCTATCTTAATTACAAAAAAAAAGAATTTATATACTTGTATGAAGTTAAGCTAAAAGATAATTTTGTAATTAAATATTAAAAAAAAACTCATCTATCTTAATTAAAAAAAAATTGATATACTTGTATGAAGTTAAAAGATATCGTTAATACTTGCAGTAATGTAACTTAATTTTGCTATAGGATGGAGAAGGAGGGGGAAACTTAATATCATTTCTGTATGAAAGAGTCAACATCAAACAAAATCTAATTTCATTTGTTTAACTTCATACAAATTTCCTTTTCTATCACATAATTTTTTCCCAAAACCATTTTATTTATTTATTTATTTAATTAATTAATTAATTAATTAATTAATTAATTAATTAATAATATGCAATATAAACCATCATCTTTGCAAACAATTTCAAAGGAAAAAATGTTTAGCACCTTTTTAACTATATTTAAAAAAAAAAGCATCACCAGATTTCGACAGAATAAAAATGAAAAGTATACCATACAGGTCATTATTACCAATTAAATGTTTGAAATGATGCTTTTTATACTTCAAAATCTGATATAGCTTTTGAGTCATTTAATTTTTAAGAGTAATTCATTGATAACTTTCTGATTAGATGTGAATGAAAAAAACTATTTTGTTCCAATCACAGTTCATGATTTATCAGGTATTAGATGAAAACATTAGAAAGCATTAGACGAAATTAGTAATATTCTTTAGTAAATATGTACAGATCTGAAAGAATTTTACTGATATGATTTCACTAAGAAATATGGTAGCAATATAAAAAAGTTAATAACTGACCATTATATATAATAAAGAAATAGTTTGTCATCAAAACAACTCGAAAAAGTCTAATAAAATTTGATGTAAGAGATTGAAACTATTTATAGAAAACTCTAACATTGCTTTGATCAAGTGAACTCAATTTTGACAATAACATTACAGAATTGACCGGGATCCATCACACCTAAAATTAGTAACAAATACATGGGGTAAAATGAAACATTGAAAAGTGCAGCTGATGAATTTGTGCAGAAAGTTTGCACAAAGTACAATGACAGCCAAAATGATACCTGGTATGCTTATGAACAGATCAAAGTAGATTTGAAAAAGAGCTTCACTGTCATCACATCTTTGAGAGAAAGAAGCCAAACATCTGTTTGCTGCTGCTGGATCACTATCAGCTATAACCCACTCATATATGATAATGCCGATCATATCAATGGCAGGCATTTTACTTTCGTCAATGTATGTATTTGTACAGGAACCATCTGGTAAATTCCCACTTTCCAGACTATAAAGCCGATCATATCAATGGCAGGCATTTTACACTCATGAACAAAAAAATTAGCGCACCAAGAAGGAGTCGTCAAAATGAAACGAAAATTTATATACGTAATGACTACTTTGATATAAGTAAATGATAAGAAAATCAAAGAAAAAGGATAATTTATTTCAGAGAAAAAGGCAAAAGAACGGAGGAGTTAATACTCCGTTGGACCCCCTCTAGCGCGAATGCACGATGCGAATCGATCGGGCATTGAGTCATACAAGTTCTGTATGATGTCTTGAGACATTTCGTTCCGTATTTGCTGTAACCTTGCCTCTAGTTCGTTCAAACTCGTGGGATGCCCAACTCGTCGTCCCAAATGATCCCAGATATGCTCGATTGGAGACAAATCTGGGGATCGGGCAGGCCAAGGAAGGGTAGTAACAGTGCGGAGACAGTCTTGTGACACCCTTGCCGTATGAGGCCGAGCATTGTCTTGTTGAAAAATGGCTCCTGGGAGCCGTTGCATGAGTGACAACTCATGTGGTTGCAGGATTTCATGAACATACCGCTGGGCTGTCATGGTGCCACGGAACAATACTAGGGGTGACCGTGTATTGCAGGCAATGGCACCCCATACCATCACACCAGCTGTGGGAGCGGTGTGTCACTGTACAGCAAAGGCAGGATTGAAGCGTTCACCACGGGCTCTCCACACACGAACACGATGGTCATCACTGCCGAGATTGAATCTGGATTCGTCGCTAAAGACGACCTGGTTCCATTCCGCTGCAGTCCAGTTTCCTCGTGCGTGGCAAAACTCCAAACGGAGGCGTCGATGGGTGGGCGTCAAGGGCCGCGATACCAACTGTCCTTCAGCCAGGCGCCTTCGAATGGTTCGAGAAGACACAGCGGCCCCTAGTGAAGGTGCTACCTGTGCCTGGATGGCGGCCGATGAAGCAGTTGGCTGTACGCGTGCATTTCTGACTATGTGGCGGTCTTCTCGACGACTGGTCTGTCGAGGGCGTCTTCAGCATGATCTTCGTGTACATGACATCTCTCGGGTCCACTGGTCCCAACTCCTCCTCACAACACAATCAGAGCGGCCTAATTGACGAGCTACTCGTCTAGCTGACCACCCAGCCTCCATCATCCCGACGATTCTCCCTCTCTCAAACTGCGACAACTGCATATACTGTCTTCGAACACGGCGTAATGGCATGTCTACCTCAGCTCTTCCTTTGTAAATGATTCAGCACACTCAAACAAGCTTTGGTTACCTGTTTTATACTCCACAGAGTACGATGTTCAACGCCCTCTACCGGCTTTACGTAATGCGCACTCACGCTGCATTTCTAATCATTTTCATATCTCCCCGACATGTACCTTCATTGCAAGTTTCGTTACGATCCCGCAATTATTTCTTGGTGCGCTAATTTTTTTGTCCATGAGTATACATTCGTTATTATATATACTTGTTCAGGAACCATCAGGTAAATTCCCACTTTCCTAGGTGATTCAGATGATCTTAGGTGTTATGCCTACACAACAGTAAATATAACCAAACAACATCTTATAACATTCATGCAAAATGTATTTTTTTTTACTTCCCCACAAATGAACAATAGATTCTTCTTTCAGTAGATGCAGGAGTGCTTTCAAAGATGAAGAATCAATAATGGCCACTCTTCCAGATTGGAAGTGGAAAACATTCCACCCAAATGAACTGGAATGGTTCAGCTCCTCCAGATATTTTCTTTCGCCCCTACAAAAACTTTGTATAGCACATTACTGACACAAGTCCTATGGATAGCTTCACAGTTCAACATATATGGCAAAGAGACATTTTCCTCTGCCTACAAGCTCTAACTCATTTTAAATTCACTGCCCTACTCTTCAAAAACCTTATTCAGTTTGCCTTTTACAAAGCAGGATACTTGTCTGAAGAACCAGAAGAAGGTCAAACTCTAATTGAAGACCGTTTTGATACAGATATGAATGATTCCTGTAGCATTTGCGAGGAATTAAGCTTCATGCAATGTGCAAACTGCACAAAAGCATACTGTTTATCACATACACTTATTGACAAACTTCACATGTGTCAGTGATTGATCCATTAGGTTTCATTGTTATGTACTGAAGTAAACTAAATATTTTGAAAGCAGGTAAGATGACAAAAAATTTTTACTTTTTTTTTGCAATTATTGAATTTGGATATTTTTTCTCGAAAGTCTGATAACAAAAGTGAATTTCAAAGTTTGTATTTCCATACTTAGCTTATTATTTAATTAAAATAAAATTAAAACCAATCAAATTTCCCACATTCCTTAAGGTAATTTTTTTTATAGTAATAAATAATAATAAAAAAAAATAATAAATAAATATTATTAGTAAATAATAATAAAAAAACAACACAAACTTTAAGAAAACACACGTGCCAGTAATAACCTCAAAAGTCCCTGTACTGGTAATTTGACTTTGACAGCTGACAGTGGGCAACCAGTGTTGCCTACTAACAATTTTATGTGAAAACCTTACTAAGAATAGAGTGTACTCATCATATACAGTCAAACTCGGCTATATCGTGATCTTTCAGATCCAAGATCTCGAAGATCACAATCTGCCCGAGCTTTCTTTACTTCACGATGTCAAATGTCGTATACTCAAACCCTACACGATTTCAAATCGCCTACACGATTCTACATCGATTTAAAATGGTCACTTCGCGATTACCTACATCATTCAGAGCGATATGAGAGAATTTTATATTTATAAATATTTATAAATCATTACCTTTTCAACACTTTGATGGGTTACATTAGCCAAAATCTTCATATTTCTGTTTTCTTACAGTTTGGTGCAGCCATCTTGGCATCTTATACAAACGACGAAGTATTAATTGTAAGTAGCAAATCGCAAGCAGTTCTCTAAAATCAATCGATTCTCATACTTTTTGGGCAAAAATATGGTAAATTTTGCAATTTTGTAATTATACACCTTTTCCAAAATAGAAGCGGTCCAACACCAAAGCGTGTTATATCCGAATTAGCGATATAAACAGCCGTGTTATAGCCGAGTTTGACTGTATTAAGAAATAATAACACATTTATCGGTTAATGTTCGAAATTTAAAGATAAACATTTGCAAAAATATTGTGCGGTCCTAATGTGATGCCACCCACTATAGATGTAATTAAATTAATTAATTCAACAACTGTAGTTGTAAATGTTTGTACTACGTACATCAGTTTACAACCGTTATTCCGATTTTTGTTTTTTCTCTATATTGTTAGTTTTTATTTTATTGTAAATAATTACCAAATAAAATTGAAACAAACAAAAATAGCACCCCCAGATCAATGTGTGGGCTAGCCTGCGAAACATTTCCCCTGGTGTGGCAAAGGATATGTTCTCTCGGAAAGGCTGTGTAGGATTACCTAGCGCTGTAATAGTGTTTCCGGACATGGGTTCAATAGGAATATATTGAACCTTAGCCATGCCCCTGCACATGGTTTGAATATTATATACGAATTCTGCAACACCCTGTATATGATTAGATACATTTGTATGTACATGTATAAGTATGTGAATATAGATATATGTACTGTTATGTGTTTATGTTCGTTGATATGTGTATATTGAATTTGATCTTCATATTATTTCAAAACTATGTCCTGACTACAACAAGAAGTTGTTGTTTTTCGGAAGCAGCTTGGCGATTTATAATTTTCTTATTAATGAAATTGTTATTGTTTGTATATATATATATGAACATAACAACAAAATAATAGAAACTAAATTAACAAATATTATTGAACATTACTTTATACAAAACATGTATTAATAATATAAAAAAATCATCAGAAGATTGTATATTGATATATTCAGTCACTCTATATATAAATATAAAAAGCCGGACAGTGATATGAAATTTGAAAACCCAATTACAAAGAACAAATCACTGCCCAAAAATCAAAAATCAGATCACTGTTTCTATGGTGATAAAACATTTAACACCATGTTATCAGCGGCCTCTTAAAACCTATTAATTTTAAAAGTAAATAAAAATGTTTTATTAAATAATTTGATATATGGAATTTGTTGATGATAATATATTCTTAAATCTAAAAAGTCAACAAAATCAGCATTATTATTAGTTTGCTGTAATTTAATAATGTTTTTATAAATTTTATTTTCTATATCTGTAATGTCAAAATAAGTATTAAAAATAATTAAATCATCTATATATCTATAAATTTTAAAGTGTAAAGGGGTAGTAATTCCAAATTGATATTCATATGCCAATAAAAATAAATTAGCAAGAATGCTACTATAATTAATCCCCATACCTATACCTTTAATTTGTGAATATATTTCATTATCAAATTCAATATAATTAATATATAAATTAAATTGAGGAAAATTAAGAAATTTATTAATTGAAATATTATTGAATAAATTGAAAATTAAATGTGGAAGATGAGTATTTTTAACTATATTAAATCAAAATGTTTTAAAAAATATTTTAATTTAGATATATTTAAAAGAAATAAAAATTTTTAACAAAAGTAATTTTATCTGTATTATAATTTTCAAAATTATTTATTAAAACATTTACTAATTTATTAAAATCAATTTTGCCATTGAAATTAAACTGAGGAAATTTAGTATATGCTTTTATATGTTGCAAATTTAAATTACCTTTTTCAATATTAAACCAATTATATATACATATGTCATTATTATTACTTAAAACATTTATTTGGAAATAATTTTCATTTAATCCATATGGGTAAATTGTATGGTATTTAAGCATATAATATATTTCTTTAATCAATCTTGAATGATCATCCTCAATAATGTCTAAAATCATTATCACTACAGAATCTTGAAAATTATGTACCATATATGCTCCAATAGACGCCCCCGGCGTTTATTTGCAAAACTAACCTCGGCTCCCGGCGCTTAATAGAGACCGGCTGCTATTAGAGGCCGGCCATTATTAACAAAAACCTTCAGAACACAATATTTTTACACATAAATACGGGCTAATATTACAAACAGCTACTTTATTTGAATTTCACATGCTACATAAGACTGTTAAAGATAAATGGCAATGTCTTTCTGTATCTTTCGCTGCTATTCGTTGTCCGTATCTGCAATGACGGATCTCACCGGAAGTTTCTTTCGCATATTCCACCGCGTGAATCTTAAAGGCAATGTCAAATGACCGTTATGGCGGCATTTTGTACGGCGATGTACCGTAAGGTATTAAGCACGACTATAAACATACGGACGCTTACACTAGTACCAATAGGCAAATATCAAAGACCCGGCTACTATTAGAGACCGTCTACTATTTGGCCGTGTCCCCTCTCCAGCCCGGCGCTTAATAGAGACTTGCAACAATAAGAGCCTCGGCGTTTATTGGAGCATATACGGTAATTTAAAATGTTTAATTTCAAATGAATTTCCATAATTATTTTTTTTACAAAAGATCACATATAAATATGAGGTACCAATTAGAAAATTTATTTGTAATTATCAAACTAATTTAAGTAATAACATTAATGCTGAATGACATTGTAAACTATATAATGACACATATAAATGGAATTTTCATATTACAACGGGAGACATAAATTTTATTAAAGATACTAATCTAGAAAATTTTTTAAATTTAGGAACAAACTACAGATTAAAAACAAATAAAAACTTTTAAACAATTAATTAATATTTTTATCAAAAATGTTAATAATTTTATTTTAGAAAAAAGTTTCAAATATAATTTATGTTACGAAAATTTCATTGAGTGGAAGCTTAATTTAATATCTAAAATTAATAAAATTCAACATATATCTTATGATAGAGTTAATAGTTCTACAAATAAAAAATTTAATTTATCTAAAATTAAGAAAAATATTTCCATTTATCACAAAAATTATATTTTTACAACTATAGACAAAACAACTAATAATTTGGCTATCATTTGAAAACAATTTTATTTTAATTAAATGATCAATCTATTTTTTAAAAAAACAATAAATCTAAAGATTATATTTTAAATCATTTAGATAAATGTTTTGCAAAATTTAAAGAACAATTTAAAACACTTAAATATAAAAAAATAAAAATTAATAGAAACTTAAATTATTTATTTCTTAATCCTAAAATGCATAAAATTGGTAAATTTAGAATGATTTGTAGTACTACTAATTCTATTATAAAGCAATCATATATTATTTTACAAATTTTTCTTAATAAATTACATGATATCATTCAAAATAAAATTAATCCCGAATTTTATTGGCTTATTCATAATCATAATGATGTTATTAAATATATAAATAATAATAAAATCTTTAATATAAATACTGCAGATTTTGAAAATTTATTTACAAATATACCTTTGGATTCTTTATTACAACAAATTAAATTTTTAATTTCAGAATTTGATATAAAACATTTATTTAATATTTCAATTAATAAATTTCTTAATTTTCTTCAATTTAATTTATATAATAATTATATTGAATTTGATAATGAAATATATTCACAAATTAAAGGTAGAGATATGGGGGTTAATTATAGTAGCATTCTTGCTAATTTATTTTTGTTGGCATATGAATATCAATTTGCAATTACTACCCTTTACACTTTAAAATCTAAAGATATATAGATGATTTAATTATTTTTAATACTTATTTTGAAATTAAAAATATAGAAAATAAAATTTATGAAAACATTATTAAATTACAGCAACCTAATAATAATGCTGATTTTGTTGACTTTTTAAGATTAATTTTTAAGATTTTTAAGATTACTTTTAAAATTAATAAGTTTCATAAATTTACTAGCAATGTGATTTTAAATTTATTTAAAAATATTTTTATTCAAGAGCTAAAGAAATATCTAGATATTAATTCTAAATTAGAAGATTTTTTAGAAAATTTAAATTATTTAATACATTAATTTTTCAATAATAATTTTAAAAGACAAATTATAAATACATATATTTTACAATTGAACAAAAAATTAAAATTTCAAATTTATAAAAAATACAAAATTAAGTATATTTATAATTTTATTTAATCACTTTAATTCTTCAAAGTAGGATGTGTTGATTTAATATCATTTAAGTTATCTTATGACAATTCATGATTAAATCCTTTTTTGGAAGTTATGAGTTTGATTTGATAACTGTCATCTAATTT
>JAFIDM010012231.1:93932172-93943894 GCA_023159025.1 Thereuonema tuberculata
AAAATACGACGAAACACTTCCAGAAAAGGTACGTAGTGCCCTTCCTGCCTTCGGCTCGTCTTGGCGGGGGCACTGCCGTGCCCCCAGATAGTCGTTAATTTAGATGTTTTGCAGCAATCAGAAACACCAGGCAACCAAACAAAAAAAGAAAAATGGAAAAAAAAATATGAGATCTGAGGAAAACAGCATCAATGCATTTGCTCACAGATACAATCTTTAGGTATTTGAGATGAGAGTAATTAAACGAAATATCCTGAGATCCTTAAAGTGTTTTAAGATGAAGGAAAGTTCCATAGAACAGATTTCACTGCTGGAAGTTTCAAGGAATTTCAAAAGTAATTATTAAGGTAAAAGTGTTTGCATTGTTTTCTTCTTCTTCTTCTTCTTTCGATTTTGGCCGACTGGGGACCACGTGAAATAACTATTCATGATTTCATCTTCTCCTTCCTTTTTCTCTCCTTCCAATACTCCTGCATCCTTTCCCTCTGTTTTTCCCGTCTTTCCAAAGTCCAAACTCCGCTCCCAATCACTTTCTGCCTCCTGTGGAAACCCTTAAAGTCTTTAACTTTTGAACTGAATTTATTTCTATCTTCTATTTCCTCCTCAGTAATGTTCATTTCCTCTAGGTCGGTTCTGATCTCTTTGAACCAGGTTATCTGTGTCTTTGGGTTTTTGTCGAAGTAATTGAAGAGGCGTTTTGTCATTCTACTCTCTTCCATTCTCTTCATGTGTCCATAGAATGTTATCCTCCTTTTCCTCATTGTATTCACAATTCCCTCTGTCTTCTTGTAGACTTCTTCATTACTTCTCATTTTCCATATTCCGTTATCATATATGGGCCCAAGAATTTTCCGTATTATTTTTCTCTCCTTCTTTTGTTTGCATTGTTTTATTTATTAATTCCAAAATTGCTTTGAAGACTGAGCTGGTTGTTGAATGGAAACAAATGAAAAGAAAAAGCATATATTGTTGTAAACTAGTTAAATATTTTTTAATTTTAAAACTTTATGATAGTGCATCTAATATTAACAAACAAACAAACAAACAATGAGTTAATGTAGAAGAAACTCATTATAAAAATTACTGGAGACTGCATGAAATAGTAACAATCTTTCAATTTATTATTAATTTAACAATAATAAATTAAGGTAAAAACTTACTGACCTGATCAACAATATGCAGCACTCAGGCATTTCAAAAAAAGATATGATAATTGAATAAATAGGCCTTACAAATGATCACTAGTTTAGGAGAAAATATACATCCTCGAAATAAATAAGCAAGTGTCTATTTGCAGTGGCGCACCCAGGATTAAAGTTTGGGAGGGTGGGGTGATGCTGTACATACTAAGGATGTTGTAAAGAATCCATTCAGATGTACTCTTAAAAATAATATTGTTTCCAAGATCACTTTCCAAAATAATAAGCTACAGACACATTAGTGCTTTAATAAAGATTTTCTTCTCTTTCTTTCTTTCTTTCTTTCTTTCTTTCTTTATTTATTTTTGGTTTGTTCCCCCGTGGGTGCGCCACTGGTCAGGTATTTCACAATATTAGGAGCCATTATCAAATAAATGTTTTGGCTAAAAAATGAAAAATGTTTTAGATTAAATGTCTTATTCAGTAATTGAGCATAAAACAAATGTTTCAAAAATCATTAATGCCCAATTATTTAGTGCTGCGATAGGATGTTCAGTTTCAAACTTCACAAAAAAAAGTTTTAGAATTACATTGATTAATAACAATAGTATAAAAAAATTACTGACGTGATCAATAATGCAGCTCTCGAAAGAAATAGACATTTCAAAACATGATATGGGAGTAAATAATTACATAAGGCTGAATAAATAAGCCCTAAAAATGATTACTAGTTTAAGGGAAAACATAAAGTAAATGAAAAGTTAAGTTTTATCTTAATTTTGAAATTACTTCATAATATTCATAATCTGAAATTGAAAAAACTATTTCAATTATAATGAGATTGGATTGCAACTTTAAAAAGTTGCGAAGTAACTTTAAGATGATACATTTATAAGGGGCATTCAAAAAGAAACGAGCTGGAGGCCTAGGAACAGAAACCAGTACCGGTATGTCAGAAGTATTGGCCCTGGCTGTTAAGGCACTTGTCCCCGTGCAACACAAGGCGGTGAATGGCTGTCTCGTAAAATTCCCGGGGCTGCATTGTGAATCAGTTCCGCAAGTACTGCATGACATCGTCGTCCGAAATGAATCGTTTGCCCCACAGGTGAGCTTGCCTGTGGAGCAGAATGACCTCACAGGTGAGCTTGCCTGGGAGGTCATTCTGCTCCACGACAATGCAAGGCCCCATATCACGGCACTCTTGCAGAAATTCAAGTGGGAGGTTCTCGATCACCCTCCATACAGTCCAGACCTCTCTCCCTGCGATTACGCCATTTTTTTGGTCCCCTACAAAAGGCTCTGAGGGGCAAACCTTCACCTCGGACGGCGATGCAGTACTTGCGGAACTGATTCACAATGCAGCCCCGGGAATTTTACGAGACAGCCATTCACCGCCTTGTGTTGCAGGGGGACAAGTGCCTTTACAGCCAGGGCCAATACTTCTGACATACCGGTACTGATTTCTGTTCCTAGGCCTCCAGCTCGTTTCTTTTTGAATGCCCCTTATAGATTACGTCTTCTTCTAGATAATTCCATTACTGTTTTTCAGTTAGAGGAGACAAACTAATGTTCATTCGCTTTTCACTTAATTGCTTCTTAATTTAATTGGTAAGAAATTGAAAATTATATTTATAGTTTTTATAAATATAAAAATTATTTATAAATTTTATATTCAAATCTATATTAATATTTTTTAATGATTAATAGCCATGACAACTTTTCAATAAAGCACTCATTCAAAGTGAATGAAAAAATAAATCCACAAAAGAAGATTTTCAATTCACATTCGAAATGAAAATTTGTCAGGTATATTTGTGAGGTGGTTACTGAATGTTGAGGGTGGGGGTGGGGGGTTGTCAAATTTGTAAATCGGATAATGCATGGGATATACAGGATCAATTGGACCCCGTCAATTTTGCATACTTTCTTTCGTTTACCTTTTTCTGATTTTTCATCACCGCTTCGGCGAAAAAGTGTTGCTTTTCTTTGGTAGTGATTGTGGTGTGTGACCTTTTCACAGCATGTTTTATTGCAACAGAACCAGTGTCTTCAAATTACTTCTTGATTGCAATCATTGTTTCACGTGTCGGACAAAAACCTTATTCCTCATCAAATAAATGTCTTGCTGCAGAGATGTTGCCCTTCGACTCATAAATAATGGCAAGACACACGCTGCTTTAACGTCAATCGGAAGGCACCACTTTCCCTGCCTGCCATTGTGAATTATCGCACGGTCACTAGCGCGTGTTCAATATCACGATTTGCTGATACTGACGTCAGATGCATGCCCTGTGTTGTACACCAGTGAAGCATTTCGGTGCCCGTCTTATGTTAGGATGCTGTTATTCTTGTGAAAACGTATTAATTGCTCTCGAAAATGACTCCCACGAAGAAGTTACCGACTTGACCGAGTCTAACTGATACATCCTGTATAAGCGCGGAAAGCTGACATCTTTCAAAAACATTGACATTGCATTGCAAAAACTTTTCTGACATTGCATTTTATTTTAAATAGGGATAAATAAAAGGTTTCAGTTTTTCATCACTTCATCATCTCACGAATTTTTAACGCATTTATAAGTTTCAATAGGAAACCGTACCTTATTAGTACAAAAACTTGTTTGTATTTCTTTGCTTTGTTTGTATGTATTGGGGAGGAGGAGGGAAGAAATCAATTTTGAATGCTTTGTAAAGATTATCAGATTAAAAAAAAGTGTAAAAGATTTCAGTTCTCTTTTTGCTAAATTGTGTATTTGTCATTTTTAAATTTATTCTGTTTCTAATTCTTTTATGTTTTTTACAGAAACATTTTTGTTTTTTACAAACACTTGTGACAGCTGAGAAGAAAGCAAGCAACTATACTGTTACTAAATGTTTCATTAATACCGAATAAAAATGAGACGGTTAATAAAGAAAAATTAAGAAAATAAAAATAATAGATAGGTCTGAATAGATATTCTCTTTAATTTTTAACTTATTAAATAAAAACGGCCCAAATCTCTTATCAAAATATCAAATTATAATTTTTACATTAAATTAGTAAACCGTAAAGTTAAATAAATGGGTTTAACGTGCTTCCATATCTATTTGAAATGACTGTTAGGCCCAACACAAGAATAAACAAACAAAACAATTGCCTTTTCAGATTCATTTTTATGAGGGGGGCTAGGGTACAGCTGTTTCACCATTCTGCTGGATCGTCAGCCTTTCCTCGTTTGATTCATTTTTATCGAGGAGGCAGGCTGGGGCTGACGATCCAGCAGAATGGTGAAACAGCTGTACCCTAGTCCTCTTCATAAAAATGAATCTGAAAAGGCAATTGTTTTGTTTGTTTATTCTTGTGTTGGGCCTAACAGTCATTTCAAATAGTAAACCGTAAATTTTATTGTAAATTAGTCGATAATTATGAAATTAGGTAAATGTTTTTTTTTTTATAAAAGTTTCTCAAAACGAGTGCAAAATTTTGCACCAATTAAAAAGTAAAAAAACATTATATAGGAAAGATTTAAGTCTTCCAGCATCTTACAAAAATATATATGGCTGCTGCTGATTGCGTTTTTGTATAATTTGGGGTGAAGAAACATTTACAGAGGAAAAAAAATCAGTATGACATCAACTCTTTGAGAATTTAATATCAATTAATTTAAGTGTCAGACAACGATTTCATTCCATTTATTGAGAAAACTACAAGGTTTTACAGTGGCCATTGAAATTTAACATTTATGGTATTTGAAAAAAAAATAAACATTACATCTTAACTCTGTCTGTTTGGTCATTTTCTGGACACAGTTTTCAGTAACTTCCAAAATTGTATATTATTAATGAAAAAAAATTATAATGACATAACTAAATCCAATTATACTTGTTAGCAATGATATTTTTAGGCAAAGGAGAATGGACAGATCTGCCCTACCACTGTATAGCGATAAGATATATACGTAAGGAACAATCTCCATCAATAAAACATTTTTTATCATTACGACTTGTCTCAATTATTAGTCCGTTTGGAGTTATGTACGTCTAGATATGACGTATCTAGTTGACATCGTAATTCCCGGATGTATTAATTAATTATCATTTAATAATTATTTTCTGTAACAGTAAATATTATTTTCATTTATTACATATAAATAATTATTATTTACTTAAAATAAATGATAATATTAATTATTAATTACGTATAATAATTATTAAAAGTTAATTAAATAATAAATTCGAGAAATTACGATGTCAACAAGATAATCACATCTAGAATTATATTACTCCGAACGGACTAATAATTGACACTAGTCGTAATAATAAAATATGTTCTATTTCAGGAGGTCTTTCTATAGGTACACTCATCTCCTAAAGTTAAACACGGAGAGGAAAAATGTTAATTTCCGTATGCCAATCTGAATTAAAGCAGCTGAAATTTGCTGCAATGGTAGAAGGAAGTGTACATTTCATATGGATAACAGCCAATCATGGTTGCGCGTCGAGAAATATGCAAAACAGGCAGTCGTTTAAGAAGCCGGCTTGTGAAGGGTTACAGGAGTTGCATGTAAGTGCTGATGAAAGGTGTTTAGAACATTCGTACGATTTGTTTTCAAGCTAGACGTGGTTCTATGGCTTCCAGAAGACAAATGGAAGATTCTGAGCGCTGGCGGGCTATCGGACGCACTGAAGCAGGACAGTCTATAACAGATGTTGCTCGTTTCTTCGGCGTTCATCATTCCGTCATTTCACGATTACGGAATCAATTCCAAACCAGCCAAACAGTTGTCCGAAGACCTGTAGCCGGTCGTCCAAGGGTTACGACCTCCGCGGAAGATGGATATACTGCTGTTGTAGTCAAGCGGAATCCAAGAGCACCTCCACACGTGTGACATCTACGGTTGTAGCGCGGCCATTGGTAAGACGATATCTGCCACTATTGTTCGTCGAAGGCTACACATGAAGGGTTTGTACGCCCGGGTACCACGAATTTGTATTCCTTTATCCGTCCAATCCAGAGGGGCACGATTTTAGTGGTGCCGCCAGCATGTGAATTGGACTTTGTCTGATTGGGGTAACGTTATGTTCACAGATTCCCACATTTGCCCTACAACCCGATGATAAGCGTGTAAGGGTCTGAGGGAACAAGGCACACGCAATCGGCCCCAGAACATCACCGAACATCACGCATTCCGCGGTGAAAGCATCATGGTCTAGGTAGGGATTCATTGGGATATCGCACCGACCTGCACATCTACAGGCGAGGTTATCTGACGGCTGTACGGGTATCGAGAAACCGTAAAGTCCTAGACCCTATTGTGAAACTGTACGCTGCAGCAGTTGGTCCTTCTTTCGTTTTAATGGACGATAATGCGCGTCCCCATAGAGCTGCCATCGTTGACGACTTTCTGGAGGGGATTGCGCGTAAGGAGTGGTCGGCTTACTCACCGGACCTTAATCCAATTGAAAATCTGCAATGCCCTCGGCCGTGCTGTACGTCGACGTTTCCTACCTCCAGCCACTCTCGACAAACATATCGTGTTGTATTTACATTGGTGTCCCATACATTGATAGTTTGTATCGGTGTCCCATGATTCAATGCACGAATCTGAGCCCTTTCTTTCACTGCAGATGCTTTGTAAATGTCAATCCCTTGTAAAGCTATCCTACAAAAGTGTTGATTAAATTTAGTGCGAATTAAAATGGCGCCAAAAAGGAAGAGATTGGCACTAAAAGAAAAAAATTGATGTTGTTGAAGTTGCTGAAAAAGAAAAGCTGAGTGTGCGTTGTCTTGCTGAACGTTTTAAAGTTGGAAAAACTCATATAAGTGAACTTTTGAAGGACAAAGATGAGATTGGAAAAAAGTGGATGGTGAATTCAAACGAAACTTGAAGAATTTGAAGTTTCGTAAAACTGAAACAAGCAAAATCGACGAAGTAGTGATAAAATGGTTCCGCTTTGCTCCTGCAAAGAACATTCCTATAAGCGATGTTTTGCTTCAAAAAAAAGCCAGAGAAGTCGGTCAAACTTTAAGATTGGACACGTTTAAGGCATCAAATGGATGGCTAGAAAAATTGTGGGCACGTCACAATATTTCTTTCAAATCTATATGTGGTGAAGAGAAGTCTGTAGATCCAAATGATGTTACAGATTGGGTTGAAAAACTGAAATCAGTGTGCCAAGGATATGATGATGAAAGACTGGTCTATTTTATCGCATCCTTGCAGACAAAACCTTGTGTTTCAAGGGAGAGAAATGTAGTGGCGGCAAAATTTCCAAAGAACGTCTTACCATTTTGTTGTTTGCAACATGCTGGGAGAGTTTGAAACTCCACTTGTCATACGAAAAGGTAGAAAACCAAGATGTTTTAAAAACATTGACGTACGGAAACTTATGTTTCCTGGAATCCTAACAAGAAAGCATGGAGGACGACTGAAATAATGAGTGATTGGTTGGTAGACTTGAACAAAAGAATGAAGAAGCAAGTAAGAATAATACTTCTCTTCCTGGACAATGCTACTTCTCATCCTGACGATTTAAAATTAAAAAAATGTAAAGTTAGTCTTTTTCCCACCTAACACCACTTCTATGTTACAGCCTCTTGATCAGCGCATTATCCGCAGCTTTAAAGTAGATAAGAAAGGTTCTTCTCAGACATGTTCTTTTACAGATTTCTTCCTGTAAATCTAGTGAAGAGCTAGCCCAATATGTATCCGTTTTGGATACAGTTTCATGGATCATGTCAACTCGTTAAAAGGTGGAACCTGGGAGCCATGTTTTAAAAAGGTAGGAATTGCAAGTACGAGCGACAGATGAAAACGAAAAAGAGCTTAATGAGCTACTGACATATTTGGATTCAAATGTCCGTGGTTAAGATTACGTTAAAATTGACAAGGATTTGTGGATTGAGGAAGAGGACTTGAAGGTTACAAAGTTCATTCCTCAAAACACAACCGAACAATTTGCTCTTTCCGACGATGTTGAGAATGACTTCCCTGTGAATGAAGACGATGTCTGTAAAATTAAAGATTTTTCGGAATCACTGAAATACAGTGAAGAACTGAAAAAGTTTTTTTCTGTGCAAAGGGGACTCCGAGGGCCTTGCATAGTTAAACGATTTAAATTTTCATATTGAGAAACATGTCTTCAATGCAAAAAAGAAATGCCAAACTATTAACTGATTACTTAGTTAATAAAAGTAATTTTCTATGTACTGTAATTAATTTTGTCATTATTTTCAGTAAGACAAACGGATTATCACTCATTTAAAAAGGGATGTAGTAAATAGTTTCCAATGGTTCATATTTTCTCATAGCGCAATGATAATTGTAGAAATTTAATTAAGATTGTACGTAATTTTTCAGTAAATGACATGCTTTAAGCTAAAAAAATGAAAAAAAGATAGTCCTCCCCAAAAGCGGACACCTCCCAATAACGGACGAAGCTTCCGTGAAGTCCCGTGACTGTCCGTTATTAGGAGGTAACACTGTAATTTGAATGATAGTAAGAAATAGATAGAAATATGCATCGTAAGAAAAAAACAAAACAAACCTATTATTACTTAAATGTAGGTATGTGTTTTTCCTTCGATCCATTTTGAATTATGGGTGTGCAAACATCTCTTGATCAATCGGGGCCAGTTAAGATTGAGCACAACCCAAAAATCCCCTGTATTCATCTCCCAGAAAAGAATCTCCATTTTATGACAGGAGGATTATAGGAGGATAAATAATCAAGAGTTGAAAATCTCTGACATCTGTCTCTTAAATAATAAATAAAAAATAAATATATAGTTTACACAGAATGAAAAATTAGTTGTTGTTTTTTTAAAATAATAAAATAAAAGGCAAGATTAAAAACTACACTTATTATTTTTAACGATGTTGTCGTACCCCGGATCCATCTAAGGCAGAAAAGAGATGTGCGTTTATCTATCAATCCAGGAGGCACAGTTAGATGACAGTCAATGCTATCTTTTAACCAAGAGAAACAAACACTGAAAAAAGAAAGAAACAAGCAAGCCCCGCGCCGGGATTCGAACCCAGATTCTGACACAGCAGATGCGTGGAAGGCTACCTCTCCGTTAACCACTCCACAAGGCTAACAAAGTCGGAACGTTCTCACAATTGAGAGAGTAAGGTAACTGTAAAGGTTGCATCACTTCTACGATGATTTATAATCAAACTAAAACTCATTAATATTAGTATTAACTGATAAACTTCTAATATTGTATCCTCCTTCCAACATTTGCTTCGTTTCTTTAACGTATCTATTAGAATGTTAAAAATTGTTAAAAAATGTAGTAGTAATTTCATGAAAAACAACTCCATTTCTTTCATTTTGTTTTATAATATTTTTATTTCTTAAATTTCTGAAAATTATAATATTTTTTTTCTTGAATTTTTAAAAAGTATAACATTTTTATAGTAAAACTTTTCAATAAGTAGTTTTAATTTAACTTGAAATAAATTTCAAAACACCAATTGAAAAAAATGCAAAAAAATTGTAAAAAAAAACATTATTCAATAAATTTGGAGTTACTGTGAAATGCCTTGTAAACATAACAGTTAATTTTTTTTCTAAATGAACTTTATTGGGAATTACTTTTAATGTTCTTGTAAAATAATTATACATTACTACCAATTTCGTCCATTTAGCTTAAATGATTAAATTGTAACAAATAATTTCTTGTGATTTAAAATTAAAATTCTCTTTATTTTTTGCTGAAATCCAATCTAGAATTTCAACAGAAGATGGCATGTAAATAAATAATCAATCTTATTAGCTGTTATTAGATCATTTTTTTTTGAATAGCCTTAAATTATATCAAATTTTATATAAATCTAAAAGGAATTACAGGATTTAACGTTGCAAACTATATAAATGATATTAAACATGTTTCAAAAATTCATAATTTATAGAAACTTAATTTCCGAAATTTATAGAAACTGAAAACGCATTTAGAATGCTGTACAATGCTCTATACTCGACAAGTACACTTTAAGATGTAATATAAGATCTTTAAAGCAAAGGAATAACAAATTTTGCTGATTTTTTGTCATTATTCCATTAAGTCTCTCAGGTCATATTATAGATGGGTCCATATTTGTTATTCACTATTAATTCCATTATAATTACTGTTTTGCTGAAATAGTAAGAAACAATACTTGTCGTTCCAATCCAAATCATTATCTAAGAACAATAATTTTAAAGAAAAACCATTTCTTTAAACGTGAATTTTCTTTTAATTTATTTAGTAAAGGATTCACAAGAAAAGTCCTCATCCAAGGAATTTTATCATTTCTTGAGGGCAGCATCTGACCACTTGTCCGTCAAGGAAACTCAGAAAGAAAAACTACAGATTAAGAAAGTAATACATTTTAAACTATATTTGTAAATAAATGTTTAATAAATTACAATAAATAAAACTGTTGACTGTAAAGGTTTACGAAAAGTATGAAATAAAGTAGTTTTAAATTGAAATTTTATTGAAGGTAAAATCTTACACGTTATTAAGATTCTTAAATCACTACAAAACATTTAATCATTATATTTCAGTTTAATATTGTTATATAGTACGTTTTAAAAGTATTATAAAATAAAAATACATTTGAAATCTAAGAAAAAGGGGAAAAACGAAAGGCTTTATTATACGCACATTATAAAAATCAACACATTCTACAGCAGAGTAATGGATTATTTCTTGAAATTATCAAACACGCTGAAAATTCTTTTAAAAACATTTGCCATTTATCATTTTCGTTTTGTTTTTAGATAAGAAATTTATTCTTTGGTTCTTGCTTAAGTTTTTCAGAATATTTGAAAAGTAGTTTCAAGCCATGAAATTGATCAATACTTACTTGTGTAAGTATTATTAAACCATTTTAATAATTATCCAAGCTATAGGATCTTAATACTAAAAAAAAACAATAAAAGAAATCCGTAGTTATCAAATTTCCCCTTTTCAGTAATAAAAATATGCTATTAATTTTCTTTTATAATTTTGAAGTACACCTCGAAAGGAGATGACAACAAGAACTTCTTATTGCAAATGTTAGCTAAAACAATCAATTATCTTATCAATTACGAGTACTATTTTCCTAGAAGTTTAACGAAGCTATATTTTATTTTTGCAGTTTCAATCTTCATACCAAAAGCATGATTTACTCTTACGATAGATAACAGAGGCTTGCAAGGTTTATTTTCTGCCTCGTATTTCTGTCGTCTTTCGGTGTGGAGAATGAAGACTTTGATTAAGCGTTCCTAAAATTGTAAAAATGGACCACTTGAGGATAGGGGGGCTTCATAGTTACAAAATACCCAACTAGATTACTGCTTGGATTTTGGGATAAACAAAGTCATGTGCATTGTTTTAACCCATATAGATCTAGAGGGTAAATAAAAATAAAAGATTTGATTTGGATGAAACGATTGTAAGCCTTCCAAAATTGTCATATCGGATATAAAGTTGATTATAGCCTATTGAAGAACACGACAGCAATATATTATCAAAGAAGGATATAATTTAATTATTTTTAAATATTACAAATATGTCAGGATGAAATCGGCAATGAAATAACCGACAAACAAGGAATTTTGAACAGATG
>JAFIDM010012231.1:93945418-93996870 GCA_023159025.1 Thereuonema tuberculata
GCAGAAACATGGACATTACGACGCAGTGAAGAGAAACGACTAGAAGCATTTGAAATGTGGATATGGAGAAGAATGGAGCATGTGAAATGGACAGACAAAATAAGAAATGAAGCTGTACTAGAAAGAGTGGATGAAGAAAGAACAATGCTGAAACTGATCAGGAAGAGAAAAAAAAAGAAACTGGTTGGGTCACTGGCTGAGAAGAAACTCCCTAATGAAGGATGCACTGGAAGGAATGGTGAACGGTAAAAAAGTTCGAGGCAGAAGAAGATTTCAGATGATCGACAACATTAGGGTAAATGGATCTCATGTGGAGACGAAGAGGAAGGCAGAAAATAGGAAAGATTGGAGAATGCTGGGTTTGCAGTGAAGGACCTGCCCTTGGCAGAGAACTACGTATGTATGTATGTCAGGATGGCATCGACAACGCGTTTGCTTTTGTAAAGGCTTATTGCTATTAAGACGACCAAAAAAAAAAAAAAAAACTGAAGCACTGATGGCCAAGTGCACCAAACTTCAATTGTAGACGGCTGCATTGTGGACGTTGCTAAAATTACTGGGGGGTGTTGCTCCAGAAAAATTTTAGCCTTTGCTTTAAAATTGTGTGAAAGGAAACAAACATGTATAAAAAGAAAATTTATTCATAAACTTGATAAATTTCTTTTTATACAGGTTTGTTTCCTTTCACACAATTTTAAAACAAAGGCTAAAATTTTTCTGCAGCAGCACCCCCCACTAATTTTAGCTACGTCCACAATGCAGCCGTCAAAGTTAATTGAAGTTTGGTGCACTTGGCCATGACACTTCTATATTTTAAAATAAATAATGCCGATAGCAGATTCCAAGCCACGGCAGCATTCAAGCCACGGCTGTATAACAAGTTCAGCAATTTCATAATATTAACGT
Organism: Thereuonema tuberculata; assembly: GCA_023159025.1. Classification (NCBI taxonomy): domain Eukaryota; kingdom Metazoa; phylum Arthropoda; class Chilopoda; order Scutigeromorpha; family Scutigeridae; genus Thereuonema; species Thereuonema tuberculata. The sequence continues at coordinate 93,946,325 of JAFIDM010012231.1, forward strand.
ATTATTCGTACTCTAAGTTAAAATGCGATATTTAAGATACGGATCGTCACATTGTTTTGCAATTCAGCATGACGCTACAGTTATTCGACGTCGTTTCTTATTTACTCCCGCCAAATTTTGTCTTTCATTTCAAGGAAATGACTTGTAAAGTTTAACTTATTATGTCTTAACTTGGGTAAATAATCATCATATTAGATGTGATTTTTTTCAATGATAATGAATTGTTACCTCATAAACTGATCAAGGGAAGATCAAAGGAAACGGTGGAGAAGAGATGAAATCTTTGCAGCATTTATATAAGCAATTTTAAAAAAAATTCTTTTTTCCTAACGAATTTCTTAATAATTTAGGATCAGTTTATAAAACAAAACAAAAATTACTTTCTACAAAATAGAATCATTTCGCACTGAGTACCGAATCAAAGCGCAAATGTTTGCATTCGTATATAAAGTAAATGTGTTCCCATGAGCAGTAATAATGAAAAAACATATTTAATTTATAATAATTTCAGTATCTAAATGTAATACTTAATATTATATGTCCCAATTTTTATTTGTCTTTTCTTCTTCTGAGTTAAAAAAAATAAAACATTTTTATTGTTAAATAATTTTAAAAACTGTGAAAAATTGCTTAAAAAGCGAGAAATCAAAGGCAGCACCTGAATAAATTGAAATTGCCTCTCTTGTTCGATTATAGGAATGAAGTTGGGAACAGCTGTTTCTTCCTTCATCGGACTCTTCAGCCCAACCCGCCTTCCCCGATAAAAGAACCAGTGAGGCCAGATCAAAAGTGAGGGTCACCGTCACATCTGCCAGTGACCTCTCAAAAGCAAGAAAGACAAGAAATTAATTAGGGTGCCAACTCAGCACCACCAAAAACCTTTTCCTGCGTTCAGCAGGCAAATAGGAAATAAACTAAGAAAAAGAACTTCCCAATCGGAATACCAAACAAAAGCAAAAGCTAAATCAAATCATTTAACGTGCTGTGAAAAATTGCTTAAAAAGCGAGAAATCAAATTTTAAAAAATTGGTGTTCTTTATTTTTTTCAAATTATTTAACAGAAAAACTGTTTCTGTCTGTTGTTATTTTTTATTTGTCAGAATCAGTTTTCCTTCTTAAATTTTGTTCTCTTTTTCTCCAATAAAAATGAAATAAAAACTTGAAGCTCAAGCAATAAAAATAAAAGCCATATTTAGGTGCCTATTGAGTTATAAGCTTGAACTGTTTTTCTATTAAACTTTAAAACAGCATTTTAAATGAGTTTTGAATGAATAATGGTTAAGTTGGTTAAAACAACGCATTTGTGTCACAGCATTAACATTGAATATCTTTTCTCTAACGATGACGACATTGGAATAATGTAAGTTCACTCACTTGTTTTGTATTTGCATTCATTAATCGTAGCTAAATTATTAACATAAAATTCCGTGACGATTTGCATTGGGTTCAGCATCAATAAGAGCAGCAACAAGAGAGTCCGAAGCACAAAGGAAGGTTATGATAACGACCAAGATGATGCCATAGAATATGTAATGTTTCTAAATAAATAAATATAGAAACCAAAATGAGTGACAAATAACATGGTAATCATTTATTTCATCTCCTAACATTAACCATAAGAGTAAAGCTACTATTTAAATTCGAGGTCTTGAACGTTCAACTTACTGCTAATGGTGTTAATTGTAATCGTACTGTATCTCATAACTATATTTTGAAGGCATAGCATTGTCATTTTTAATCTTCCAAGGTGAAGTGAAATTAACTGAAGGCTTTTATGACAGATCTTGATAGAATATATTGACCAACAAATACAACTTTTCAATTAAAAAAGGCGTGCCTATGCAGGAGCAGAGCTGGGCCCAATACAATAAAAGAAATAAGAGGATGGGGGAGGCTACATCTTGTGGAGGGATGATACTGAGTCGTCCAGCTTTCTTTTCTTTTAGTTGCACGGAGCACGTGACCAGATAAAGAAAAGGTATCGCATTAAAGCATAATGGAAAAGCAGGATGCTACAAGACTTAGTGTCGGACTTGTCCAGCAAACAGTTGAGTTGCAACAATATTTTACATATCTATGTTCATAATCCATCTAATACCATTTTTTTATATCCATTTTAGTTTTTAATTTATCGTCAAAGCTGTCAACGCAAAAGATCATATTTTTGGACAATGACCTTTCATTTAGAACAGATAAAAAAACAATTAACATTAACAATAAAAAAAAATAAGAAATACTGTATTACAAAGACAAGTAAACAACCAATGAGGTTGTATCTTGATCGCTGAAATAATATTAACAACTGTTGTTATAAAGGTATTTTCTTTCCAATTTAGCTATTGTTAATGAGAGTTTAAAAAAATAATGTAGAATAGGGGAAGAATTTCTTGTAAGTTCATAGAAATGAACAAATTTATGACATTTTACTATTGTGTGAGTGCAAAAGTTCTACTCGTTTTTATTACCCATAAAGAAGAGCATATAAACGCAAAATGAACAGTACCTATTATTGTGCATAATCCCCATTGCTATCTAGGACTTCTTGCCATCTTTCTGGTAGGAGATGAATCCCATGGCGGTAAAATGCCGGCAGTTTCGTGTCCAAAAAAAGTCTTGGATGGCAATTTTCACAGCATCAAGATCATCAAAGACTGAAGGAATTGTTCAACGCACGAAATAAATGATAGTCAGTTGGTGCCAAGACAGGAGAATAGGGAGGGTGGGGTAAAACCTTCCAACGAAAGCCCAGTAACTTTTGGAGAGTGATGACAGCGGCATGTGGCCTGGCGTTATCGTGATGAAGGATAACCCAGCGACGATTGATGAGACCTGGCCGCTTTGCTATCAAATTTGAATGCAGCATTTCTAACTGTAGACAGTAGAAGGCAGCATTGATCGTGTGGTTGAGTGGCAGGACCTCCCAGTGAATTATTCCCTGCACATCCTACCACACACACTCAACACCTTCTTGGGATGAAGTTCAGCTTTCGAAGTCGATGCAGGCGGATCAGAATGGATACACACAGTCCTACGACGCTTTACGTTACGGTTCATAACCCACTTCCCATTTCCTGTCACAATTCGTGTCAAGAATGGGTCATTTTTGTAACGGGAAAGCAAGGAAACACAGGTGGCGATTTGGTCATTCCGTTGCTTAGCTGTCAGGTTATGTGGAACCCAACGATCCAACTTTCTCGTAAAACCCAACTTAACCAGCCGTCTCTCGACCGTTGTCCGGTATACGTTGAAGGTCTCCGCTAATTCTTGCACGGTTGGGTTCGGGATGTTCCTTTTGGCTTGGTCAATATCGTCCTCTCCAACGTGTGATGGCCGTCCACTCCTAGCCTGGTCTTGGCAGCTTCTGTCTCCTTCCCTAAATTTATGAAACCATCGACGACATGTGCTGTCGTCTATTGCATCCTCCCCATAAACTTGACAAACATTGCGACATGCTGCGGCTGCCGTATCTTTTTATCGCACAAACAACGTCTTATATGCTCCTTCTCGCGTTCCATGTTACACCCTCTGATATTTTTTTTGAGATGATTAACTTTGTGAGACACGATGCATTTATTTGTGAGGCATCCACACGTTTGATTGGCAGACGATTTGCGTCATTACAATGTCATGTGTGAAGGCAATTCCATTGCAAATTTTCATATCCAAAAACGGGTAGAACTTTCGCACTCACCCAATACATTAATTTTCTTCCATTCAGAAAAATAGTTAAATCGTTTCTAAATATTTGGATTCAAGTGCTTTTAAATTACGAATATTTTAATAAACATTCATAATCAATTTTGATGGTAAAATTAATCTAAAATATAAACAAGGTAGGATAGCGATTAGTAAACCAATCACAGTGCTTCGCAACGGCTTCTGAGTCACCTTTACTTTATAATAGACTGTGCCGGGGTGGTCTAGAAAATCTTTGCGATCCCATGCTATCTTTCCCACCCCTATTTATATGGAATAATCGTCGTTCTTAATTGAAACCTTGTTAATACACTGAATACCTACCAATGATTCAACTTAAGTTGAGAAACTGTGAAAAGATTTAAAATGGGGAGAAAAAACTGAATAATAAGAATTGTCCATGAGGGGATCGAACCCACGACCTTCGCATTATTAGCACGACGCTCTAACCAACTGAGCTAGCAGGCCACCTACAACATTCAAGAAATCCTAAAACAGTCGCTTCCTAAGTATCTACTTTAAACAACGTGATACTAATTTTAGACAAAATAAAGCAGTTATCAAAATCCCAATTCTAAAGGATTACATAACCAATATCTCCTAATGTGAGAAGTTGAGAAACTCTGAAAAGATTTAAAATGGGGAGAAAAAATTGAAGAATAAGAATGGCCCATGAGGGGATCGAACCCACGATCTTCCGTTATTAGCATGACGCTCTAAATAACTGCGCTAACAGAAGCCGTTGCGAAGCATTGTGGGATATGAATATGTCCACAGACAGACAGACAAATCGGGGATATAAGGCGTCTTTCAGAAGCCTAAAAGGTCGGTAAATACTTACTGTTTCTTCATATAAGTCTTTTAAACTGCTGAGCTAAATAAAAACACAGAAAAACAATATTAAGTGAAATGAAAAATCAAAACTTAAAAATGTATAAAACTATTTTAAAATTATTGCTTTTAAAAAGTAATCGTTAAAAAGTAATAATTACAAAATTCATTTATAATCAAAATCAATTGTAATTTTATTCAAACGATAGGATGTATATGAAATAAAACAAGACATATATTTTTTAAAAATCTCACAGAAATGAAAAAAGAAAATTAAGATTCTTTCAATTCAGTAACAAAATTCGAATTCAGTTTTTCAAATTACAGTATCATCATCTCAGAATCATTTAGATTTTTTTATGTTTTTTTTTTTTCCTGTATATAGTTTTTTGTTCTTTTTTTCCTGAAAATAAATTTTTCCTTATTATTTTAATATATATTTTTTGTTATCACTTCTTATACAATCCCTCTATAATATGGCAGGTTTTACAAAATAAATATTTCAGATTAAAAAAAAAATAGATGGACCATTAGGATTAGGAAAAAAGAAAATACACACTTAATTGCATTGAAACTTTCATTATCATTAATTGAATGTGATTATGGGACAGCTGTTTCGAGTGTATTAACAAGACTTCGTATTGCTCATTGGCTGTGATGAGCTACTAGAAAAACAGAATACAAAAGTGGCTCCACAAAAAAGCTAAACAAAACTTAAGAAATAAAAACCTCGTAAGTAATTACTTTGTCAATTTTTTCTAGTTATGCAAGAAAATGGAAAAGATTTTGTGGATTAAAGGAAATCTACATATATAAATAGAAGTCCTGACTCACTCACTCACTGACTGACTCATCAACGTCATGCCCAACCTTTGGACCTAGAAAGCTGAAATGTTGCACAGAGGTTCCCTTTATGATGTAGACAAGGAATAAGGTCGGATTTTTTTGAAATTCCCATGGGATAGGGAATAAAGAGGATTTATATTTTTCGCTTTAAAGTTGCCTTATTGATATAAAGGTGTGTGGTGCCAACCCGCAATACATTTGAGTTATCCGGAGAAGGCCACAATTTGCTAAATAATTTTTTTTTTTTTTTTTTTTTTTTAATGCTATGTATGCAAGGGTTCCGGAGCGAAGCGACGGTACCAGGCTAGTTATTAATAAAGCAATTTAATTATTTCTATTACTGGTTGAGAAAAAGACAGCAAAGCAAAAACAGCTATTCTACAATTTAATTCATTCACAGAAATACATCTTTTCAATCCTGATCTATGTCGGATTTCAACAGATTTCACATTTTATCACCAGTCAATATTTTTATTAGGCTTCTAATGATGTATGTGCATCAATTTAGATGTATGGATTTATGGTTCAGGTCTTGATTCAATTTATATTTGAATGTACGCTTTTAAGTAATTAATTTTGATGTACATTATTATTTTATTGATAATTATTAATTTTCATTTTTTTCTCAAAATAAATTGGATTCTGTTATTTGTACGCCATTATAAGAATCAATTAGTGAGTCCTTAAACTGAAAAAACTGAAAACAAATTGGGTAATCTATATCTAATGTCATATTTCAGAATTTAACCAAAATAGAACAATAATTGGATGATTCACTACTGAAGCTTTTTCCTTACGATGCCCTTAGTTCTCCCTACACTGAATTATCATTTTCCCTTTTCCAAATTCTGAATGTCCATGAAAACCTTAATGTATACCTGGAGAAACTTAACCTTACAGATAGTGCATTCTGCTTATGTGATCTTGGTAAATAAGAAACTGTTCATAATGTTATTTATGAATGTTCCAAATATGAAAAAAAATTCGTCTTAAGTCAAATTCTGGAATTATATTTATAAGATGTAAAATGGCCATGTCCCTCCAATATCTTAAAGCAAAAACCTTCAATGGAGTATTTTTAAAATTTTTCAAGTTCTGTAAGAGGTCTTAAATTCCAGGCTAAACATCGTATTTTAGCACTTTTCATATTATGCTGGTTTTTTTGTATCCTTCATTAAGATATATTTAGCTTTATTTTAGTGTTGTACTGTTTTCGAGTGAAACACCTTCTTCTTAAGATCTGTTGCATAAATCATGTTTTTTTTTATTTGCTGTTTGTACTCAGTGTTACGGATTAAGAATAAGAGACAGAATAGATCAAAGGAACATATTCCACGATTATTCATATTTAGCTATAAATATCTTAGAAACCAAACGGCCAAGTTTTTTTGAAAAGCCAGACGCCGTGGTTGTTCAATTTTAAGTTTTAAAGTATCTGCAGTCTGGGTGAAAAAACAATTTATTAACCAAAAATTTTTACGATCCCATTAAAGGTCAAATGAGATCGTAAAAAGCTATCAAATGAATAATAACTATCAAATTATCATTGGAATCAAATAATCATGAATAGTAATTTGCTAAGAATAATTAACAAAAAAAATATATATCTTTGCAGACAACTCACCATTGCGAAATTATGGTCCCACAGAGGATTTGTGAGAAAAGAATACCATAGTATTCGTCTTCTGAAAACAACTTCATTCTTGAGGAAATTAAGCTAAGTTGAGTCAATGAAAAGAACGTCCGATTTCTTGCTGAAAAAACCAGTGAACAACGCAAGTATCTCTCCGGTACTTTCTTCTTTTCCTTCTTTCTAGCCAATTATCAATAGAAAAGCTGGTTGCCACAAACATATTCGGTTAATAGACTCACATAATTTAATTCATTTTCAGTCAACCCTAACTCTTCGGAGATCAGGAAAAAGAACTAACAATAGAAAATGATTAAATACGTGTATAAAAACACGTGAAACAAACACTACTAACTAAAATCATCAATGAATAAGCACATTATTGTTAGCCTTCCATACAAAGGCATTGTTTTATGGCATCAGCTAAATAACAATTATAAACGTGCTATATATGTTATTGCAATGAAACAGAAACAAAGCCGACATCTACAGGATTGTTAAGAGATCTTACATTCATTCGGAGATATAAGATATCAGGTTATTTATTTTAACATACAAATAATATTATCTCTTTATCAGAACTGAGATGTACATTTGACTTCTATTGTACCGCCGTAATAAATGAATAAAGCGAATAATAAAAATAAGAAAGAGTAAAATAAATATTTTTTTTTTATAATTAGTCTATAATCATTCCATAAACAGTAGTAGTCTGGAATTTAGGTAAAAAAAAATAATAGTAAAATTTATTTTTTCTCTCTCCCTCTCTCATACACATACACACACCACACAAAGGGCTCCCCATAAGGAGGGGATCAGTTGGTCCCTCAGCGCCGGGGCCCGGCCGTCAAAGGGGCCCGGACTGAGTTCTACAGGATGTTTATAGTGTAGAACAGGAGTGGGGAAGACGTCGTTCGCGCATTTTGGGGTGACCGCATGGGAGATTTCAAAAGTCTGAAGATGTTGGGTTGTCGATTTGGAGATTCCGTTTTTTTTTTAGTCCTAAGGTAACCGCGGCATTTGGAGTATACTTGGGTTTGCCCTTACCTTACAAAAGTCTGCCCACCCCTGCTGTAGAAGTATTAAATCGTGTGGTATTTTCGCGAAATTTTTGTCTAAGGATTTTATAATTTTGTATAAAGGAACTTAACGTGCATTGCATGAATTTAGAAAAAAAAAATCTTCTAAAAAATTTTCTTCTCAAATTTTTTAATGCACCAAAGTAAATAAGGATTCTCGCACCCCGAGTTACCATTCTGGGAATCTGAGACAGCTTTTTCAGCCTTATTAGGCTTCTTCAGTCTCGGGGTGCGAGAATCCTTATTTACTTTGGTGCATTAAAAAATTTGAGAAGAAAATTTTTTAGAAGATTTTCGCTAAATTTATGATTTTGTTCATAACATGGAGGGAGGGGGGGGGGTCCGGTATTGCATTCGGTACCTGGGCCCGGAATTTGATGGGGGGGGGGGGGCTGACCACACACAGAAGCACGCTTTTAGCAAGACGACGGAAAGATAAGAATCGACGTGTACGGCTGTCAGTGAACGTACAGCAGCAAAAAAGGTTCACATGTCATTCAAAATGCTATTACTTCTGCTCGAATTCGACTTCAGGTCAGATTACTTTTGCGAGACCTCCCTGTAATCCCCAGTAGCTCTCTCCAAATAGACACAATATATCATTGATGTAGAGAACTAAAGGATTAGCAAATGACATGCATTTGCAATGTTGTCGTTTTCTTCTGCTTGTTAGGACCCGCCTGTTTCAAAAGGAGACCTGGAGAAGGAACCTATTAGTGCTACTGCCAACTTCCCAGCACCTGACATAATAGTTTCGAAAGCAATTGGGTGATTGAGACTACGCACATTTAAAAATTCTGTATTTAAAAATAAAAACATACCTACAGCAGGAGCTTTCGACACTCCTAAATCTTTTTAAGATTCCTTGCTGCAATAATAGAAAAATTAGATACTGGATTAGTAAGATTAAAATGGAATACCTGAATATTCAGATAGTGAATAATCACAAAAAAGAAGGATTTGTAATAACAAAAATTAAATAGTATATTAGGTCATCTAATAGAAGTTATGAATAAGGACGATTACATCATGATTTTGAATATTGCAGAGGCAAAAGCGCTTCATATTTTTCGGACTATGCAAGAAAAACACATAAAAATTAGTTAGGATGTCAATGAAGAATTGGTACGAAACAAATGGGACAACTCATTTGATTAAAAAGTCCAATTTTGAAATATCTCCAATACAATTACAGGTTCTTAAAAAAGGCGCTTAAATTCAATATCATGAATTATCCCAAAAAATCCGAGAATATTATAAACATTTCAGAAATGGCATTACAAAATTATGAGTGAGGAAGAGAAAAACAAAATTAGATCGAAAGTGGTTAGGCTAGTCCATAAAATACCGTGGGGTGTTGAAAATAGTAATATTTCAATAATCGAGAGAAAAGCATATGAGGAATTTAGAAACAATAAGGAATTAGTTATTACTAAATCCGATAAGGGTAATAGTAGGCCTACTTTTGCATTACGCACTCATCAAAATGTTGACATGATTAATGTTCATTTGAATAAGCAAGCAGGATCTATCTATTGACCAGGTACAACGAAAACATTAGATAAGTCGGATCCAAAATTAAAAAAAAACATTAAAACTCTTAATGATATGTTTTTACTTGACGACAATTTTTTTACCTAGGATTAGGGTCTAAGAGTAGGAATTTGGATAATACTTTTCTCTCCGGACTCATTATACGAATAATTGCACGAATACAATAATTTATAATGTAGCAAAATATGTAGCAGAAAAGTTAAAATTCGCCAGTAATTATTTAATAGGTTATGTTAAAAATTAACCAGAGTTCAGTAAAAATTTAAGGGATTTAAAAGTTAAATGTGAAACATCCATGTTATCTGTAGATGTATTTACTTCCATAACTCCTGCTTTGCTTGAGTCGACTTTGGAAAGTTTACATTGGACTGAGGATCAAAAAAAAACAAACAAGAAATGGGTAATTGACCTGTTATGGTTTTTAGTTAATAATCAATATTTCCTTGCTAATCAGATGGTGGTTAAACAGATTGCGGGCCTGTTCTTAGGGCTTCCGTCATCTGCTAGTTTAGAAGAAATCGTAAAGTAGCACCTTGAAAATATCATGCTGAGGCAGTATATACTGGATATTTATTTTTATCAAAGGTACGTCGACGATATCTTCACAGTAGCTAGGACTGGTAATGAAGATGGAATTCTACATGTATTTAATAGCTTGCACGATGACATCGAATTCACATCTGAATTACAAAATGATTTAAAGCAACTTTCGTTTTTATACACTATGGTTATGTCTATGGAGAATGTTTTTTAAGTACAGATATACGTATAGGAAATCTACTGTCTCCTCTCAAGTCATGCCGTTCGATTCTTCTCTCTTGCATCAGTAAAACGAAAGTTATATCTATGATGCTCAAAAAAAGCGTTTTTAGTTAGTTCAAATGAGAGTCTTTTTGATAACAGTTTACAAGAAATTCAGAAATTATTTTTGAATAATAATTATCCACGAAAATTTATTACTGATACTATAAGACACTCCATAAGCAACATTTATAATCCAATAACTTACAAGGAATCTAATAACCGTTTTGTATATGCAGCTTTTCCGTATCATCCTAATTTATATTGGCAATTAAAATAGATTTTCCGATAAACCAACATTAATATTACGTACACTTTGGAGAGGAAAAAAATGAATTATCTGATACAAAAGAATACAGGCTCCAATTCTTGAGAAAAAAAACAGTGTGTTTATTTGGTTCCGTGCAAACACGAGGGATTTTATTACATTGGGAATATCAGCAATAAATTAAAACAAGATAATTAATGCTTTTAGACAGTGTCAAAAGCAAAGAGGCTCCATAATATGCACAATTTTATAAACAAAAGTAGAGAGAACCTAACCAGCGTTTACAATAAACCTAATGGACGCTTACAGCAAACCGGAAGTTGGGGAGTCAAAAGCTTCCGATAAAGAGGAAAACGGCGATAGACGTCCCCCCAATCTCGACCTTTCTGAACACATTGGTGGTGGTCACGTTTTGCCAGACGAACGGTTGCTGAGATATGATAAAAGAAAAACGTATTGAAGCACCTTTTGACCTCCCCACTCCCCAATCCGGTCAGGGAATGGTCCTAGAGGTCTGATTTTTTAGACGTGGTCACCTACTTTTTGATGCTGAACACAATGGTGAATGTTTCATTCTAATATCTCTAACCGTTTGGCCACTACAGAGTGTGACATCCAGCAAGCATAAAAGCAACAGCGGTCCCCTATGTTTTACGGGCAAGCTGTAACCTAGGGGCCGCTAACAACGGCTATCAAGTCATAAGAGTTGCATTAAAACTGTCAATGTATATGGATCTACTACAGCACAACATGTGTACGAGACCAATCACGGCATTAATTTTAGTAATTCAATGATACTCATCCAAGAAAGTAATAAATTAAAAAGGGAAATGAAGGAAACATATTTTATTGCAATGTTAGGGCCGTATAACACTCCATTACCAATATCATTATTAAGTTTTATATTGAGAATTTTAGGTTCCATTGGAGGAGGGAAAAAGAAAGAAGAAGAACGCTAGGAGGCTAAGTAAGCCAACGGCAAGATAGAAGGTTCACCACCTACACTTGAAGCAGACGACGTGAGGACACCGCTGACCAAGGATGACGTAGGCAATGACATGGTTCAACGGAGCTGCACATTTAAACCAATTAGGAATCCGTCTGAAAACAGCCAATCCGCGAAGAGCATTAATCAAGTTTTTTTATTTGTTGACCTATGACAATAGACTTTTACGTAATTTATGGAATTAAATTGTATATATAGAAATATAGAAATTTATATATAGAATTTTATATATAGAATCAACTTGTATTTTCTAGTTGACAATGACACCCGCAAAGGGAAGTCGAAAGCTCCTGCTGCATGTATGTTTTTAATTTTAAATACAAGATTTTTAAATATGCGTAGTCTCAATTTCATTTTTGAAAAATCTTGCTATATGCAAGTTAAGCTATTAATTTTTTAAAGCAATTAGATATGATAAAAGAACTCCTATAGAGCTAATGACCGCTAGACTTTTCGGTGATTGCATAATCAATCCTGTAAGCATCTCATTGGCGGTCATCGAAGATATAGTTTGTCGGCTCGAACCCAACCAGCATCATATAGGAAGTTCAACATAATGTTCCCAGATCTATATCCATTGGCAAATCCTTTGTGAACAGTTTATCTAGCTATAATCTTCACAAAGCAAACACTTCTGCGAAGCTTACCATCCAGATGTAATAGATGTCCTTCCTTATCATAACATCAGAGAACTCATCATTCTCTACTCCCTTAGTTCAACAGTGGTATTTCTCTCAAGATGGAAACAGTATGAACAAAATTAGAAGAAATATAACTGCAATGGTCTGTTCTAGAATTTCGTGTATTTAATTCACCAAACCATCCTTTATGCTTTACACAAATTCATTCTGAATCCGATAAGTCGTTTAAAATGTTCCAATTTCATTTTCCGTTAATGAATTCTTTGATTGGTGTTGAAAAGACTCTGTTCACTGAATCCTTTATTATTCATTTAGATGTTATCTTAAAATGTTTGATGATAACTTCCTTAACATGTTATTCATTTGAATCTACAATTCCAATTGTCTAAATCCGTGGAATTCAACCTGGAATAAGCAATGCATAACTTTGTTCACTTAATAAATTTTATACGATAGGAAATAAATATTTGTAAAATTAAAACTTATTGCTTAATTATTAAAACACTTTAAACTTTCTCATTAATTGTATTAAACTTAAATATATTTTAATGGATGTAATCTATTAATTTAGTTTACATACTTGTCTTAAGCCCTAGAATTATATATGTGTAGGTAAATTGCATTCTCTGGTATCTAGTTGGGATAAATATCAGAGAGTCTACGAACAAAAATATTGAATACTAGTGGTCTAAATTATCGATCCATTCATCGGTTTTTGATAGACAGTATTCATTGCTTGTTTAAGAGAAATAGAATGTATAAGAATTCCCAATGATCTCTCCCATTTCCTTCTGTGTAGATGATGTTAAACGCTTCCTAACCGTCGAAAGAAATTAACCTTTCCATCCTTTGAACACAATTTCATTGATTATTGGAGAAAATTCCTATTTGTTCTTAAACCTCGTCGTTTTCAGGAATATAATTAAAATGTATACCTTGAAATTTTAAAAGGAAACAAAACTTTTCAGTCATTCCTGAATACTTAAAATAATTAATAGTTTTGAAATGAAAAGAGATTTAAAAAGTGCCTGAATAATTAAAAAAAAAAGGGTAATAAACGAAGGCACAACGCTAAAAGAAGGAATCCGCACCCTGAGCTGTCACCGGGAAGAGACTGGGACGGACCGCTTCGTCCTTTTTAGGACTCATCAGCCAGCCAAACTCCACCGATGACAGACTCAGAAGGTGCGAGAGGTTAAGGATCCCGGGTCTCGCTCCCGAGAGCGGGACCTTCCCCCGAAGAAACCCCAACCAAAAATAAACAAAAATACAAAATACAAAAACGTAATGCAAAATTTGTATTTTGTATTTTTGTTTATTTATGGTTAGGATTTCTTCGGGGGGTCCCGTTCTCTTTCTCTTTGCACTTTCTCTTTCTGAAGTCAGCGATTACAGCCAATTTTACCATTTCTTACACATGTTTGCTAAATTCACAAATATGCTCTTTTTCCAGGAGGGAATCAGAAGGTCTTTCTGTGGGCCAAGGCCCGTCAAAGTTTGAGAAATACTGATTTAGAACATGGTAATTTTTTTTATTGAAAATCAAGATGATTGTATTAATTAATGAGAATGATCAATAACAAATATTTACGTTTTGCCTTTGATATTTCCAAGTAATCTTATAAGAAAATATTCTAAAGTTTTGAATAAAAGTAAAGGGCAACTGAGATAAAAAATAAGTAAAGAAAGAATGAGAAACGGAGAAAGCAAGTGGTTTTATTTGAAATGACACTAATGCTCGTAATATAATCTTTCTACATGGGAAATCATCTCAATATCTTTCCCTTGAAATTCTATGGATTCTTCTATGGGTTCGCCATCTTGGGAACACTGGAGATCCATAGAACACGGATCTGCGGATACGAAGATCGCACTTCGGTGCGAACCGCGCGCAACAACAGCAACAAAAAATCTTTCTAGTTAATTTAAAACAAAACTATTAATTCAAAGAAATGAGTAACAAACGAAGGCACAATGCTAAAAGAAAGGAATTCGCATCCTGAACTGTCACCGGGAAGAGACTGGGACGGATCGTTTCGTCCTTTTTAGGACTCATCAGCCAGCCAAACTCCACCGATGACAGACTCACAAGGCGCTAACTTTTTTTCTTTTTTCTGTAGAGATGAAAGGCTTGGTTAATTATTTAGTTTTATTTATTTATTTAGTTAGTTATTTATTTAGTTATTTATTACATTTAACCCGCGGACCACCTGATATAATGCGGAGGACAACACTTTGAGAAATACTAAATGCACGAATCTAACATTTTTTTAAATCTTCCAACACACTTCATAAACACAATTTAGTTTATCTTTCAAGAACATGAATCCATGTTCTTCAGACATCTGTTGTGAAAAATGACTATTTTAAGTTTTTAAGCTTTTGTTTTTTTGGTTTTTTTTGTTTTTGTTTTTTTGACAAGAGATTTCATAACTTTCTAGTTCAGTAACTCTTGACCTTAGCTACATAAAATAAATTCAGTTATACGTATTTGTTAATGATCAAACTTTTATGAGGCTGAAAATCCCAATTTTACTAACTGTCATATGTCTACATTTAAATTACAAGCTGTATCTATATTATTCTTCGAAGGAAATTATAGGAAATTCAGTTCACGTCTAACTTCAGTTGTTTGTTCAATAAAAATGGCTGTTTTGATCCCTTCAAGTGTCTTCTTGATATTTTCAAGCTATTAAAGTTATATTAAACAAAATTATTTCACTAGGAATTCTAAATATATTCATTAAGCTGTATTTGTCATTTTGCCATAGTATTTAAATCTTCACTTGATCAGTAACTTTAAAGATGTGAAAATTCCTATTCATGAAATTATTATTCCACAAGCGTTTCGTAGAGGTCTTAAATGGAAAAAGAAATCCCCGGGAAACTTTCGCACTTTGAAATAATGACTTAGAAAGCAACAAAAAGCTTTATGGTGGAGAAGCAAATGCTCAAATCGAGTTTTGAAGATGTTCAAAAACACGATTTGAATGTGAAATGATGAAAATGATGAAACTATAGTCATACAATGAAAGATATTTATATAGAATCGACAATTACTAAAATTACTGTTTTAAAGCTCCACTTTCTTGCCAATTCGTCCTATATCTCAGAATTTAATTTGTTTTTAATGATAATAATAATCTGATGTTTAAAGTCTGTGAGCCATCGAATAAAAACAGGTAATAAGGGAAACGACACACATATATGTATATATAATATATTAAAAAAAGGTATAGTTACATTTTGGACAGTTTCGTCAGGCTGTTTTATGCCATGACATCGTCAGCATACATAATGTTTTTAAAAACACAGGGTCCTTATGTAAGGAATGAGAGTAAAAGTGATTTTTAGGGTTGGTTAGATTTCTTGTGCGAGTCGGCGAATAGGCGTTGGCTGTCCCATATCCGTCAGCGGTGCGGTGTTGTAGGCAGTAGGTGGCGTCGGTAGTTCTTGCGAGTGGGGGTGAGCAGAATCCTGTTTTGGGGACCGTTGTATAACCTCCAGAGATGTCAGCGCTTTTTAGTGGTACTACTAGCACGAGCTATCATCCA
This sequence comes from Thereuonema tuberculata, assembly GCA_023159025.1. Taxonomy (NCBI): domain Eukaryota; kingdom Metazoa; phylum Arthropoda; class Chilopoda; order Scutigeromorpha; family Scutigeridae; genus Thereuonema; species Thereuonema tuberculata. Next base: position 93,962,231 of record JAFIDM010012231.1, read on the forward strand.
CTGTCAGAACTATTTACGAATAATCAAGTGTGAAATGAAAAGAAGTTTAACGATGATTCAAAGAAATAAGAAAACAAACGAAGGCACAACGCTATAAGAAAGGATTCGCACCCTGAGTTGTCACCGGGAAGAGACTGGGACGGACCGTTTCGTCCTTTTTAGGACTCATCAGCCAGCCAAACTCCACCGATGACAGACTCAGAAGATGCGAGAGGTTAGTATCCCGGGTCTCGCTCCCGAGAACGGGACCTCCCCCAGAAGAAATCCTAACCAAAAAATAAACAAAATAAAAAAATACAAATATTCATTGTCCTGCAATCTGCTAAGCGCAAAAGGAATTTAATGAAGGCATTAAATAAAGCAAAAAAAGTCATTTGTTTAAAATGGAAAGAAGTTTAACGTGCCTGTGTCATCGGTGGAGTTTGGCTGGCTGATGAGTCCTAAAAAGGACTAAACGGTCCGTCCCGGTCTCTTCCCGGTGTCAGCTCAGGGTGCGAATCCTATCTTGTAACGTTGTGCCTTCGTTTGTTTACATATTTCTTTGAATCAAGTGTGACTTTGATTCTTTTTTACAATTCCTCAGTGCAGAAAGCGATTCGGTTTGCAATTTTGTTTAATGTTTGTGTAGTAAAAATATATCGTTAAGAATTCACTTAAGAAAGAGCAAAATTAAAATTTTGTGTTAAAACTGGAATTAATTTATTAACATGAAAGTAAAAAGAAAATCAGCTGTAAAAAGGGATGGTCTGAATTAATAAGTTCTTAAAGATTCTTCCTTCTGTTGCAAATGCACGAAACTGTCAATTTCTATATTGACTCAATCTCATGAAGAGCTTAGAAATAAGAAACCATTCATTAACTACTTCTTTATTAACTACTATTTTAGATTTATACAAATTTTATTTTCATTACGATTGTTTTCTGTATTTTTGTAAAGATTATAAGGGAGGTGACGTAAAGATTTCTTTGATTCTTCTGTGAAAGAGTCACTGCTCTGGTTAATGATCTAAGAGTGAGATAAATCTAATCATGGTCTTCCTAGAACTCTCAGCTTCGTATTAAAAAATTAAACAAATAACCCTGTCTGGTTATGGGCCTTTGCAAAATATATTTTTTGTTCACTTTAATGCGCATCCCTGTAAAGTAATCCCTGCATTTTAATAAAATCACAACAGTAAGGAGTCATATCAGTTGAGAAAAAGTATTAGAAAGAATTCGTGTCTAAAGCTGAATAATAAACTAAATATGCCTTTGCTTTCAAAGAACTCTGATACAAATACTGTTCGTTTTCGAAAGCCACTGGCGGACGATTTTACTCCGCAGAGGGGTGATACGCTGAGATAGGCACTTTCCTAAGAAATTCTTTTGGACATTTTTGCTTTTAAGAAAAAAATAGCTAAGGAGTATTTTTGCAATAGTATTTATTCTATTCATAATAATTCCCGAAAAGCGCAAATAGAACGCAGCTACTAGTAAACTAACACTGATAAAAAGTAAACATCCCCTCTTTATTTCTCCTTAGCTCTATTTTGATGAAATCGAAGGAGACCTGTCGCATGCACAAAAGCGCTGAAGATTCTCATAAACACCAATGATCAGTATATGGTTGGAAGAAAATATTTACGTTTATTTTCTGTTTTCTACCATTACTATTTGACTAGATAATTCAGAAATATATATTAGTTATTACTTTTTAAGTTGGAATTTATAAAAAAGTAAAAAAAAAAAATAATCCTTAACGTGTTAAAAAAAAAAATCTAAAGTAAAATTGTTTACCAAAATAGAAATTTTAACTTGCATACAAGAATTTTACAAAGGAATAAAAAGAGATAAAAACGCACAACAAATAAAATGACTGAGCTGCTTTTGGAATATTTGACACACCGGGAATCCAAATCAGAATGTTTCAGGGTTGTTACCCTTCTTCAGTTGGATTCACCCAGTGGTCACAGCTCAGTGATTTTATTTGTTAATTTTTTTTTTTTCCTTTGAAATTTTCTTGTAAACAAAATGTTATTCTTAAATGTTATTCTTTCATTGAATCAGTGTAAATTCACAGAATAGTCCGTAATTATGGAAATAAGTTGTCTAAAATAACATAGTACGTTAATATACATATTTTTGGGAATTTCCTTACTATATTTTTTATCAAATGTTTAAATAGAAATAAGTGAAATATACCGACAATACCAACGACTTTGCGTTTTCACACTGATAAAGTTAATTGATCTAAAATAATAATTAGTTCTATACAGTAGAGTCCCGAAAACTCGGCCTAATGTGGACCAAAGGGTGGCAGAGTCTGTGAAACGCCGGGTTATCGGGAAAGGTGTTAAAATAAGAATAAGTCCGATTTTTTTCGTCATGAAATACTTTTATTTGTTGCTTGAGAATACAACAGTTTACAAAGAATGCTGTAACTCAAACTTAAACTGTCCGAATAAACTTAAGAAAATACCTAATACATGAACTGTAAATAAATGTAATTTGTAACGGGTCTGCGCGCGGGGTTTTTCCGCCCTACCAGGGGGTGGCCGAGTTATCCGGACTGCCGGGTTATCGAGTGCCGAGTTTTCGGGACTCTATTGTAATAATAATAAGTGATTGGATACATTTTATTTGCGATTAACCTTGTTATTGATTGCAAACGAATATTTCACATAAGTGCAAGGATAAGAAATCCATTCACAAAAATAAATTTAAGTATAAACTTCCCATTTCACTAGGGGATAGAAAATGCAGTTGGAACTTGTAAGTTTGGAAGAGTGATCATTAACTATATAGCAACTTATTATATTTTCATTAATACATTTACAAATGGACTGTAAGCAAAATTTCGGGAATATTATGTATTTTAAGGTAGTACATTTATTTTATGGAAAATAGGATTCGGCGAAATTTAATTCCAAATTTTATCTTATACTTTACACATTTTTAATCCAGTTAGCTGTGTTTATTGATGTAGGTATTTTTGAAGCGAAATTATGAATGATGTATGGATACCTCCATTTCTTCTTTATTAGTTGAGGTATTTTGAAATTTGTTTTTCTTTGAAATATTGCTCTCGCAACCAACACACTAATTTCATGTTAAAACTTGACAAAGCATCAAATTTGCAGGTAAAAAGTAAATATGAATCAAATTTCGTTAGTAAGGTAACATGTATTTAATTATTGGCATTATTTTGTGATATTTTAATTGCTAAATGAGAAAAAAGAAAGTAGATTGGAAATATGTTTTATTTCTAAATCAATTTTTTGGAGACACTGGAAATTTGTCTTATTGAGAAAATAGCAAATATTTTCAATAAATTGGGAAAAACATTTACCCTTACAAAATCAAAATAAAAATAACGCAATAAAATAGAAACATTAACTAGGAAGTTTTCTTGATATCGATAACTTGTTCAACACTGAATTTCAAATTTTATCCTTAGTATGATTAATTCAATCATAAAGTCAATCAAAAAGTACAATTCAAATCTGGTCATCATTTGCAAAAGTTGAATTAAGCAGAATTGACACAAAACGTTTGGTTATTATTTAAATTTAAAGTCATGCCATCAGAATCCATCACCTCCTTTTTCATTAAATCCATATCATTATCTATTTATCATTAACATATCTGATCTACAATGGAATCACTGACACGAAAGGATATTGTGTACGAATGCAACCGGAGCATTTTTGTTTCCATTCACACTTAGGAATATATTCGATGTTCATGAAGCTGTTAGCAGTTATTTTTACATTCTGAGATGACATCTTCATATATAAAAAGAAACTAATCAATAGATGTTGATTACATACTTATAAATTGACATCCAAATTAAAGCATCATCAATAAAGCCCTTTTCAATTTAAAAATTTTAATTTTAATTTGATTCATTTTAATTAAAATTTAAATATTTAATAAATTAAAAATTATTAATGCAAATTTTTTGTTCGAATTTTACTCATTGCTGTTACTTGATACAGAATATATTTGTTCTTCTATTACTTCATTCAGAAGCTTTTATTTACCAAGTTTTTGAAGTTTTTACTCTGTAATTGAACTTAACACTGAGTAATCAAGAGAAAAAAATTCATTCTATTTAGTTTCCATTCTCTGTTTGACGAGTTTCAAAAATTAAATTTAGGTTATGGAGTCTCCTTGTGACAGTTCCTTAGATGTTATAATCTCTTTCTTTTGAAAATTGAACATCAGAGATTAATTTGGAATTCTCCTAATATTTCTAAGTAAAGTTGAATGTCAATACTTCTATACTTTGTGATCTACATTATTTGTGCATGAGTTCGGAATGAGATCGTCAACCGCGGAGGCCACAAAATAAAAAGGGCTGTTAACAGAATCACAGTTGTTGCGATTTTCAAGAAAGATGCCTAAGAAAAGAAGAAATGGAAAATTATTCAGAATGAATGTTTAGAAAAAATATGAAAAGAAAAATTGAAAATTACCAGTTATTTATGTTCTATCTTTTAAACACTTAACATTTTAAACACTCAAGATGCTTAATCTAGGGTCTGAAAGACTTCTGAAGTTACTACGAGGGAAAAAAGCACTTATAATCCAGGCTATCTTTGCACTGTTAATAATTGATAAAATTTACTTGAATTGGAAAAAAAAATTACATGTAACTAATACTTGTCATCAAATTGTCAGAATCTATCATTTCCAAATGCTCCGATTTTATGAATTACACCTGGAGACCACTTTGAAAAGAGAGGAATCAGTTTCATTCCTATTCTCTTTTGATTTCATACCAAGAGATCCCTTGTACCATAAGTGGGACATTCTTAAGATGGTAGTTCCTACTATGTTGCAGCAAGAAGTGCTAAAATGTGATGTTTTTTTATTCAAAAAGCGCTTAAATGTGATATATAAATTTCACTCAATCAACAAACATTTACTTAGTTACAATATATTTTTTAATATTTCTTTCGATAGTAGGAGATGTAAATTTACTTTACGCTGATTTTCCTGTGACTGCAAATGTTTTCTTACTTTAAGCATGGACCCTACATTGCACCATTCTAATAAGACGACGTGGTATAGCTTATTTCCTAAGACGGTTTTTCAGAAACTTACTTATAATTATTGACAAATAAAAACAAAAATACAAACAATTATTTTCAAAATAGAAAGCAAGTTTTTCTAGCTAAAAACTGTTTTTAATTCAGAGCAAAATAATACTTCTATGTGATTTAGATGAATTGAGCCGTTGATTAACTAGGTATGATCATTAAAGCTTCCATTCTTTAATGTGTAATTTTGTTCAAATCAAGCTATTCCAACACCGGAAAGCTGAAAAATAAAATATATTTCTAGATTCTATAGTTGGAAGCACAGGATAGAGAAGAGTGGAGGAAGATCCTGAAAGAGGGCTGTAGATAATCATCATTCTGTACTTTTTATTCATTCTATTCCCAACCTGGGGTCCCCGATGTCGACTGTAGGGTTCCATAATACCGTTCAATAATTTTGACGTGGATATCCGAAAAATTTGTTTTAATGAAATATGTATTTTTGTATACTTTTACAACGGTAAAATTCTATCTCCAATTTTTGGTTCTCCTCTTGCTAGTAGGCCTTCTATTATTGCTACTAGAATTAATTGAACCTATTTAAGATAAATTACTTAATTTTTACACAGATTAATAATACTTCATAAAAGCTTTTATCTACTTTTTTTATTAAATTTAAGAGAATTATTTAATTGATCTTAGAATAAGTGCAAATATTATTTTAGTGAGTAGTCTGTTTACTTTTTGTTAAATTCATGACAATTGTCATCTAAACGATTTAAACCTAATCTTTTAAAAATACTTTAAATATTACAAAATAACTCTGTTATAATTTATGTACAATAACAGAATCTTATTTGCTTTCACGTAATTCTTACATTTTTTTTTTTTAATAATTAGAGGATGAATGAAACAACATCCATTAAATAAGAGATTATCGAGATATTGCAGCATTAAAATAGGTCCAGTAAAATATACAGTGACTGCGATTGGAGAAACCAGGTTCAAATACCCTGCAAGGGTTGGGGATTTTTCTCTGGGTATTTCTTCTCTAGACGGGTCCTATAGTTCACTCAGCCCTCTGTCAAATGGGGACCTAGTTTCACTCCCTGGATTAAAGGCGGAAGAGAGTCAGGACTGACCATACGATTTTTGAGAATCGTTTATGCCTAAAACCGCCAATCCACTGAACGAGAGTTGAGCCCAAGTTTGATAAGAAAAGTAGATCCTGGTTCTGAGAATTACATTAAAGGTCTTCGAAAAATAATAACAATATGAAATTATTGAATTAAAGTAATATTTTCTACAAAATTAAACAATTATATAAAAAATAGAATCTGCTAAAATCAGTGCTGCTCTTTTAAAGATATGTTGGCCAAGGGTTATCCTTTATCCCACTTCTCAATACAAATATTTGTAATTTCTAAAAGAAATAAATAAATTAGAATTAATTCTCACCATCTTATAAATTCCGAATCAACTGAAAAACCTCGAAATTCTGCCGAAGAAATTTCTTCATAGGCTCTGCTGATAAATTTAACCATAGAAAGTAAATACACGAATAAATCCTCGAAATTGATTGAATTGTATTTTGATTTCACATTCCAAACATAATCCAAAAGCTTCCCGCAATTTTTTAAATTTTCAGATAGTAATTCTTCTGGTGACAATCAGTTGTATCTTGCCATGACGACATTATTACATCGGAATGATACATTACGTATCCATTGTTGTTCTATCGAGATGCGAAGAAATTCAGAATTTTTTTTTCCTTTCACAAAATATCAATAGTTAAAGATAATTATAAGCCTAAAATAACTCAAAATTCTTTATAAAAGCACATAGTAAAAAAACTCGATTTTTTTTTTGGATAAAATTCGCAACTCTTAACTTTTAGACTTTCATTTTCTGTTTTTCTTTTTTTTTATTTAAAGTTAAAAATTGTCTTATGCTACTTCTATGGTATATGAGAAAAAAAGAAAACTCGTTTAGAAACGTAATTCAGCTGTTTGCTTTTTTTTAACTTTCTCCGTGCTGCTATATTGAGAAAGTTTAAACATCATGTGGAAAATATATAAACAGAAGTTAGGATCTTTTATTGCATACAGCTTCCACACAACAAAATATGTGAAATTACTTTACTTTTGGCGTTCATCTAGATACAGTGAACTTTATATGAAGTGGTTTCACATTTTACACGAAACCATAGCAACCCCATACATTTTTCATTTTCGGCCACTTCCTGTGAGACCGGAACTCTCACTTTTTTTTCACTTTTTTCACCCCTACAAGTCATAAGGGTTTCAATAAGTATCACTCAAGTCTGTTCGACGTGTAGTTTGGGCTATAGAGTGGTGACGTGGTTCATTTTCAGCCACTTCCTGTAAGACAGGAAGTGATCGCAGACCGGAAATCATTTTTTCTCCACCTCTATGAATAAGCTAGCTTTCCAATAGCGCCAAGTCATGTCTTTCCAAACTTTAGTTTGGGTTTGTAAAAGTGGTGATGAACGGACAAACGGATAGAACCTTCCCTTTACATCTCCTGGCTCGCTAAATAACATTAGCAAACATATTAAGAAACAGAAATGTATAAAAACTTCGAAAGATATTTTAAGTATGATGAATTTTTCATATATCATTTCATGTTTCCTTAAAAATTGTTAGTTAACCTATTTTCGTATAAATTACAGGTTTTCTTAAATTTTTAGTATTTTTTTAGTTTTTAAAAAATAAAACGAAAACCTGAAGTGGAAATTTTTGGTAATGATATAGCAATCATTCAAACGAAATGCAAATACCAAATACTTTTGCATGTGCGATGTGATTGAGGAGTTGTTGTAACAGAAGATCCAAGATTTATTTTTATTATTATTATTATTATGTAAAAGTTTCAAACCTTGAGTTTCCCCAGCAAAGACAACATGGCGGTTTAAGGACCAAAGAACATATTGCCAAGCGTAAAGAAGTGTGCAAGGAGGGTTGGGAGGGTTAGGGATGTGTGGTTGTGTCCATAAAGTTCCTAACTATGCGTGATAAGAGTACCACAGCCTTCTGGAGTTGTGCATAGGTGTTTTAGTGCTGTTGTGCTGAGGGTGTGGTGCAATGTGTGAGGCACCAGACCAGTGGCGGACGGGACGATGGGTACAACATGTACTCGGTCCTCCCTGTACCGCTTCTGGATTATTATTATTATTTTGTAAAAGTTTCAAACCATGGGTTTCCCTTCTCAACAAGTGTGATGTCAGGTCTGTTGTGATGTATGGTTTTGTCTGTGTGAATGGGACGGTCCCAGTACAGTTTATATAAGGGTGATTCTAATACGCTTTGTGGTGTATACCTGTAGTACGGGACTGTGATCTTAATAAGTGAATGTTTGTGTGCTAGCTGTTGATGAACGATCGACGCTACCTGATTGTGTCGGTGGAGGTTGTCTGTTTTGGAGAGAAGGGGACAGCCTTATATTATGTGGTCGATCGTCTCATACGTAGTGTGGCATTTCCTGCATCTGTCGTCATGTGTGGTTTCATCGTGTAGAATGTGTTTCTTGTAGTTGCGTGTGGGGATGACTTGGTCCTGTATCGCAATCATGAACCCTTCGGTCTCCACAAACATATCACCACTCGTCAGCCATCTGCTCGACGCATCCATGTCGACCTGAGGCTGGCTACTTTGATTATTTGTTCCAATGAAGAGTCAAAACGAGACAAATGTGTAAGATTACAAGAGAAGCTATCATTAGTTGTACAATTTTTCATTTATTCTTCTGAATACTTTGAAATTTTATTCATCAACCAAAGCTTAATTTAAAGGACTAAATGAAAAAAAAAAAAAGTTTTAAGCTTCACAGCTTTACCTTTAGTGTAATAAACGCAGGAGGTAAGATTCCTAAGATCCAGGTTGAATGGTTAAATCAGTTCAACCAGTTAAGATTTGTGGGAATCTTAACTGGAGCTTCTCTTAACCTTCTCCTGCTTTAATCCTCAGATCGTCAGATACGAAATCCAATATCCATTTCACAGAAAGCTGGGTGAAACCTGGGAATAGCCTGGAGGAGAAATAACCAAGAAAAAACTTCCCACCTCCACCTTATTAAGTTATTTCAGGGTTGTTAAAATGTAAACAGATGATATTTAAATAAAAAGCTTTACATACAACCATAAAGTTTTGTGAAGAAATTAAAATATCCAAGAATCACCATGCCCCGGAATGACCGATATCTCAAGTTAAGTGCCAGGCGGTACAACCGGAGCACAGGTTGGGAACTCACAGGGATCCGGTAGCAGCCACAGGGACAGCTACATCGAGGTATATCCTGTACAGGCGTTTAAATGAGACTGGACTGTATGGTCGGAGACTCGTGCGATGCATCCCTTGATATTGATTCATCATACACCGTCTGGCGGGATTTCTAGAGAACACTGAGCATGGACGCTGGCGCAGTGAACCCATGCAATGTTTTCTGATGAATCCAGATTCAGTCTGGAAAGTAAAAGCTGACGTGTTCACATCTGGAGAGCACCCGTGGACAGATTCAAGCCATCCAACAGCCTCGAACACGACCGGCATGGAGATGTCATTACAATGTACCCACGTACATCACTGAACATCTTCGAAGATGCGCCTTAAACAGCCAGGTATCGCGAAAGCATCCTTCAGCAGTATGTGCGATTTTACAGAGGAGCGTATGTGCCTGACTTCTATATGGACGACAACGCCTGTACGTATAAGATTGACTGGTGGAGGAGTATCTTGCCAACGAGGATATCAGACGAATGGATTGGCAAGCCCGTTCCTAGGACCTGAATCCAATCGAACATGCCTGGACGCTTTCGGAAGGAGCAATCGCAATGCCAGCCAACTCCAAGGTCTCTCCAAAAGCTTCGCATAGCACTGCTTCAGAAGTCATTTCTTGCAGTGTGGGATGATTACACAGCACCACTCGCAGGCAGCAGGATGTGAACGTACACTGCAGTTCGTTCCTCTTTAACGGTGTGTGTGTTTTTTTTCCCATAGCGCTGCTGCCATCTTTACGTTTGTTATTTACTTTGTATTAATAGGATCTATTTGCACATTTCTACCAAATGTGGTGACATTTGGATGTCTTGAAGGCTTCGAAACTGTCAATTCCGTAACTTTTGAGCATTGGTGTATGATGATATTTCTTCAGGAAAGAAGTAACGAGGAAATTCATAAATAAGTAATTCATATTTATATCCTAGGGTTCAGTGCTGTAGTCAAAAGTAGGTTTTAACTTTAGATAGTCTAAGCTTTTACCTAGAATTGCCTCACACTTTCATACAAACCACTGTTTCGTTTGGTTTGATTTGTTTTTAACATAAAGCTTTGAAACTAGTAGTTAAAAATAAATAAATAAAGTCTAGTGCTTTTATAATTAAAAGTTGACCTCGTAAATCCACCCTTATCTAAGGCCTATGGTCTCGTCATGGACTCCGTAACATTTAGAAGAGTCTAGATTCTAATCTTGGATAAGGAATGATTAAAGATCATTATTCTCACTTCCATTAGGAGGCTAGAAAATGATCGGGATAGATCTTCTCCAATCTTCCCTACAATTTTTCCAATTCCTTCTTGTTTACGTTCCTATAGAAGGCACTTCATTCTCCTCCAGTAATGTCTGTAAACTGATATGTACTGTATCGACTAAATTGTAAGCAGGTGAAACAATTTATTGCACTTTTTTATTTTCTGCTTTCACTTTTTTATTCAAAAATTAAATTTTTGTTAATTTTGTTGTCGTTATTCAATAAATGAATGGATATTATATAGGTCCTTTTTTTGAGGGATTTCCTCACTCCGGGATGAGATATTATCTCGATATTTCGGCCCGGTGCCTCGGGCCTTCTTCGGGAGATGTATAAATATTAATTACATCAAGGTGAGCGCACAACTAACAACTTCCATCGTTAGTTTCTGGGGTTATTCATGAAGGGGTATTTTTAATTCTCTTCATAAATTTAGTTTTGCCAACCTTTACAGCCTATATCGTATTGATATATGAATTATCGACCTGTATATTGCGATTTTTTTTTCTGATGCACAGTATGGTTGTTTGCGAAAGAAATCATTTAAATAAGATGAATCCGTTAGTAAAATAATGGATTACGATTTATAAAAAAAATGTTAATCTATTTCTCCGTAAATAGCATTTTATAGAATTTGTAAAGTGATAGAGATGTTTGATATCGTATTTTCAACTAGAATATTTGGAAGACATTAGATAGTATAGAAAGGACCACTTATTCCACAAAATAAAGTGCGTTAAAATTGAATTTTTAAATTTTTGATAATTTGGAAAAAACTACGGGAACATCTGGAAATAAGTGAACTTGGCATCATTATCTGAAAACCTTTCTCAGGATATGGATCCAAGTTGTTCGACTTTTAATTGTGTAGGTTATTTTAGTATTCGCTACCATTTCGTGGCAAAAAAGTGGAGCCTTCTCTGTTCCAATATGAAGAAGTATCCATCATAAAAGGAAACAGAAACAATTTGATGAATTTATTAAGTCAATTCAGTTAACATCTGTGAAATGAGATGGAGCAATTTATTCCATCTACATAAATAATGAACCTAATGCTGCACTTGAGAGCAAAGACCTGAACCTACATTTGAGCAAACGAAGATTTTCGTAGCAGAAAAAAAAATCTTTAAATAACAGTGCATTGCCTGAGTTCTGATGTAAAATATTCAGATCCGGATACTTATGAACATAGTGTGTTTCACAATTCAGTTGTCTTCATCAAAAACTTCTGCTTTACAACTAAAATAAAAAGCTTTTGGGGAGAAAAATGTCTTTTTTTTTAATTGATTATATAGAAACTCATACCTATTATTAGATCTAGAGTCTAACTCGAAAAAAAAAAAAAAAGAGCCACAAGATCAAGGAATAATTCAAAAACTCCTTTGTTCTTATTCCAATTGAAATGAGAAAATTTTAAATTAGCTCAGAAGAAAATCGTTTTCTCCGTTAATAACATTTATTGACACGGATTTGAAAAGATGATTTTACTCCATTTTTGAAGTAATTAAAAAGTAAAATACATTGTAAGAGAATTAATGAAACCAGATTGAATAACAAACTCAAGGCACAAAAGAATAACAAGATTTATTTCCTTTAATCAATTTCATAAAAATAGTACATATAATATTCAGTTATATTTGTAAAAGCATTTCAAAAAATATTTAATAGAAACAATAACATAACTTTGCATCTCTGTTTCTTTTTTTAATCTTTCCAATGTCGATTTTTGTCAAATTTGCAAACAAACTTGTTTTTATTGATTTCTAACATAGTCAAATCTTGTAAATCAGTTACATAGATTTACATATTTTTTTTAATAAGTTTTACTAATTTTGCATTTTAAGATATCGACGATTTATCTGAATAGAAAAGTAATCGTAACACAAGTCATTGTCCAAACTTTGGTGGTCCTCCTATGGTTGGCATTAATCCTCACCTACATTAGTCATCTTGGACTTTGGAATATTAAACCAATTTAGTCGTAGTAAATGAACAAGCCTATTACTATCGCCAACACAATCACTAGCAATGCACAAGTGTTCTGTAATATTACAAAAAGAAGTCAATAAGCAATCGATAATCAATAAATTAGGGCTGGAATCTTTTGATTTTCTTTTAAATATCAAAGGAAAACTATCGGAATTAAGGATTTCAGTAGAAGTAGGCTTAGAATTAAAAATCTTTTAATCTTGTCTATAAGAAAATTTCTTAGCATTTTCTGGAAAATAAGAAACTACGACAACTGTAGCCATATTCCTATTGTAAAAAATCTTAATTAGTGATGACTTTTAACTACATCATTAACTATTACTAAACTCAATGTATACTTACCATTTTTTATCGAAAAACATAAATTTCCGATATTCCAATATTTTTCTTGCTGAAATCGGTAAATCTATTCAAATGAGATGATTTTCCTCGAATTTATTACGATTTTTTTTACTTATATTCAGTAAAAATTTAATCGATGTTTTTTTTTCTGCTCTAGACGAATTTATTTTGGAATTACATTTTGAATGCCTTACTCTGAATCTTATCCATTACATTTTGTGGTTACAACAATGGTAAAGAGGTTGCTGTCACGTAATGTTATTTTGTACAATTGTTCGGATGTCTCGGTTAATAATATTCATCCTTCAGACCTAACATCAATAGAAAAATATCACTTACACAACAACGCTGCCTAAAAAGATTTCCATGAAGTTGTATTTAAAAAAATTTCAACAAAATGGAGAAAGAAGCCTTTTTCTTTAGATGTTATGTTCCCTTAATATTGTGCATTATTTCGTTAAACAAATTCTAGATTTAGAACAATAATTTGTCCAACAGGAGGAGTACATTAAAACAAATATTTGATTTCTAAGAGTTTTGCTCAAAGTATATTTGATTCCATGAGCAGCCAATGAGTAACTAGAAATTGATTAAGACGCAGAAAAAAGTTAACGACTTTAAATTAGGCAACATTTTCGTATCAAGCTTCATCTCTTGTGTTTCTGAGACAGGCAGTAACGTTTTAACAGAATTAAGAGATAATAACAAATAAACAAATTAATTTAGACGAGTGAAACGAGTCTCTCCATTCTTCATTTTCATGACCACGTAGAAATCCCTGTAGATGCTCACAATCATGTTTTCAACACTTAAAACTGTAAATTTTATAAGAATTATTTGTTTGTAAAAACTTGGAAAAATCCATTAGAAAGACCATAACAAAAGCGCCATGAGTTCTGAAACCGAAACAAAAATTTGTAATTTCTAATAATCCTACAGCGTCGTAGCATTAGTCACTTTTAAATACCTTCAATCTTAACATGTATATATACTTATTATGTAAATTTTCGGAAGTAATTTTAACAGTGCGCGAGTCTGTTCAAATTGTAAATAAATATAGTAAAATATCTATCTATGGTCATGTAAAACGGCATTCTTCAACTGTTGCATAATAAAAATAATAATAATAATAATAAAATCGAGACATTTTGTATTTTACAGTTTCTTAATGGGATGAAATATCCTAAAAAATTCTCTCTAGCATTGAATTTATTAAATGGGGATAGATCAAGGTTTTTAGTACCCCCACCCCCATTGTAGTTTTGCTGCTTTTGGTCTCTCAGCTGTAAATCATATATATATGTAATTGAAGCTAATTCTGGGTCAGAATGTTTTGAAAGTATAATTTACCGTTTGTTTGTTTTTTATTTGAATCAATTTGCATTTTAAATTACATCCTATACTTCATCTTAAATTTCATATTACTAATATCAAAAAGCGATGCTTTAATAATCTATTATCTACTTTTCCTCAAAAAATCTGTTGGACTTCAAAAATTTGCTTTTTTGGTTCCTTTGACAATAAAACACCCCTTTCTGATACTTTCTCATAATATTCACATTTGGAAATACTAAATATCTGAATCTTTACTTACTGCAGCTTATTAAGCTTATTGAATTTATAATATTAATAGTATGACAGATCAAGAGTTTAAGACAAAATAAAAAGTGGAATTTTTCTTTTGATAAGAAATAACTGAAAAGAATAACAGGCTGTTCTATCATCTCATTAATAATAATGATTCTTATAAAATAATAAAAGCATTTTTTATCATGTAAAATTTTAAAGTGTAAATTCGTTTTATATTTGAGTTTTCCTGATTCTTCCTACACTGGCTTCCTTTAATTAGGGAAAAAACAGGAAAATCAAGATTGCAAATGTGGTTAAAATGAAGTGGAAATTCATGAAACATGGTTATATATGACGTAAAAATTATTGTGGAGTTTCGTATGCAAATGAGTGGCTTTGTCCTCAATTGAAGCAAATGAGCCGCAACATAAAAGAAGGTGTTTGGTAGGTGTTCGTCAATTCGTATTTGGATTGTGGAGAAAGGAGTTTGAGATAACAGTAGTGTTATAATGACTTCAAGACATCACTTAGCAGATCCACAAAAAACCAAAGTCAGATGGAAGTAGAGAGATGGATTAATGTAAGCCTTTCTGTGGTCTACTGACAACGGAAACAATTTCAAAATGTACAATCACTTATCAAAAATACTAAACAAAGCCTAGGGTTACAATGCCCATGGATAATCGGTATTTTCGATTATATGCAAAAGGAACAGCACTGCTACCCGATACATCTGCGATCTGCCCTTGCTTCCATTGTTTGCAGAAACCTTCACGAAGGAGGTCTCTAGCTAAGTGATCAGTCTCTGCGTATCCCCTACCTACCCACCCTCAGTAGAGGAATGGATTAAAATGGGCAAGACTTCATGTTATTTGGGCTGAAAACCAATGGATATCAACTACTGTTCAGAGATAACTCCAGATTGGCTTTGCACAGCGATTCCAGACCTTCTCGATTGGAGAGAATAAGGGACATGCTATCATCCACCTAATATCCATGAAAGAGTACTTATGGTAGAAGTAGCATGGTGGTTTGAGGTGGCATCCTACGTAGATCGATCAATCAAAAAGTGGCACAGATACACTATTTTTCTACAAAGTCATCTTGATGATTGAGGCATTTGTCACAACATTTGATCAGTTTATCCATCCCAGACGCATAAAAAGTCAAGGTCCTGCTGTTGTATGCACTTTTTTTGAATCATGTTGGACTTCTTCACTGCATGTGAAGTGTTGGCCTGACGTGTTCTTTTTAAACAGCGAACAAATGAAAATCACTGGTAGTCAAACCAGACTGTATGACGGATGTCCCAAAATTACCCAGTGAAAACCTTGCAGCAAGTTCTGTTCCGTATGACGTATTGTCGAACAATGTCATGAAGGAGGATCACAACCTCGTTTCTATCTGATGTTGTTGCACAATTTCTTTAAGGTTTCAATAGGAAAGCAGTCATCTAATCGGATAGCCATTTTGAAATGACAGCGCGCATCTTCAATGATACACACACGAGAAAAACCACAAGGCACTGAGCAGTACAGCCCTCTAATCGGATAGTTCCCAACTTTGGCAAATTCGTAAATTTAATTTCTAGAGGTTGTAAACTTTTTTTCTAATCAAACCTTGTATTATGTGAACATATAAATCTATATGTGCTTCCAAGTACAAATATGAATGCTAGACCATGTAAAGATGATGTCCTGGACTTTCATGTTCACCCTTATGCAAGCCGATAATGCACATTCACACCAAAGTAAGCTAGTGGTTCAATATCTTCAAGAGGAGACTATGATAGTACAGATTGACCAACCAAGTTTCCCGACCTTAATATTGTTTGTCTGGGATGCTCTCGGAAGAAGTGTTGCTTTCCTAACCCCTACCCTCCCCAAACAATTGGAGGGTCATAGAAGAGCTTCAAAAGAACAATAGTCGTTTTTATTACGTGGCCAATTGAACTGTGTGTTATTAATTATTGTTGAAGGAATAGAAAATTTTAGCAAAAATTACTACTAAGCTCTGAAACACCATCATCAACAGCATGAAATATCGCTGTGAAGCCTGTATTGCTGTTGTGGATGTCCACAACCCGAAGTTAGGAAAGTTAAGATTGATTGAGAAAATGTTAGAATAATAGGTAAAGGTAGTAAAAGAGTAATTCAACATCAAAAATGAGAAAAATCGTAAAAAAAAAGGATATTCGTGCTGAAGTTTTGGGGTCAAAACAACATTTAATGGGGAGGACCTTTCTCGGTCTGAAAAAGTTTTTTTAGACACAATAACTGCTTTACTTTAGCTATTTAATATGGACATCTTAATTTTTTGGTTTTGTATATGAGAAAAATCAGCGTTTCATACTAAATAGATACGTTAATACCCAACTAACAGTATCCTGGTGATGGGGTTTCTCCAGCTGTCATACAAATTAATATGTATTTTTGAAGTTATCCTTATTTTTCTGTTTTCCCTCGGTCAGTGGAAACCAGCGTATTAATAGTCAATGATGATAGAAAAGATCATGACGGAGCTATGTTTTTTGGAGAAGTCAAATCTTTTCTTTGCTAAAAACATTTACCCCTAGCCACATCAAAAAAATAATTCCAATCTTTCATTTAGAGAATCATTCTTTCCATGTCTCTTTATATATCATTCGAAATTATTATAGTTTTGGTAGAATACTGAATTTTGAGATGTTATTTAGATTCCAAAAGGACAAAGCAAAACGAAAAAAGACGTGTACTGCGCAGAGGAATACTTCATCCATTAAGTGAATTACCAGTTTCTGGCAACTGTATCTGATATTATTTCTTTGACAGATATCACATGAAAAGTCATTGTTAGATTTGTTAACTGCGATCTTAACAGTGCATTGACAGTTCTATTTTTTTTAATCAATATTTTACCAATCCAGGAATAAATTCATTATCTTTGATCTTCCTATTTCTTTGATATCACATACACAATCTCTGCTCAAAATCTTGTCAAAACCAGTATGCTTTTGTCATTTTCAGAGAGAACTTGACTTTTGTGTGATTAACGAGTTTTACTTCAAAAATCTCTTTATTCCAAGTAGATTCATGTTCTGCCGATGTTAAATTTTGTTAATGATGAATGTTAGAAAGAGTTAAAAATACTGTATATGTAGCTTAAAGTTATTTAAAACAAAACATAGCGAGCTACAGCCTTTTTCTGTTTTGTGTATTCAATGAGAATTTTTCTACTGTTCTCGCAATTGCTGTCAGTAACTACAGCCTCAAATTAGTCTTTAATATCTAAAAGTAAAGTTGAAATTTTGGAGAAATAACTTGTTATTGTTTCTATTAGAGAATTGTCCCAGGATTTTTAAGAATGATTGTGTAAACACGCTGTGGATCATGGGTTCATGTATTATAAATAGCTTACCGCACGATCACTAAGTGTCATCACTTAGGAGAGGAAGAAGATATTTTGCTTTGGATATTATTTGCAGTCAAAAATGCGTAAGGTTTCACTTTGATGGTAGTGATACATAACTGCGTCTTTTCGATGCAAATTTTTCTTTTTCCAGGATAATTATAATGTGTAAACAACGAAATTTCAAAGGGTTAAAGTCAGCTATCAGTCGAATAATTACTGAGAGCAAAAGGAAGCCAATTAATTTGGACCGAAATAAGATAACCCTTCGGAACCGCACCTGAAGCCATTGTAGGAAAGGTAAAAGAAAAGATAAGGTAAAGGAACCCAAGTTTCAAAGAAGCATTGTCTAGGTCACGGAAGTGTGAAAGATCACTGTGGAAAGCACTGTGTAATTCATCAGGATCTAGGTCTTCAAAAACATCATAAATCAAAGATATCCAAGCTTACAGCCCGTCACACTGCAGAGGACAGAAACAATTTTTATAAGTTGTATGAAGGCGATATTTGCAGGCGATATTTGAAAAAATGTTGTAACCCTTGATGAAGCCTGGATGAATTTAAACGACTAACTAAAGTCACATGCAATTTTCTGTCGTCCTCATGGTGCTAAGACAAGTCAGAATATTCCGTTAGTGTAAAGAAACTTTTTCCAGAGGGTTCATGATAGTGTCTACTTATTGAGGATGGTTAATACTACGTAGAGTTTCTGGGAATGCCAAGAATAACGCTGCCTCTACCGAGATAACATTTTCGAACCGTTATATCGTATTGAAATCCCTAGACTAAATGTCAGGAGTGTAAGCATGTATATATGCATCGAGAAAAATCCTCGTTTCATTCAGCAAATAACAGTTACGTACAAGACACGAATGGCTCAAGAAACACAAGTTCAGGCTATTCCCTACGGTTCCATATCCGTAAAAATCACCATATGCTTCTCCCATGGACTTCTTTGATTCGGTTTACTGAAAAGGAACCATGAAAAGATGCCTAGAACTGTTGATGGACTCTGGAAAGCCTGCCATAAGGACTCGGGCAAAATACATTTAATATCTTCCTTTCCAACGAATCCTCCACGAGTTGAAATTGCGATGTCGAGCGATAGCCAGATGTAAGGGACAAACACAACACGATCGTTGGTGGTCGGGTGATAACTGAGTGCTACCAAAATCGTTCTTATCAACTTGAGACAACCCTCCATATAACTAGAATTACCATTATTCTATTTTCCTAATTAATATATATATTTTTCGGATTCTTTTCGTCATATTTCTATGAAAATCGATCCATTTTCAACTGTTTTTTAACTTTTGAAACTTTAAAATTAAAATCTTGCTATCTACTCAATATATTTTATTCCTTTTCTAAATTTATTTGAATTCTCCAATAATACTACAAGAAAATTACACAGGTCTGCAAAAAAACAACTTTTTCCAGCTGCATGGGATATTTTTGCTGAATTATATGTTTTAAAGGTCGCAGATTCTAAAAATGACTTCCATAACATCCAATCACGTACAGATTTTTTGCAAAATAAAACTACATTTTTGATAAAAACACTTATTTATTACAATGAACTCAATATATTATATTTTCTTACAACAAATCAAAAAATTGTTTCTAATATTTTACACATAATTTTAGGTCTACTCTTTTTTTCTTATGAAACCTTTTCTTCTTCTCTTTGATGCTTCTCCGAACTCGTTTCCATTTCCTTCTCTGGTTTCTCGATTGAGCATCCAACAGTAGTCAGCTAACATATTGACATCCCATTTTTCTTGTAACATCTCTCGATTTGACGGATATCCTGGTGAAATCTTTTACCCTGTTCTTTACTGTAGGCTCCCAAGTTTTCGGGAAAATAGTCAATTTGGGAGTGTAAGAAATGGACTTTTAAGCTCATTTTGCATCCTTGAGCTTCTTACGCTGCCAGCATGCGTTGTACAATGGTTTTGTAGTCAGGGTCCTTAGTATTCCCCAAAAACTTGTGCACTACATTCTTAAAACAGTCTCACCCTTCTTTTTCCTTTTATTCCATTGTTTCCAAAAAGAGGGGATCAGATAAAAGTTTTCTTACATCGCGGCCAGTGAAAACTCCCTCTTTTAACTTGGCTTCAGACAGTTTCGGGAACTTGGAACACAGATATCTGAAACAATCCCATCTCTTGGCAGTGATTTGACAAACTTTTATGAGCCTCAATTTAATATGAAGAGATGGTAATAACACTTTTTCTGGTGGAATCAAGGTCGTATTGATGACGTTTTTTCTTGCTGGGGATAAAACAATCTCTGTCTCTGTGGATCTTGTATTTCAGAGCCATGGGACACTCGACGAATAGCTGAGTCAAGGTTAGGGTAAGATATTTTCTTTTAATTTTTTGTATTAAGTCCTTTCACATCTACCGAACAGAAGTAGAAGTCGGTTATGTGATTTCTTTGTTCATGCCATATCAAAGGCACTGTGTATTCACCACAAACGTAACAGAAGCGGTAGGGAGAAATTACACAATCTCTGCGAGTCATATTCCAGAAATAAAAGCGCAAGCAAGTAGCGTTCGAATGCTGGATATAAACTGAGTGTAGCATTAGATGGCCAGCGAGATACTGAACTTATTTAGCTTGTTAAAATATGATCTAATCCAGCAGCAGGTTGGTTATATTACGACACGATCATGCAACCTACCTCCTAACGCTAAAACTACTTTACCCACCTCCCCCTACCACTACTCTCTTCAACTATTAACAAACCATTAACATTTTTTTTTATTTATTGCCAAGTCCACCTATAATTGATAGAATTGATGTGAGAAGTCTTAGTTTTAAGGCCATTTTTTAAATAAAAAGAAGAATACTAAATTTTAAGTTAACTAGGAATTTTATGCTAGATACAAACAAAAACGTGAGTGTAACAAACAAAAATTGACGTAATGGAAGTTTTTTGGTATTTTTTTCGTTTTTACCAAGTTGAAATCTATAATGTATAAAAATCCTATGCAGTTTTTTACTTGCAGACCTGTGTTATAGCAGCATGTTATGATTAAACAGACTGTTGTAGTATCAGCTTTTCCACCTTATTAGTTATTGATTTATCATCATATTTACACTTTGTGTTGTAAAGAATGTTTATGTTTTAAGCATTTTGATCTAAGTAAATTTTTCTAGTAAAATCGATAGGAAGTTCAGATTGAGTAACATCTGTACATCGTTAAAGTTTCAAGCAAGTAGTTCTTGAATTATCACGGACAATCCATTAATACAGTGACAGTTTATACTCCCTTGCTGTTTACTGAAACAATCCTTGTTCCATTATAAATGATCTGTCTCGTAAATTAAAGTGGATTTCGTCGTAAATGAAAATATGTCAAAATACTTCAGATAAAATTGAAGAAAAGAAGTTGCAGTTGATCTTTCAAGTTGCAGGTAGGGTAGATATATGTAAAGAAGAACCAAACGCATGTTCAGATGATTGGATTATCTAGGATTGGGTAAAAACAACAGCTTAATTAGAAACTTTATTAAATTAAGTGAGAAAATCTAATAAATCATGTGGATCCTGTTAAAAGCAATGGGTTTTAAAGTGCATCCTTACATACTTACATAATTGCTAGCAAATCCTCTCTGCGTCCTTAAATTAATTAGCTAGTACAATTTCGAAAATAGATATTTTCCGACAAGTTTGAGAATTAGGACAATTGCACCAATTGAAGAACGACAGAAAAGCATGATTCATTAATGTGAGCCTTCATGTGTTCAACCTATCATGGTCTGATTTCGTGTGACAAAGTTTTCAGAAGACCTTCAAGAGAGACACGTTTCGTCAACTACAACAGCAGCAAAGATCAACAAGTACATTACAGTTCAAAAAGACATTATTGAATTTCAGTAAAATTAATACAAATTTTAATTCTTTATTTATACAATTATATAAAAAATTTCATCTTTTTTTTAACTCCGTCGAATTTAATTTTTCAAAAAGAACATTTGATCAAATTGCAAATTGGAACAAGAAATACGAGTCATCTACACAGATTTTCTGTATTCAGTCTGTCGGTTCTTTCACATATATGATCTTGATTCTTTCATGTTTGAAATGATTAATTTTCTACACTTGCTATTTTCGTGTTTAGTGTATCCTTCTGAAGCAGGATTAGACTTACTCGAATTGATTTCATTCAACTTAAAATATACTTAAAACTGAAAAAGAAAACTTTAATAAGAAAATATTTAAATAGTCAATAATAAATTAAATATTAAATTTCATTTCTTAAAAAAGTCCTATGGTTTCTGAATTGGAGGAAATGATTAATCACTTTTATTCATTCTTCTTTATAATTTAATTCATTATTTCTCCCGGATGTTCTAATAATAAAAAAAGCTGTTAATTATCGCATGTTTCATTAAGATAGTAAATTAATAATTCGAATTTCTTTGAGATTACTGCTCATAAAATGACACTAGTAGATCTACATCAGCTGTGTGGAAATTTGTTTGTTTGTTTGTTTGTTTGTTTTTCCCTGAATGTATGATTCTTTTAAGATACCCCTGTTAGGCATTTTATTTACTATTTGAAATATATTATTTAATGTGGTATCATTTTCTTTTATTAATGTCTTTCATAATTTCCTTCCTTAAAAGTTTCAAATTTATGATTCGCAAAGTTCTTCATAGATAACTTCCGGGAGGAAATGTAGCTTCGCCACAGGGAGGAACGCATTCAATTTGAATATCTGCAGGGACGGTTGTGAGTCCATGAATAAAGAAAAGGAAAACCGTCGCCAACACTCCCACAACGACAAACACCAGACCCGGATTCTATCAACAAAAACAAAAAAAGCAAAAACAGTATTAGAAAAACATACTTAGTAGATAAAAATTAATGTGTGTAGAATTATTATGTAAAAAAAATAGGAAGGCCAACACACCAGACTAAAAATCATACTTATATTAAAAGCTTTCGAACCGCCTGCGATTGTTTCTCAAGTAGAGAATTACATAAAAATGACAGGAAAATAAGAAGTCAAAAGCTAAAAGGATTGTGGTTTTGATCATGTGATGGGTATGGGTTCATTGCCATGTCAAGGTTGGAGCACTTAAGATAACTACTCTAATGATGTGGTCCAATTAAGGGGTAATGCTGCTAAATCTGAAAAACTTACAATACTTTCATGAGCATAATACCTCAAGAACTCAAACATATTATACTAAGAAAAACAATTAAGTATTAGAATTCCATGAATAAATCAAATAACATCAAAATTATAAAGTTACTAAGAATTAAAAATTACTTAAGAATTCTTAATGAATCCATATTTTGATATTATAGTTTGCACTGACATTGTTATAACAATCAGGATCTGTTAAAATGTGGAAAGATTATATACATTTACGCAGGAAATCATTGATCTCATGACAAATAATGATTGGACTATTAAAAATCCAATAAATGGTTGAATTCGCTAGCATGCAGGAAGGTGAAATAATTCTGATCTTGCTAGCGAATAGCAACTGCATGCTTTCTCTGCTCGAGAAAGAATCGCAGGCGGTTCGAAAGCTTATAATTTAAATATCTGTTAATATAAGTATGATTTTTAGTCTGGTGCGTTGACCCCATTATTTTTTTTATACAAAAACATACTTAGTTATTAAAATAATAATAATAACAAATACATTTGAAATAAATTCTCTTAGAGTCACTAGAAGAGGGAACCATGGAAGAGATGTTTCATCTTCTCTTAAATCAAATGTTTACAACAACTCAGGGCTTGATAAGGAAATAGTAAATGGTGAATACCGATCGAAATGGAATTATCTTCTTTATTTCTTGGTTTTAATTTTGGTTATGTTTTGGTTTTTAATGTTCTGTATTCAAATTCTTCTTGAATACATAATATTAATGAATGAAGACTCGTTGTAGAATTATTAATTTGTTATTTCTCTTTGACATAATTTTTGAGTAAAATAGTGTTCAAAATTATTAAAATAATAAATTCTCTCCTAAGTTATTGATAATTTCGAAATTGACAAAAAGTATAAATTAATACAGTAATCCCTCAATTTAACGGATTTCGTTTTAAACGGACAAAAATTTCGGTCGAATTTTACAATATGGGAGAAAAAGTGAAAATGTTACAATATGGAGTAAGCCCCTGTTTTAAATATTAAAGTGTGTTATTTTGTTAGAAAACTGCGTGTATTTTTTGTATGAACAAAGAAAAAAGACTTTCAATTAAGCTCCTTTTGTCCATAGGTAAAGATATCAGAGTAAAAAATAAATTAAAAAACTAAATGTTTTGATATATTCATAAAAGTAAAATAAATTTTAAAATAAAGTTCCTAGAGCGAATTAATGAATCTAAACAAAATCTACTCCACTGTTAGGCTCAGAAGATTGGTCTTCGTTCTCTTCACTTGTTTACAGCTTAATGTTTTGTAATGTTTTAAATACATAATCGTGACTTTTATTTAATTATAAATACACAATTTGTTTGGTTATTTTGACCTTGAGGAGTAAGGAATTTCAACATAAAGATGCGAACATTAAATTCTTTAATTATTTGTTTGTACGATTTTTACCAATTTGATAAATATAACTAAACATTGTAACTTGTATCTTGTAATTTCATTTTAATGTAGATAATTTTTTAAAACACATTCGATTTAACAGACTTTCGGCAATAGTAGACACCCTTTCCCCCCAAGTAGTCCGTTACATCGATGGTTTACTGTAATCTTAATTACCCTTTAAAAGCACAGTACTCGTTTTAAAGGTTAAAGCCGTAGAAGTTTACCTTCTACGAGAGTAGACAACAGAGGCGGATTCCTGCGATCTAACTGGTCTAAGCTAAGATTGGAATACTTTCGAATGTTCTCTGACAAAATAATCCTAGTTCTCACTATTACAGACAAGAGGAAGAAGCCAGAAATTATCGTAGAAAAAAAAAAAGAACTCAGCTTCTCCATTTCGTAGATATATTCATTTGATTTGGTACATATCCTGCTTTTCGAATTAAAGCAAAATTATCATTTAGTTGAATGATAATGTTTTGAGATCATAAATTGTTATGCAAATTTCATTTGCAAATATTCCTCTGTTAATCACGGGAGACGCCACCTTTAAAGTAGGTACAGCTTAAATAATGTTATCGAGTGAGATTCATCCATTCGACAATGACTTTTCTTTTATCAGACAGGTATTTAGATTTCGCAGAATTCCTAAGCAATCAGTAAAATTTCTTGAGTGAAAAATATCAACTGGAAAGACTCAAAATTTGGTGACAATCAATAGATTGTAAGAAAGATATGGAAGTCAATAATATTTATTACAGTCCATTTATACTTTTCATACAACCAAGCTTAGATAAAGAGAATTATGGGGATTAAGAAAGAGGAAATAGATCGGAAAAATAGATTACGATAGCTATCTTCAGCTTCCTCATGGGAGAGAAATTGGCAAGTTTTTTGACTGGTGATTATTTCTGGGGTAACCATTTTTCGATGTCAATGAAATAATTGGACAATATATTTAGATACTTAAACTATCGTTATATTAATATTTTCACAATCTAAAATAACTGATATTGCTAATGAATAAAGAAATCTTAATTTCTTACCGGAATGTCCAGAGAAGCAAATTCGAACATGTTAATCTAGTTCAAAACGATTCTTGTTACTAGAAACCCATATTGGTAAGATTTGCTGAAATCTCTTTACCGAATAGGATGTAGAATTTCTACAATATTAATGATTTCAGTTTATTGGCTGAAATCAAAGACAAATGGTAAACATGAAATTATATCTGTTTATTACGAAAACCCAGAATTTTGTATCTTTTATCATTTCCTACCATTCACTTCGCAATGGCTATTTAATCATCGTGGGCTTACTGAAATGCATTGAAAATTGATATTATTAACACACATTCCTTTAACGCAAACTCGTCATCATTCGTTATTGTTTAAAAAGCACATGAGCTGTTATTATAAAAGTGCTGTTTGTCACAAGACCAAACTAGATGCTAGCAGTTGGACTAAAGTTCCGTATAGATGGCGTTCGCTGCTTTAAAAGAGGTATCAGCATTCAAGTAATTACTTACTGTTATCTGCTTAGTTGAAACATATGAAGAACGCCGGAAAATCTAAGAATATAAAATCTACGATATCTGACATCATCTTTTGGGAGAAATTCGATAAATGTTTAATGTAATTCATCTTAATAAATGACATATGAGGAAAATACAATAATAAAGAAAGTAATAAATAATGAATACACAAAAAAATAGATACTATATCTTATACAGGGCTACAATATACCCCATGAAGAGATTTTCTTTTTATTGGGTTTGTTTGTTTTTGTAGAATTGTAGAACATAACCGTAACTAAAACAACAACTATTTGATAACGGGAAAACAATTAGCTGGATTTCAGCAGTTCCTTATGTTCCTTCATTTCAAAATTGCTAGTAATTCTGGATAAATTATTTTATTAAGTCTGGAAGAAATAATGAAAAGTATCCTCAACTGAAGAAACAAGTTCCCTGTGCACGCGAATTTGTCGTTGCAGGTTTGATATCATTTTTAATGAACAGGAATATTTAGAAAAAGATTCTACTATATTATTTCCCGTTGGGTTCCACAGACTTCCACATGGTTTTGAAGAGAGTGTTAGAATGTGCGCGAAGAAGCAGAGGAACATCTCCCAAGATTTCTCTACCTTCGGTTAGGACTCTGTAGTGTTGAATCTTACTGACGTATCTGGTTGGGATTAAAATGCCTGTTCACTTTGCTAGGGATTGTGGCGGTATGAGATTACTTTTTCGAAAATTACTTTATAAAGAATGATAAATGAACAGCTAGAGAATTTAGAATACATTACGTTAATTTCACTCCAGATCAGGTGTTCAAAATAGAGAGATACTTCTTTTCTTATTAAAGCTGAATATATTATTTTATATATTATTTCACCTTCAGTATTTCTGTTGTTCTATTTTATTTCAGTGTCAATGGCAATGGTGGAATGTCTAAATTGAAAAGATCGGGTCTGATTCCAATTAGCAGCAGCATTGTTAGGGCAGATTACTTTCTGATTTTCTGACTTCAAAAAGTTCTCAAGACGTTTCTGCTAACATCTTTACAGCCACAAAAATTATTATTATTTATTATTATTATTATTATTATTATTATGTTTGTATGTTTCAAACCTTGGGTTTCCCCAGCAAAAACAATATGGCGGGTCAAGGACCAAAGCACATACTGCCAAGTGTAAAGATGTGTGCAAGAATGATTAGGGATGTGTGCTTGTGTCCATCAATTTCCTAACTATGCGTGTAGTGTTGAGTACCACAGCCTTCTGCAGTTGTGCATAAGTGTTTTTGTGAAGTCCTAGTGTGCTGAGACTGTGGTGCAATGTGTGAGGCACCAGACCAGTGGCAGACAGAACGATGGGTACAACACGTACTCGATCCTGCCTCCACTGCTTCTGGAGCTCGTGTGCTAGATCAGTGTTATTATTATTATTATTATTATAAATGTTCTTATTCATGGGTTATTCATGGGTTAGGGATTTTAGGGATGTGTGGTTGTGTCCATAAATTTCCTAACTATGCGTGTAGTGTTGAGTACCACAGCCTTCTGCAGTTGTGCTAAGTGTTTTTTTTGAAGTCCTAGTGTGCTGAGGCTGTGGTGCAGAGTGTGAGGCACCAGATCAGTGGCAGAGAGGAGAATGGGTACAACACACTCGGTACTGCATCCACTGCTTCTGGAGCTCGTGTGGTAAGTCGGTGTATTTACTCATGTTGTCTGCGTTAGTTTTCTGCATGTTCTTGCTGATAGGCACTGCAATATCAATGAGATAGGTCTGTTTGTTGGCATTATCAACAAGTGTGATGTCAGGTCTGTTCTGTTGAATGCTTTTAGCTGTGTGAATGGTACGGTCCCAGTACAACTTTTGTGTGAGTGACTCTAACATGCTTTGTGGTATGTACTTGTAGTACGGGACTGTGTTCTTAATGAGTGTTTGTACGCTAGCTGTTGATGGACGATCAAAGATGCCTGATTGAGTCGGTGGAGGTAATCTGTTTGGGAGAGAAGGGGAAAGCCTGTAGTCGATCGTCTCATATGTAGTGTGGCATTTCCTACATGTGTCACCCTGCATGTGTCACGTGGGTGTTTGCGTCATGTAGAATGTGTTTCCTCTAATTGCGTGAGGAGATGACTTAGTCCGGTATCGCGATCATGAACCCTTCAGTCTTCCCGAACAGCTCGCCACTCGTCAGCTATCTGTTCGACGCGTCCATGTTGACATGAGGCTGGCTGAGGTCGTGATGTCAGCCGTGGAGTTCCTTAGGATGCATGATTCACGCAGCTCCTGAGTGTGGGTATCGTGTGTGGTGAGTGTTGAAGAACGGTTTTCGAGGTGGGGGGGGGGAGGTGAAGTGTGTTTCCACCTTCGCAATGGCTAAGTGAAGTGAGGAGTGTTCTGCTCTCTGGTGGAAGTGTTCCTAAGTATGTTTAGGGTGAAGAAGTTGATGAGTCCTTTACCTCGAGATAATGGATGAGTGGAGTGAGGAGTATTGTGCTCTTTGGTGGAAGTGTTCCCTAACTGTGTGTACTTGTTTTTCGTGTAGGGTGATGAGGTTGATAAGTCCTCGGCCTCCCTCCTTGAAGGGAAGAGTCATCCTTTCCGTAGTGGACTTGGGGTGATGCGTGTTGTGTATTGTAGTGCTTCGAGTTCAGTGTTTGTCCATGAAATTATGCCGAACGAATATATTAGTCTGGGGACGGCAAAAGTGTTGATGGCTTAATTTTATTTTTGAGTGGTGTTTTGCGGATGTTGTGAACGCGAGCACTGTATTAATATTAGGCTCAAGTAAAGATACGGGTACTAGCCAATCAGAAGCGATCTTGCCATTCACTGCCTAACGGCTATTTCTCATTGTGCAGTGACGCCCCTTTTAGCAAATATAGGCCTAGCTGTAGCCGTAATTGAACTTTTACTTAATATTCTTGAGTGCACTTTTGATGTTTGCATTATCCGTGCCAATGGAAAGTCCCTGTAGGTCTCTTCCTCTTTCATGGATTGGATGGCTAACCCATGGTCCAGTTCAAGACCCTCCAAACTTGAGCTCTTCCCGCTTGTAATATGTAGCTTGCGGCATTTATCGATTCCAAATGTCCAGTGTCTTTGGTGAACTGCGCGATGACTTGTAGCGGACTAGTAAGTTGTGTGTTGGTTGTGGCTAGTGTTTAATGTCATCCACGTAGAGTAAATGTATGATTTTGTACAGTGTCAAAGTGCCTGAGGGAATCCTAAAGCCGTGTTTCGTGTTGTCTAGCTTGTGGCTCAATGAATTCAAGGCGAGACAGAAGCAATGAGGATTCAAGGAGTCTCCATGGAAAATATTACTTTTGTTATATAAAATGTTCCTAAACTTAGGTTTCCCCAGCTAAGACAATATGGCGGGTCAAGGACAGAGCACAAGTTGTTAAGTGTAAAGAAAAAGTGTGCAAGATATATTAGAGATGTTAGGATGTGTGGTTGTGTCAATGAATTTCCTTATTATGTTGTATGCATAAGTTTTGTGAAGTCCTAATGTGTTGAGGTTGTGGTGCAGTGTATGAGGCACCAGAGCAATCGCGGACCGGATGATGAGTACAACACGTACTCGGTGCTTCTGGAGCTCGTGTACTAAAAATAAAGTTGAAGCAAATATAAAATATTGTCTTTCTTATTTGTTTTGTAAGTTTTTGTTTACTAACAGCTTTGAGTTATAGATATTCAATAAATATGTTATGTAAAAGAGATAATATAATCATTTTTATTGATTATTTGCAAAATGGTAATAATTCTTTTATAAAACGGAGAAAAATTTATTTTTTCATTTGTCCGTGATAAAATAGAATTGCCAATTAAAGAACGCCAAGAATGATGTTCTTTTACTATAAAGGATACTAAGTGAGGGGCCCAACATTACTAGGGATGGCAATTATCCCAAAGGGTGATATCCTTCATTCCCATTTGCTATTTATCATTTTTTTTTAGTCCTTATTATATTCTTAGATTCTGAAATTTATTTACTGGTAATTACTTTAAATACAAAAGCCGTTGGTATTTTTATAGAAATAAAATTTATTTCGAAACAAACTTTGTGTTAAATAAGTTTTCCAGTGGTGTGTTCTTTTGTACTTCTTTTATATTGTGTTCTTTTGTAAGGCTATAAATAATTTGTTTGAATTCTTACTTATATGTATACTTAAAAAAGGATATTTATAAAATGGAATGTGAAATAAAGATTACAAAAAAAAAATTATCTGAAACTTGATCTATATTTGGAAGTTATTTTGTCATCATAACAACCTTAAGATGCTAATATTAAAACTCTTTTATGAACTTCAAATTCAATTCTGAAAAGCTCTTATTTATTTGTAATAAGTAAGACTGGGACGGCCGTTTCTGTCTTATTAGGTTTCTTCAGGTATTTTAATTGTTCATGATAAGCTTAGAGTGCGTGCAAAGGTAAGGATCCCACCTCCGCAACCGCAAGTGGTATCTCAACCACAAAACACAAGAATTTGAAACAATTTAACCATAAAGAGAATGTACTCCAAGGAATTCAATAACCAAAGAATAAATCTATGATTTGTGTCTGAGACAACTCTTCACTTCTTTAAGCTTCTTCACTTCTGTAAATTGTAAATTAACAACGATTAGCATACTATTAATAGGCAAAAAACGGATGTATGTTTGTTTGTCATCAAAGGGGAGAGAGCGGGAAGAGTTGGAGAGAGTCTATTTTAAAGTGTATTTTTAATTTTGATAGTTTCTTTTTAATTTTAAAAATACTGTAGCAAATGTCGTTTTGAAAAGAAAAATTAGTTCATTTAATTAATTTTGGTGAAATAATTCCTACGCCCCTGAAAGGCATTGTGGGGCACTCTCTTATAGGCTCAATTTGGAGGAGCCTATTATTTTAGGGCAGGTGGTTAACTTTGGTTGCCGAAAGTGCCAGGAAAGCATGTTAATATTAAAAAATCAAGAATCGTATAATGATGGTCTTTCACGGTATTTCAAAAAAGTGGTATTTCGTTTTACTTACGTGAATATTTCACGGGTTGCAACTAGTACTTTATTAATAAAGACTAACTACCAGTTATATATTTTTAAAATTTCATTTTTAATTTGAATGAAAACATTTAAAATTTGTACATTTGCTTCCTTCCGAAATAAGACAATTGTCTGTTCACATTCATATTATAAAAGAACATGGAGGTCGTCTCTATTTTCAAGTTACAAAAAAAGGACCCCGATTACATAACGTTTATTTTATTAATTTTTACAACCTTCTGTAATAATTCTGCATTCCTTATTCTAATCACATCGAAATAGTTCTGTTATAATTTATCATAGCAGTGTGCTTATCAAATATTCTTCTGTTTTCGGTATTTTATCCATTGCAATGTCAATTTCCTATTGTTTTTGTTTATTGACATATCAGCATAAAATCCAAGTGTATCAAACAAGCATAAGAATGGACCTCTTTGTTTTCTGAAACTTAGGCTAAGTTAGGATATGGTCTTAAAATACATTGGCTCAAACATATAAACAATTAAGACGAAAAAAACTGGAAGCAACGTGCTCCTTCGAACTGAAGAAATTTTTTATAGAAATAATTCGATTATGTTATATAGATTTGCATATAATACAATTGTATAGGTTTTTGTAGAATGCAGTACAACAGTAAATTTCACAAACAGACAAGTGAACAGCTACGATTTCTATAAATAAAAGAATTAAATAAAAAATTGCATTTATTTCAGTTCTGTCTGATTTTTTTTTTTTAAATTATCTGCCTATAAAATTCATTTTTACTTATAATTTACTTCAACTAATTACTTTAACTATTGGTAACAGAAATGAAAATTGGCAGCACCCCGCTGCATTTTAAACCATAATATTTTAGAATTACATCTTACTTTATTTTATTTCATTATGTTTCAAATTTTCCTTGTACTGGATCATAAGATCCACATTATTTTCTTAATTAATTAAACACCTTAAGACACTTAAAGAGTTTATACTTCTGATCGTGTGCTTTCCCAAACAGAAGCTTTGTTATTCTATGAAAGTGGAGGCGCCAATCGACAAGAATAACAATTTTTGCCCGTATCCACTGCTGTGGGAGAAGGAGAATGGCTCATGTAGATGATGACTGCCATTATCATCACTGCGCCTGCTCCAACTAACAAGGCGGACATGGGTACTTCCTAAGATATCAAAACAAAATCCAATTAATATAAATAACAGAATATCTAAATGTGTAAGGGGATTTCTCACATTGAAATCACTGTGAGATATTCCTATTTTTATAGAGAAAGAAAAGAAATGTCTTATTTTTGCTTGTTCTAATGACTTCTCCTAATAACAGAAGATTTTATGTAATATATATAGTTTTATGTATTGTTCTATATATACATATTTATATGGTACATTTTTGCAAATATAAGAAATTATGTTGAAATGTAGTTCATTACAATATGCAATAAAAGTAACAATTGCTTTCAATACATAAGTAAATTTCGCCTAAAATTTATCTCAGGATGTTGATTATTAAGTTAATTTTGATTGCTATTTTTATCAATGAAAGAAAATATGAAAAGCAACATAAATGTAAATAGATAAAATGTCGAATAAAACCTCTCAAATTCCTCAAATTTACTGCCTTGATCTAATTAATTTATTGCTTAATAATTCATACTTTCGAGTTGCGTAATAATTCATATTTGTTTAGTAATTCAAAATGCTGGTATTTTATTAGTTACACCTGATATACTTCCAAAGTTAATTGAGGTTAATACTGGCAATTTCCGTGCTTTGCCTGTTTAAATAATGTATTGATACATTAATTGCTTATGAATTCATAACGAATAATTGCAGTAGCTACTTGATTGATTGTGGTGAATTGGTAGCAGCGAAGCCAAGCACTGTGTCTTGTAGGTCTATTGTGCTATCCCACGGAAATGAGGACAGATGGAGAGAAAGACTGAGAAACTATGGTGGAAGAAGTGCAGGGGAAAGGGGAGAACCCCGAGAAAACATGCCCAGAGCGGATCGTCCACCATCACGAAAGCCACATGAGAACACCAGTGAGGTGAGAGGCCAATGTCTTAGCAGTAGCTACTTAATATCGGATCTGAAGAAACAGTGAGATTATTTATATCATTATATTTTTTTTACTCATTATATTCTAGATCTACCACAATAGAATAGCGTGAAAGCTGCAAAAATTTACAGCCTAAAGTAAGTAACGAGACCTAATGGGAATCCTCTTTCCATCAAACGACTTTGAGAACCGCATAAGTCGTATCCATGTTTCAGCAAAAGTTAAAAAATAAGGTTTCATGTAAAATAGAATATAAGAAGAAAAAAAACTCCACTTACTGCGTCAGGGCAAAAACATTTTTTAACGAATTTCAAAGCATGTTAGAAACAGGCATGGCTTTGTACCCCAAATGATAAGCTTGATTGAGGAATCGGGTTCAATCGCCGACGAAGTCGGGATTTTTCTCAGATTAATTCTCTAGAATAGTCCAAGGATAAAATAGGGACAAACGCGAGGAAGCGTTGGATTAACTATCCTACCTCAAATTTGCGGATCGGCAGCCCATGAATTAAAACTTCAAGGTATATGAAGCAAGATTTGAAGATTGGCCAATTATACTATCATATTAATATTTTGGTTTTTTTTTATTAAATTTTTCTGCTTTATAATTAAAACAAAGTAACCGCTAAGATCTCATTTCATTTACTTATTCGGTTGATGTAAAGCAAGCTAAATCTACGGTGATCTCTAGAAAATTGAATATCGTTTCGGAATTAGTAATTGGTAAATAGACTACAACTTTAAAGACAAGTGATGCTACCAATGATGTTACCAGATACCACTATAACAGGGGAAAAAGCCTCAAAACATATATTAGTCTTCCAATCTCACTATAATCAGTTATGATTCTAATGTTATCTTAATTTTTTAATTGTTATTCACATTGTTTATAAAGAAATTTAATGATAAAAGTAATTTATCTGTGAAATTTTTGCTATAACCTCAAAAGTAAAATATACCTTAGCACAAAAAATACCAGAAAAATTGTAAGTTTATAAAAAATAAAATAAACTATCAGATAAATAACGTCGTAATATCGGAAATAAGGAAATGCACATCAATTATGTATGAGATAACTTAAGAGAAACTCAGGGATAAATTTAATTTGTAGTTCTTTCCTTACGATATATGTTTTTAATTTTCAAAAACTTATATCAGTTATGTTATTAAACATTTTTTATTAAAAGGAAATATCGACTGAAACAAACTACTTACCATAATGTGGTATCTTGTAATTACTTCAATTTCTAAAAACATGAGAATTTACAACAAATCATAGCTTTCGCTCCAAATTTTGCAGTTCTTTCACTGCTACTTCGGCACAAAGGATTCCATAGGTTTATCAGGAAACCCTGAATCTTCAGAGATACAAAAGTTATTTGGGTTCTGATTCATTCGTGATTGAGAACCTTTTCATCCATTGGAAGATTTTGAGAATTTTCCATAATGGCCCAACTCAGTCGCCTAAGAATTCCAGAAGTAATAATGGACACGTGCCAAAGCAATGATCAGAAACGTATCTCTCCTATTATTGAATCCCTGTTACAAGAATAAGATTACTGCATTCATGAATGTTCATTAACAATTACGGAAATGCTTTGGAATTTAGTTAACAATCTACACTAAA
>JAFIDM010012231.1:94001347-94028494 GCA_023159025.1 Thereuonema tuberculata
GAATAAAAAAAAAAAGATAGTCAAGAAAGAAAGATGCACTATTTCGAATAGGTAGAATGCTGCTCAGAAGTTAGACATCTTAGCCATTAGACCACTAGGCCTACATTCTAATCTCTGTGAAAAATAAAAATATATCATAGATATATGATTTACAAGGTGGTTCTAAAAGCAGTCATAGATTGAGAGAATATAGACATCAAAAATTAAATAAAAAAAAAAGCTTTTAAAAAATTTTGGTTTTAGTTTCCTTGATGTAATTTGTGTGTGTGTGTGTGTGTGTGTGTGTGTGTGTTTTTAATAAATAAAAAATTGTTTTCCGTTACATAAGGGAGGCTTCCGGAGCGAAGCGACGGGTAGCCGACTAGTTTTTATGTAATAAAAAAGATTGTACTGTTAACCATATTTAAATTATAGTTGATTTTCTATAATAAAACTATCTTCTAATACGTTGTTCTCTTCAAAATTGGTAAGCTTGAATATTTGTATGAAAAGCCAATGATTATCAAAGCATTCGAAGCATTTCCTAAAGTCCATTTTTTAAAACTCGGTAAAAGTATCGAGCGGTAAGTTTCGACTGAAAGCGTCATTAAATTTCTTGCTGTCTTGAATTTTGGAAAAACATAAACCCAGCCATTTGGTACTTAATCTGGTGAATAGGAAGGACATGGAACGAATACGTCGAAATAAACATGTCCGTTCGTGATCAAGAGAAAACTGAAAATTATAATTTAAATAAGTTATTATTAATTTTAATAACAGATAATTATTAACTTTAATAATAGGCTATTATTATTATTTTTTAAAATTATTTTTTTTTAAAAGAGTGAGAAACCAAAAACCACCACTACATGTTGCCATTATAAATTTGAAGTTTAGTGGAGAACTTTTAGACATTTTTCAAAAATTTCTCCACTTTAATATTATATTAAAACAATAGTCATTATATTAAAATATAACTATTAATCTTAAGACCCGAAGTAAACATGAATTATCCTGACAGCGTAAATGTTACTAGATACTACTCAGACTATCCATTCATTAGCACTTTTCGTTAACAATATTCGAAAGACAATATAACAATTTTTTTTTTTTTTTTGAAATTCAAAGTTAGACAAGGCTCAACTCTAATCCTTGATGAGTAGAAGCTATTGTATTGTCTTTTAATGAACCTGTCGAATTTAGCCACTGGAATTCGAATTTGATTTCCATTTCAATCACAATCTATTTTAATCGAATGGTGAGAATACATTTCCTAAATAGCATTCAGTTCGGCAGTTAACTCACAGTTCCAATATGAAAAAAAAAAATCCACAAGAGTTAGATAACAGTGGCCAATTAATGATTCTCTCTACAAAAAACTACTGACATGCATTAAATCTAATACTACTATAGATAAAGTGCAAATTACTGAATTTGGTGGAACCTTATTTACCTTATTTCCCTGTTACTACATATGAAAACTTCAGATACAATCACAGAAGAAATAACCAAGGAACTGAACAGAATTGAATCTTGAAGATTTATCTGTAATAAAGTTTTAAAAATGGATGTTTTGCTCAGTTTGTTACTTAAAAATATTTTTTGAAATCGGAAGCTATGGGTAGTTGTAATTCCCCTGAAGTGATCACTCACACTGATTCATGACCATACAAAGATCCTCTAAAGATGTCTTTTAGATTACTTAACCTGTTAATTTAGAAATCGATTGTTCTGCAGAGATTTTGTAAATTTTGCAATTATTAGTTCAATAAGTATTTGAATCGTGAATAAATTCGTGGGCCGTCATGGAAGTCATGACAACTTGTTTTTTTATCTGCCAAACATGCGGCACCACTGCAATTCCAGAATATACGTCTGAAAGCTTGTTGGATGTCCTTCCGATTGGCACGACTAACGTGGTCTGGGCAGTGAAGGAACGTCATGAGAGCTAGTATTTGGAAATCATCGATTAATAAGGCAATGCAGTGTAGCCAAGAAAGAAAAAGGAACACAGGAATGTTCAATACACATTGCTAACATCTATCAAAGTAATCTCCAAGATTGTCCACAGTACGTTGCGAGCGTTTGGAAGGCAGAGAATACCATTGGCTGCAGGTGACCTCTCGCCAAACGCTGTCAAAATTTCATTTTTGTTCGCAAGCGTTTCCCAAGTAACTGCAGCTTGAGTTTTGGAATCAAATCAAAGTCCTTCACTGTCTGGTGAATATGAAGGGTGTTCCAAGACTTCCCACCCCCATCGATGTAACAAAGCCTGTGAAGGAGCTGTTTGAGACATGTAGAGTTATCGTGAAGAATGATGGCACTGGACAGCAGTTCTCAAACGCTGACAACATACGGTGGACAATCTTGGAGATTACTTTGAGTGGTGTTAGCAATGTGTATTGAGCATTCCTTTGTTCCGTTTTCTTCCTTGGCTACACTGCATTGCCTTATTAAACGATGATTCCCAAATACGTATTTTTCCACTTGCTTACGTGACGTTCCTTCACTGACCCAGACCACGTTAAGTGGTGCCAATCAGAGAACATCCAACAAGCTTTCAAACGTGTATTCTGGAATTGCAGTGGTGCCGCATGTTTGGCAAATAAAAAAACAGTTGTTATGACTTCCATAACCGCCACGTAGATACAATGTATACTAGTGAAGAGATATTTGATATTTGCAGACGTGCTGTCAACAGATAAATTAGGGTTGCAATTTTATCTGATAAATTTTTATCTTTTCGTGTTTTCGGTTTCAATAGCTAGACATTCACCATTTCCTTTATTGACGTTTCAAGATTTTTTGATACTATATTTTAAATTTACAAAAAAATATTAATTTTAAAAGCATGAAAAGCTAAACTTGAAGAGAAGTAAAATATAATGATTACTGAAAGAAATAGTGCTGTTTACATTTTGCAAATAGCAAAAAAAAATTACTTTGTAACATATTTGTATCAATAACATTCCAGACCAATTCGAATTTCACTTAATTTTAAACAGAGAAATTTTTGGATTTGTGGTAACTTTATTCCAGTCGATCAATGTTAATTTTTTAAATATGCAAATCTAGACACTCCAAAAGGATATTAAATAAGAAGAACTCTTTAGTTAGCCTATTTCCATCTGTCTTATTATCCTTTAGTATCTCACTACAGGTTTATGTCCAGGATAAGGGACTAAGTTGAGGTCGGTTGGGACCAGTCTGGAAGAGAAATACCGAGGGAAAAAAATCTCCAATCTCCGCCCAGTTCCTGACAACTCGACCACCGGTCCCTTTAATACCCTTTACCTTTATCGAATATATTTGTTTTTAATTCGTCTTTTAGTTTTTTTTATTACGGGATCGATTACAATCTTGAGACAATTCTTACAGATTTTTCTGTTAATCAATTTAAATCTTAAATTCAATTGGATTTCAGATTTATTTAAAGTAACTCAGGATTTTCATAAAAAATAATTCGCAGTTTTAAACTGTCAGTTTTTGATTTTTACAAGTAGTGTATATCAATTACAATTAGTAAGCGAATTATCGCAATCATATTCCCAAAAGATTGCCTCCAAACCCTTGACCCAAACATTATGGTATTTGTCTATTCGCTTATGGTTACGAATTGATGCATGTGGTCTAAACTTCTTATCTATTGGCTAAATAATTTTGGAATGATCTGTTTTACTGTGGAATAATGTTTGTAATAATAAGTTAGTTTAAAATTTAAAAGAATATTTTTTTCTGTAATTTTTTTCTGGGCCAAACTGATTTCTGTATATCTTATTTCCCTGTAACATTGCTATAAACAGTAAAATTTAGACGTTTGTTATCTCTTGATTGGTTTATAGTTTATAGATCTCTTCTTCTTTAGATTAAACATTGGTTATGTTTTATTTTTTTCACCATTAGTTTTCTGGTTTTTCTAGACTGCTCACTTGGTTGCCCTTGTTGTTCTGCTGGTCTGTTTGCTTGTTTACAACCACGTTGGTGATTCAACTGAACCTGCTGATGCTCCTTGTTTTGCTCGAAAACCAAACGGATCGTTCTTGTGATTCTGTCTGCTACACAATGGATATCTAGGATTTCATTCCATCAACTATTGAAAAAAAACGAGGAAAAGCACAGAAAAAATTAAAAATTGATAAAGATGGCCAAATATTTAAGTACATTTGTAAATAAGGCATTGTTGTAGAATAGAGTGAATAAATGACTTCTTACATTGTAAAATAAGATAAAACAAAAACAAAACTTCATTTGTAATGTTTTAATAAGATGTAAGTATTTAAGGCCCATTAAATAAAATAGAATAGTGATCTGTGCATTTGATTGTTTTATATTTTATTTTAACGAATAAAAGTAGGAACTTATTAAAATGTTAAAAACGAAAGTTTTGGACGCTTATCTTGACTAAATCTTACCCCTTGCATTCAGTATTATCCTCTAATCATGGACTTCTACCATAAATCAATTTACTAAGATCAATTTACAACATTTCAAAACTTCTCCTGAAAAGACTGATGCAACGTTAGAAAACTTTGAAAAACTTTCAAAGAAAATAGAAATATCGTTTTAATATCAGTGAAACGATACAAAGATGAAGTAAACTCTCCTCAAATTCTTTTCTCATTAATATATGTATTTTATTCATAAAAATGTAAGAAAAAATTAAAATAGTTTTCAGATAGAACTAAAGTTGTGGAAAAATTACAGTAAGTTAATGAAAGATTGGAAAAGAAAAAAAATTAAGGGAATTGCAACAAAACCTGTTGTCACATAAGATTTTAAAAGTATTTCAACATAAGATGAATTTGCCACTGATTTGAAGAAAAACAAATGCACTCATACTGATATGGAATGAGTGTTAACTTAAACTCAATAATTAAACTCAAGATTTAAATTATTGGATAGTAAGTTTCTAATTCCTTTCCACCAATTTGTTTGCTAAGCAACAATTCAATCATTCATCCTTTTGTTTAATATTTGTTACCCCTAAAACTATCTAATGACAAAACTTAACATCTAAACATCTGTTAGATGCTAGAACTTTTACATCCTCTAAATCCTTTCTCAAGACAAAGAACATAAGACAAAGACTTAGAACATCCGTTCTAAAGTATTGATAAACTATTTTTTCAGTCAGAAATTCACAAGTCGGATTCGTAGACATTTTCCATTTAAAACTTCCACATTCTATAATCAAGAAAACCAGTCCATTAGTATTTTGATACGTAAGAATTCGACGGTACTTTACATCCTACGACATGTATAAATTTAAAACGTTTTAAAGAAAAAAAAACCAGGTTGGAAGGACCGTAGGATATAAGAACATCTCCGGGATTTGCCTTTTCATCTTAGTCCGTATTCTTCACATTGAGATAAATATCAATAAGCAGTAGTAAAAGTCTTCAAAACTCGGTATTTTGGAAACATTTCCTTCTTTTTTCATGCTTATATTCTTACAAATTGGCTACATTTTTGTCATCGATGTCCACGATCGAAGTTGAAAATCGTGTTGTCGCTTTTACACTGTGCTGAAGAATTTCAAGTCTCCTCTTACATAGATTAAATCAGACTCATAGAGAAAGTCCTGTTCGATCCCTTTATTTTATTTATTTTATTATTTTTTTTT
The DNA here is from genome assembly GCA_023159025.1 of Thereuonema tuberculata. Lineage (NCBI taxonomy): Eukaryota > Metazoa > Arthropoda > Chilopoda > Scutigeromorpha > Scutigeridae > Thereuonema > Thereuonema tuberculata. The sequence continues at coordinate 94,006,950 of JAFIDM010012231.1, forward strand.
TTTTTTGTAAATAAATAAGCTTTAGCTTTTTTAGGCGAAAGAAAATGAGGTTTCTGATCATAATTGTAACATCTTGAGGGAAATTGAGAAATCGGTAAAATTAATAATAATAATAATAATACAGTTTATATGTTTAATGGAATCTGCGGCAAATCTAAAGCTTCAGTTTGGATCTAAAAAAAAAATGAAAAAAATTAAACAAACAGTTTGGTTAGGATCTTTTCGTGTTTCCTAAATTTCTGTTCCGTGTACATTTACATAACGAGAAGTGAGAGAAGCTCAGATGAGGCCCATGAACAATGGAAGAAAGAACCGAAATCCACTCTATACTTTTTAATCGGTTTGGATGTACGAAATTTCAATGACCCATATGGAAAACGTTCATAGAAAAGATTTATCCAAGCTTCTTTCTTATGGATTTAATTTATAACAAAAAGGAATTAAAACCAGTGCGTGATTAAATAAACATTAAAGAAGCTTTTTCTAGAAAAGTTATTGAATGATGTTTGTTAATTGATTTATTGTAATTAGGATAGCTTCTACATGTAATGTTGGTTTTTGTTATATACCTTTGCCTCAGTTCCTTTGTATTAAAATCAAAAAGTGAGCTTTTTTCAGCCTAAACCTATATTTAAAGTATGATCTTTCCTGAATAATTCAAGAAAAGGTAATAAACTAAGGCACAAACTAAGGATTCGCACCCTGAGCTATGTCAAGGAAGAGAGAGTCTGTCATCGGTGGAGTTTGGATGACTGAAGAGTCCTAAAAAGGACGAAACGGTCCGTCCCAGTCTCTTCCCGGTGACAGCTCAGTGTGCGAATTCCTTTTTTTTAGCTTTGTACCTCACTTTACTTTTTTTTTTTTTAATTATTCAGGCACGTTTATTTTTTTTTCATTTACAGCACATGATTTTGTTGCTTTCTTTAATGCTTTCATTAAATTCCTTTTGTGCCTAGGGGATTGCAGGACAAGGAATATTTGTATTTTGTATTTTTGTTTATTTTTGGTTAGGGTTTCTTCGGGGGGACGTCCCGTTCGCGGGAGCGAGACCCATGATCTTCACCTTTCACATCTTCTGGAGCCGGTCATCGGCGGAGTTTGGCTGGCTGATGAGTCCTAAAAAGGACGAAACAGTCCGTCCCAATCTCTTCCCGGTAACAGCTCAGGGTGCGAATTCTTCCTTTTAGCTTTAGGCCTTACTTCGTTACATTTTCTTTATGATCTTTCCTGTTTAAAATAGCTTTTTGATGTGATTACGACACTTACTGGGTTTTTTTTTTTTATATATTTCATGGAGATTTATTGCATTTTAATTCTCTTTTTACTAAAATTAATAGATAAATACTATTTTACAGCTTGTTTGTTTTCTTGATGTATAATAGGCAATTTATCTTTACCTAGAGAGCAGACGAACAGACTGATAATTTTACTTAGACCTAAACTGCATTAGGAAGCTTTTTGTTCTGACCTTTCAGCTGCAACTTACTAATTTTACTGCAAGAGATTTTAACAAGGATTAGATGTAACTTAATACAATTCTTTTAACCTGTGGATATAAAAATCCACAATTTAATATTTAAGGATTGAGTAGAATATTTCAAGTCTGATGCTTATATTATAACTGTCAGAATTAGAAACTGGAAATTATAATTAAAAATTTATAATCAATTTAAAATATTTAAATTTCGCCAAAGAAATAAACGACTTGTTTTGTTCTAAGGATACTTGGTTCTGAAGTAACCATTACGGAATTCTGGATTTTTAAATCCTTAACTGCTTTTGAAGCTAACAGGTTATAAAACCTATAGTTGGCATGGCAACTGTTGAACACCTGCATGATAAGAGCACATAAAAAGTTATTCATTCAAACAAAAATGTTTATTCGTTTATTTTTAACGTTTTTGACCCACAGTTCCTTCGCAACTGATTCAATTTTACCAAAATCAATAGGGATCTGTCTTGTATATACAGTATATATATAATATATATATATATTAAGGGAAATTAAAAACTTTAGATTAAAAAAAGTGTAAATCCCTGTGATAGCTGATATAAAATGAGGGTACAAAAAGAAGTTTTCAAAAATAAAATAATATTAAGATATTAACTTTTTGTTCGTTCAAATAGACACAAATAGTTACTCTTAGTGGTAAAAATATGGCTTGGGAAATTGCAGTCTCTGGATCGAATGCATTCTGAAGAAAGTTGTTGGTTTTTTTTATTTATTTTTTTTTTTTATTTTGTTGTTGTTTGTTTGTTTGTTTGTTTGTTTGTTCTTTTTTCGTAATTAACAGTTAAATTAAAAGGCAATAAGAATGATTTTAATTGCAATTCCATTCATGACAAAATAGAAAAAAATAAGTCTTGGCTTCTAACTTTTTACCATTGAGTTGATTGAATGTTAGTGAGGCGTCGTCGAGACCTTATCTCTGTAAACCATTGAAATCAATGCACTGATGGATTTTGCATGTCTTGTGTTTATATAAAATGCTAATAATATAATACATATTATATGTCCTTAACATTAATAAAAAGGAAAAGAGGAGCAATGAAAACTACTTCGCAGCATGCGCCAAATAGAGTTGCTTCGGCGCTGTTGATTGCTATTAGAAGAATCATCTTTTGGAAACCCGATTAAAACTACGCAAAAATCTATGATGCCCAATATTTTAAGCATTACTCGCAAATAGCTGATGCCGTGAAAGAAGTTTTAAAAAGTTTCATTTCGTTTTGCAGGGAAGCAGTAGCCTTGGAAAACTGTAAACCACGATGTCACTACGATTCTGTGAATATTATTTCAACTGTATTAACTCTTCAAATAGAGTGTTTCTTTCAAAGTGGCTTTGTGTATCCTCCTCCTTTTGTAGTTTTGGCGTAAGAATAAAAAACCTATTTGCTGTCAAACGCAGACCGATAGAAAGCATGTTTAGTTCACTCTGCAGCTCCGTCTTCTGCCTAATATCTTAACTATGAATAATTAGGAGGACATGAACAGTGAGACATCTACATAAAAACCCTATATTTTTTATATAGATTTTGTATTTAATTCTGGAAAAAAAAGGCTTCATTTGTGAGATGAGTGCCTCAATAATAAGTTTCGTACTCAATATCAATCACACATAGAATATTACTGTTTCATTTCTTTTGTATGAAATTAAAATAGATGCATTTACGTCTCGTAGCCTATTTTGCAAAGAAACGGTAAATGCGTTTAATCAAAAAACGAAAGTAGGAAGCAAGCTAAGAATAGTTCCTTTAACTAACTGAAGATTTTGAAAATTCTCTGAACGTTACAACATTTTCTTTTTTCATTCACGAATTCTTTAGAAGAAAATACTTTTATACGATTATAATTTAAAGACCTTGAGAACTAAATTAAAAATAAAATAAAATACGAGTATTGCATAAGCAATTGAATGAGACATACGAGCAAATGTATATCCAATGACATGATAATAAAGCGAAATTTTTCAGCAAACGACAATATTAGGAAATACTATATTAGCAGCCACTTTTTCTTTTAAAACAATATTAATTTCATGCGTTAATGTAGTATCTGGGATCCTGTGACTATTCACCATTAGTGGATATTTTTACATCGGAAGCGCAGTGGTGCCTCAAAGGAAAAAAATACACAATGAAAAACTCACCAATGAAAAATTGGTGAGAAAATTCATGTGCCAGCAGTGCGCAGGCCTCAAAATTGAATTCAATGAATTCAATTGAGACCTGCGCATTGCTGACACTTGAATTTTCTCACCAATTTTTCATTGGAGAGTTTTTCATTGTGTAGAGGAAAGTAGCCTAATATGGGGAGGTTTTTTTTTTAGAAGCCTATAGATTCAGCTTAAACAGAGAAAAATTTTAAAATTTTGCGTCTATTGCTTTTAAATATATTTTAATGGTATTGTGATGTATTTCCATCCATCTTTACCATTAGTTTTTTATGTATTGATAAATTAACAAAAACATGCAATCTCCCCATATTGGGAACAGGGTGTCCTAATATGGGGTGGTAAGTATTCTTAATATGAGGTAATGTTTTATAATGGTAAAATTTCGATTATGATTATTTTTTTTTAATTTAATAGTTTTTAATTCTCTTTTATTTGAAAATGTGTAGCATGCAAAACAATAACATCATTCTAGACTAAGTTATAAATTAAAGATAAATGTTTCATAATTGTGATTTTAATTTTGAAAAAAAAATATAATTAAATACATGATAATATACACTTCAAGTAAAATAATAATGGAAATAAGAAATTAGCACATTCTCTTTACAAAAAAAGAACTAATAAAGGTTGAACAATGTTTATAATTTACATTTGAAGCAAATGAACACTTCATTATTGGAATCAGCGCAAAGACTGTGACTCCACTTGAAACATTTGCTGCATCGTATCCAGTCCTCCCCATTGTGGTCCTCAGAAAATAACCCAGCACAATAAATACTGTACATTCTGCATTATCGTTATCTTCAGAGAGGTCTAAATCACTATCAGATTCATCAATCCGAATATCGATATCACTGTCCGAATCTGAGCTACTTGCTTTCTGAATCTTGTTTTTGGGAGCATTTGCATGTGATGTAAGAGAAGTCCTCTTTCTTATTTTACGTGATTGAGTTGTTTTCTTGTTGTTTGATTTGGATGTGAATACTTTCTTCTTCAATCTCTCTTCTTTCTTTTTTTCTGCTGCTTCTTTCTTCTTTAGTGAACTTTCCAATAAATTCTTGTAATGTGAACCAGTTATCAGCTCTGCAGAGCCTGACCTAGATGTACAAGGTTTTGCTCCCAGATCTGGCAGAGGAGTAACATGTGACGCATGAACATGTCCTTTTTGTAAACGAAAATTTCCGGCAGTTCCTGATGGCCCTGGTTGATTTATGTCAAGTGTATTAGAAGGTAGGTCAGTAAATTTCCATTTGTCGATGATTTCTCAGGTTGTGTACAACTTGTTTCTTTGGAGAATGGAAAATCATGATCACGGAATTTATTTCGGTCACATGGATAAAAACCTGCTTTCTTGAATCAATTAGCAGCAACCTCAGCAGTTGCTGCCTTGAGGTAAGCTTTACCAAACAATTCCCCAATCTGGTACACTGTAACAACGCATCCAGGATGGTTTCTAAACCACTGCTCAATTTCTTGGGCATAATAAGTTTTTAATGGTGACATAAAAGAAAGATCAAGAGGCTGCATTTTATTTGTAGCATGAGGTGGAAGGCACAGAATATTAACATGATTCTCTCTCCACAGATTAATCACTCTAAATTTCTTGTATGTGAAAAATGCCCATCTAGAACAAGAAGAACTGGGTCATCCACAGTTGGCTTCACATGTTTCATAAAATGGCGAAACCACAAAGTGAAAGTTTCTGCCTGTATCCACCCAGATGGATGGCATGCAAAGATTGATCCATGAGGCATTCCGTCCATTAATTCTGGTTTCATATTTTTCCTTGGAAAAATAATTAGGGGTGGAACATAATGTCCAGTTGCATTGGTGCAAGTAACAACAGTAGTTAGGCAACCCCTTTCAGCTGACTGAAGGCCATATATTTGTCGTTTACCCTTTAAGCCAATTATTTTTGTGTGCTTATGTTGCACGACAGTGACCCCGTTTCATCACAATTATATAAACGATTAGGGCTGTGCTTAATGATTTCCATTGCTGGTTCAAATAAATCAAAAAACCGGGCAACAGCCTCTGGGGTAAATGATTTGACTCTAGAACTGGAAAGACCCTGTGGAGTTCGAACAGAAAGTTGAGGATTTCGGCGTAAGAAATTTCTAAGCCATTTTTTCCCAGCTGACTCATTTTCTTTGGAGAAAGGGGTTTCAATTCCATTGTGTAATGCTAACTGAAATGCAAGCCGCCTTACATCATTTTGGGACAAGCCAAAAAAACGCTGTTCCATTTGTAGGCAATAATCTGCAAGGTCCTTTTCAATATTGACTGCCATTGCAGGCTTTCTCCCCAACTTAGTCGTAATCAGCTCATTCGATTCTTTATCAGAATTCAAAACATACCTCTCTAAAGTAGTCTGCGGTACACAAAAAACTCGAGAAGCTTTGTAGGATCCCATTTCCTTTCTTTTAACAGCATTTAAAGCCGCCTTCATTTGGTCTGGATCCCATTGTTTCCTCTTTGGAGGTATCTGAAAAATAATAAAATTACGCACATGTAATATTGAGTGTAATATAGACTACAACATTGATAATACGGTGACAGTTCAAATATTTTCTAGATTTGAAAAGGCTTAACATTATATTCTGTATGAATTTTTAAAAGAAGCTACGTATCAGATTCAGTTAAGACTGTATTTTAAATTTCCTGCAATATAATAAATCAATTGAAAAAATATCTTTCTTTAAAAAAAAAAATATATAGAGATATAATATTTCGAAAAATCGTATGGTCGACTAATTTGAAGAGACAAAAATAAAAAAATAATAAAAAAAACTAAAACTATTTTATAATTATTTACTTTACATTCATTAAGTACTAATATGATATCAGCTTCTATCTTTATCTTAAATCTTTTTGAAATATTGTTATTGTTTTGTTTGTACACTTAATTGAATATTATATTAACATTAAGTATACAGGACCATTTCTGTAAATAATACCATTATAAACTTCAAATTACACACAAGAAATAATAATTTATTCCAAATCTCATGCCGCCGATATTTCATCTTAACTTAACAAATAAATTATTATTTCTTGTGTGTAATTTGAAGTTTATGATACAGAAGTACAGTAAAACCCCGTTATTACGCTCCTGCTTATAGCACTATCCCGTTCTTTACGCTCCTTTCATACGGTCCCTGGAATTTTCTATGTAACTCTGTATACTTTTACCCTCTTATAACGCCTCAAATCCCACTTGTAGCGCTTTTTTTATATCGGAAATTTTGTAATGGAAAGAAATGTAACACTGTAAAGATTCTTTTCTTTCCCTGGTAGGAGGGAATCTTTAAAATCTTTGAAGTGCGGGTCTGTGATATGGTAAGTAAGTGCAAAATGTCGAAGCGGAAATCCCTTTCTATAAGTGAAAAATTGCAAATTCTCCGTAAGTACGACGAGAATTTTACACTAAGTCAGAAGGACTTCGCAGAATCTCTAGGAATTCCCTCATCCAATCTGAGAACAATAATAAAAAATAAGAATGGAATTACCAATGCAGCGAAGGGTGATTGCAAACGTAAAAAAATAAAGTGTGGAAAATATGAAGATGCCGAGGAAATTCTAATTGAATGGATTCGTCAGTCCCGTGATGCATCAGTGCCATTAAGTGGTCCAATCATTCAAGAAAAGGCGCGTGAAATAGCGGGAGGTGCACTAAATCTGTTCCGAAAATATATTAGTGTTGCTCCTAGTGGTGTATCAATTGATATTAAAAGTTACTTGAACCACATTGAAAATGCCATAATCCATAACAGTAGCATACACACACACGGCAAACCACAATCAAAGATTTTTTTAATAGCAAATAAGCTCATATTTGCACTATATCTATTGCAGAATCAAATATCTTTCCTGTAAAATGGTGTCTAAATGTTTCCTCATCTCATAAATCATTTCCCGCCTATAGCGCTATCCCGCTTATTACGCTTGTAGGTCATGGTCCCTTGACGAGCGTAATAACGGGGTTTTACTGTATTTGTATAATACCATTATAACTCTCAGCACCTACAAAACAGGCTTTTAACCTAGTAGGACTGAATTGTAATATCTGATGAATGAATGAATAAAAAAAAAAAAATCTTATTGTCATGTAAAAAAATGTACATTACAATGCCCAATACAACATTTCATCTTTAGCTTCGTTATTTTTTTCCAGTTTAATGGTTTAATTGAATGAATGTTATATAATTTCATATTTTATATCAATGTTTACAAGTCAAAACATTTATATGAAAACAACATTGTAATAAAGAAGGAATGTTCCTAATATGGGGAGCCCCATATTAGGGTCCGATTATCTCCCCATAATAGGCACCCACCATTTCATACAAAAGTTTTATTATTCTTGTCACACACACGTCACCAAAGGTTTTATAAAAACCACTACAACAAAAGCTTATGAAATTCTGATTTTAAACATGTAATTCATAAAATTCAATTGCTTACCTTTCAAACGAAACGAGCAAACACAGCAGAACGTCAAAAGTTTTCTGAACAGCGGCTTTTACACTTCGACTCACAATGCAGTAATGGCGACCGGAATACTTCTGGTTCTTCCTGTATAAGGGGAAATGACGTAACTGTACTAGTCACAACATTCACCGATAGAGGACACCTCTTGCTTCGTCAGATATTACACCTCCCCATATTAGGAACCCTCCCCATATTAGGCTACTTTTCTTTGAAGCACCACTGCGCTTCCGATGTATTGTTCATACTAGCCTCTGTACGGAGATCTTGTTATTTACTGTGATTTCTCGTGGCTGATGATCGCCAACGAGCGTGAAACAGCTGTTCCAGGATGTCACTTATAAATAATTTGGTCTCATCCATTGTGGATATTTTTTAAGTCAGATCTATTTTGAACTTTTGCTACTTTAAACTGAAAAATACAACCTATTATGAAACTGGACTTAAAGGTTTTCCTGCTGCTGTGACGGACGGATTAATTGCTTTGATATTTTAAAAGACAGCGGAATATACTCTGGTATTTTACTGATTTGCTCCTGAATGCAGACAATACCAATTATTTACGTTTTTAGATGGGTGCAAATGTTAAGATACCCCAAATGTTTAAAGTTTCCTATAATTCTCAACCAAAGACAAAAGCAATTAGACGCATCCTACAATGACTGTAAAGGTACTGTTTTGAGGGGATGTGATATCTTCCATTAGGATGTGGACTCAAATGTCTCCAATCCTAATGATGATTCCTTGACTACAACGCCTACAAAATTTGCCTTGAATTTTTGATCATTTATCATTTCAATTGGTTTTTACTTAATTAATAATGTAAATAATTTTAATTAGATTTATTTCAAACATTTACAAAAACGATTAATTAATTGGCTAATTACTCAATTAATTAAATAAAACTTTCTCTAATTTAGATGTAATTAGTATTGTCTTAGTATTGTGTATTTTCCAAAGGAAAACTGCAAAGGACTATTGCATTCTCCCCTATCTAGCAGATGACTCCGGGACCTTGTGATAACACCGAACAGGGGTCATAGCTCACGAATATACACTGATGGCCACTTTATTAAGTACACCTATCTAGTAGCGTGTTGGGTCTCCTTATTAGCCCTCAAAACAGCCTGAATTCGTAGAGGCATGGATTCCATAAGAGGCTGAAAACGTTGTTGAGATATCCATGCAGACATGAGTGTGTCACGCAGTTCCTGAAGATTTGATGGAGGTGCAGCCCGTTCCAGCTCATCCCACAAATTTTCAATCGGGCTGAGATCCGGGGACTGAGCGGGCCACTGCAGCAAGGAAAATTCATCGTCATGTTCCTCAAACCATTCCATTGTGATGCGGGCATTATCCTGCTAGAAGTAGCCATCTGCATGAGGATAAACTGTTTACATTTACGGTTGCACTTGGTCAGCTACGATGTTTAGGTGCGCTCTAGCATCCTGACGTTCCTCCAGAGGTATCAATGGACCCAACGTGTGCCAGGAAAACATTCCCCACCATGACACTGCCCCTACCGGCTTGAAGAGTTGCTGTGAGACACGACGGGTCCAGACATTCCTGCGCACAGCAGGGGTGTACCTAATAAAGTGGCCGGACAGTGTATATGCCATTCAAATTCTTCTTCCCACGATATATATATATTTATATTACAGTAGAACCTCATTATAACGGACCCTATTATAACGGACGTCGCTTATAACGGACAGTCTTAAAAAAAATTGTCAGCCTACAATTAAGATGAGCGAAGTGAAAGACCATTTAAATTTTGTTATTCAATATGTTGAATAATCGGCAAATGAAAATGTGTTGCATATTATGAACACTTACGGCACCTCCGTCAGTTATTAACTGAAGAAATAAGCGGCAAACAAACCTAGCAGAAAATAAATTATTTTTTTCAACCAATAAATGTAAGCAATCAACATGAACCAGGACCTTCTTCTTCTAAAAATTAATGCAGTGTATACGTACACATCTTTTTCAATTCAACCTACTATGTTGAAGGCTGTTTTTTATTTGATATATAATAAACACTTTTTATAGCTATCTATTGTACTTTCATTGATGTACACTGCTGCATTGCACCCCTAAAAGAAGTATTTGTTATAAACCGGACTTTCATTAAAACGGACAACCTTCAGCCCCTATTAGTCCGTTATAATGAGGTTCTACTGTATTTCCAATTCTTGACGATTCAAAACTTTATAGTCACGTTGTTTTAGTCACCACAAATTTTTCAGAGCTTTTAAGGCATTAGTTGAACTACAAATAAGTATAAAAAATTTCGAAATCTGTTCACGGGTTTTTAGGGGGCGGGCCTTTGAAGTGGGGCGAGACATAAAGTTGTGACGTGTAGGCCTATAACTTCCGTAAATTTTGAGCTTTTCAGCTAAAACTTGTGTGGGAACTAGATACCCTTGAGGACTCGGCTAGATACCCTTAACGACTGGTTTTGTATTTTAGCCACATCGGATCAACCGTTCCAAAATGGCAGCCGATAGAAATTTCAACTTTTTGACATTTTTCTTATCGTCGAACCCTTATACTGACGATGATTTTACAACTTTTGCCACAAACTTTGTACAGTTTTTACGGCATTGGTGTAACTACAAATAAGCAATAACAAAGTCGACGTCTGTTTACGGGTTTTTAGGGGGTGGAGCTTAGAAGTGGGACTTCTTACTTGTTTCATGGATAACTTTCGTAAATTTTGGGCTTTTCAGCTAAGATTAACCTTGACTTCGGAGTGGCTGAATATCAAACTTTCATTATTAAAATATTATTAACAAATTCTATTCACAAATCTCAAGGTGGTTGACCTTTGGGAAATACACTTAACGCGGTAGATGCGCGACAGAAATTTTGTTATTTTTTTTTTTTTCTTAATTTTCACTTTTTCATTTCAGGAGAAGTACGTAGTGGTGGCGCTAGTGGTGTTGGTGGTGATGATGCTCTACGCTCAAACCCAGAAATCACTTTCCAGCCGTGACTGCCCTTGTCCCAACCGAAACCTCGGAACATTCCTCTGACCTTTAGAATATCTAAAGAGAAAGATGGACGAATCCAAGGAACCATGAGATCTTGAGATGCACTTCACTTTACAATCTGGATAATAATTAAGAAAAAGACAAAAAAATAATCAGGAAGAAATTTAAAAACAAAGAAACCTATGTTCAAAAGATTAAAAAAGCAATTCTATTCTACATGCAAACTATTAAATCTATTAGAAAGAGTATAATAATGATACTTGGTTATTAGTTTAAATGTTAAATTGATCTCAATAGAAAATGTAGATATCTAAATTAACATGAAAATTAAAAAGGAAAATTAAAGGCAACTGTTCATTTTTTGTTTCTTTTATTTCTTTAACGTAATCATGTAGGTGCAATACAGTTCGTAGTCTACAATATAAGAATTCTGTATTGTAACAAGAACAGTAGTTCCCAAACTGGTTTTGTGCTGGGAGGAGGGGATGTCAAAGGGAATTTCAAGGGTCGGCATAAAAATATTTTCTATAAGAAATTAAAATTAAAATTTTTACCTGACATGTTTTCGAGGGTCCCAAGCCAAAAGGTTCTACATGCACATTTTGCTAAATTTTAGTTCTATGTGCTAAACGGTTTATTTTGGCGATTTCTGTCGTGTGCCAGAAGGTTCTGTTTGAAAAACTAGTTCTAGCCTGTCAGCTGATTGTTCCAAAAGGTTCTATTTTCACTTCTTTTACTTCTTTCAGCTTTCTCTGTGCCGGAAAGTTGTATGGGCAGAAAAAAGGCAAAACGCACATAGAACCTTTTGGCTTGAGACCCTCGATTTGTACTTAATGATAGAGATACCTCTTACTGATAGTAAAAGAGATGATTTTACTCAGCTACGTTTTGATTAAATGAGTCATAAGTAGCTACCAGTTGTTTACTACGGTTTAGCTTTTAGTATTGTATAAACATACGATATCTAAGAGATTAGATTGAATTGTGGAATTTTTGTTTTGTTTTTTCAGCTTTCGTTTTTGAAAAGTATTCGACAAGACCTGAGAAATTTCACTGCTGTGATCATTGTTTGGTGTCGAAGCTGCCGTGGAATTTAACATGTTTTGTTGATAATTTATCGCCTGTCTTTTTTTCTATCCTGGTAATATTTTTCTGTTTGATACCAATTGCAGTTATTAATCTTTCTGTATCTCTTTAACAAAAGCGACAAGATCAGTTTTCAAAAAATACTCGACAATTTCGCAATATCCAATAAATGGATCAGTTGCCTACGAAGATAAACCTACAAATCCGAGGCCTTGGCTGTAGGACGTATTGAAAAACACTTCGCTGAGGTCGGACGCATTGCCCCAGGTCGTGTTCCTGGACGGAATGGGTGTTGCCATAGAGACCCTTTCAGATGTATTCTTCCTCGCACAACTCCACACGCTTTATCAATGGATTCCTTTTCTATGTCGGTAATAGCTCTTTTACGAGAGCAATCAGAAAGGGAAATGTTAATTGTCCTACAATCTTTTAATCCCAATGGCTGTAATCCGTTGCCGGGCAAGGAAAGAAAAGCAGATTTTCTTTTCAAATTCAAAAATAGCGTGATATCTCGAAAATTCCAATTTCTGGATACACTTCGAAAAAGATTTATAGCCATTATAAATACAGCTTTTATTCATTAAAACATTAAAAATACCCATTTCTGAGTCACATGTTACTATGCTAGTTAAATTGTCTTATTAGTTCGGAATCAATGATAACTGGTCTCCCTTGCGTCCAATGCTTCCCCGTCCCTATCGCAGAGCGACTTTTGTCACCAAAGGCAACAAACATGCGTCCGTCCCAGAGGCGGATTTACACTTTTGCCGCCTATGGGCTAGATTTGCCGCCCTTCTTCCTGACCCTCCTGTCTGAAATATATCGCTAGTAAACTTCACTGATGTTTATGTTTAGTTTTGAGCTAAGTTACTGATAATTTACAACTCATCTATTCGTTAGAATTTACTTACTCAGAGTATGGAAAAAAAAATATATAAATATATAGGCCCATAATGATGCATTCCTTTCCTTAAGTACACATTCTAAAAATATGTTGTAAAAAGTTGTTTAACAGAAAATTAAACATCAAAGTTAATTTAAATAATAGGAATATATTTCGTACATAACAGTCGCAGAAGATAATTATGTATTAGAAAGTAAATACAGGTATAACGTCACTGTCAGACAGTCCCCCGCCGCCTTCCACGCCTGAGCACTCCAATGCAACGTCTACCCTTTCCACTTCAAACCTACGGCCACTCACCCGATTCCCGGGATATACACCCCAAGCCAAAAATACGCTCTGTTCGCATATACTGTTCAGACACATCAAAAAGCCAGGAAATGTATGTTTCTTTTTATGTTTCCCTCATTTTCTGTTTGTAATATGACACTTAATATTTTTGAATAATAATACAGTCGGACCTCTATTTAACGAACCTCTATTTTGCGAATTTCTCTATTTTGTGAACTTTTCTTTGGAACCAAGAACATTTTGCTAATTTCTTCGTAAAATAACCTCCAAATAGCGAATAGCATTTTCTATTTAACGAACTTTTTCGTGGTCTCTATTTTTTTTTCTCCTTGAAATGTTTTTGTTATTAATATTCCCTTAGAGGAAATGAAAGAAATGTGGATAAGGCTAAGAGAAAAAGAAGGAATTAACGATGATGTTCTGATTGATGATTATCTTTCACTTGATTTTGAAGTTGAGACCTTGGAAACACTGAATCGGACAGTGTGAAAAATAAAAACAATAGAGCAATGAATTAAGATGAAGATGAAGATGATGAAACTGGAAATGATCATGATGAAGAAATCAAAAAACCTTCGTATGATTATTTGAAACAATCCGATGCGGATTACAATTTAAAGAAAATACTGAAGGGGTTTTTGGTATATTGCAAAGATGCGAATTGTACTATGAACGAAAACACTTTTTCAAAAAAAAAATTAACAGACTTTATTAGTAAAATTTAAGTTCGCATGTGCTAATGTATGCTTTATGTCATTAAAATCATTACTTTTTTTAATAATATTTATTATTTATATATTTCAAATCTGTTTTATGTAGTTTAAAGTAATTTTAAAAGGTGAATCTCTATTTAACGAATTTTCCATATAACGAACTTTTTTTCGGGATTTAGCGACTTCGTTAAATAGAGGTCCGACTATATTGAATAGTACAAGATTTTTTTTTTCTATTTTTTTGCCGCTCCCTAAAGTTGCCGCCCAAGGCTATAGCTCTTTTAGCCCTCGTGTAAATACGCCTCTAGTCCGTTCCCATTGAAAACAAGGCCGTCTGATCTCAAAGACATACCGGTATATACAGTATTATTATTATTTGTGTTTGCCTGATCTAGGGAATGGAGGGGACATTCCATGACAGAACGTCATATGTCGGAAGACGCATCAACGGCACTCAACCTTAACCGCTACCTAATACAGTAAAACCTCGTTAAGTCGTCACTCAAGGGACCGAACATTTTTCACGACTTAAGCGGAGTGACGAAAGCGGAGTGGGCATTTTTGAAAAAAAAACAAAAAAAAAACCACTGAAATACAATATTTGGCAAAACTCCGAACGGCGGTCCCAAATTATGATGGCGGTCCCAAATATTATGATAACCTCCGAACTTGGTCCCAACGTTGTTATTAATGAAACGTTTGTCTTGTTATTAATGAAACATTGTGTCAAGTGTAATGACATTGATATTGTTGTTATTAATGAAACATTGTGTATTGTTGCTTAAAAATCACTTTAAACGTGCCATGGCTGGTAGATCGCAAGCACCAAGAGTAATAACGCTTTAGTCATAAGTCGCACATATTCACACAATACATATTTTTTTTGTAAATTTGTTGAGCGAAAACTATATGATTTGATATGTAATAACTCTGGCTATGTGTTATCCTTTACAGTCATACTGTTATCTGTCATTAAAAAGGTTTATACTGTATAATTTGGGACCGCCGTTCGGAGGTTTTCATAATTTGGGACCGCCGTTCGGAGTTTTGCCCAATATTTTTATGAATTGCTGTAGGATTCGGTGAGAAAAACAAGATTTTCAGAAATCAATACATGCAAATGAATGAGTGGAAAATAAAAAAAATAAAAACACATTTTATACTTACCACATTTTATTTTCTTTTACTGGCATTAAAATAATCCAACAGTGTTGATTGATGAAGGTGCTGATTACTGGAAATAACTTTCTGAACCCTGCATGTCGGAAACAATTCGAAACACTTTGTAATGAAATGGAACTCCAACTTTTGTGGACATAGTTAATCGTATCTAAAACCGAAACTTCTAGCTTTTCGTTCCTATCCAATGCTTTTATCATGTCCTTTACAAGCATTTTTTTTGTACTTTCGTTTAAAGTCAAGAATTATCCCTTGATCTAAAGGCTGAAGAAGTGCAGTTATATTTGGAGGAAGAAAAACAATTTCGATCGCTTTTAAATTTTCGGGGCTTACTAGCTATGAAATGAAATCACACTCAGTAGCGGTCAAGAAAAACGTCTACTCTTGACAAGAGTCGCAGCGAGAAGTGTGTAATTTCCCAAGTGAATTTCCCACGTGAAAATTTCCTATAAAGGCTAGGCTTTCTTAGAGGGAAGGGGCGGGGCAGAAAAGATAGCAGGCAAAATTGAGAATAAAGATGCTTTTCGCCATTTTTTGAGGGTGACGAGTTATCCGGAGTACAATTAAATTTGGTGACGAGTAAAAGAGGGTTATTTAACATTATTGTCTATGAGACCTTGCCGGGACCAAAGGAAAACGACGACTTAAGCGGAGTGACGACTTATCCGGGTGACGACTTAACGAGGTTTTACTGTAATTCTTTTCTTTGACGATAGAGGTCGCTTGGCCAGTCGAACACTCGCCCATATCAAAACAAATCTTGAGTCCTTTTTCTTTTTCCTTTTGTTATTAATTAAATTTACTCTTCCCTTGCTAAGTTTAACTGAAGTTTCATTTAAAAATGGTAAAGAAGATTAAAAGAAATTAAATATCTATATATGTAGGCCCTATATTTGCTGGTTCTCTCCTTTTCTTTTCATGATTCAAGTGTTTCCAAATCTTTCATGAACAACAATTTATTTGAACTAAAACTAATTTCAGTGTAACTATGTTTCAAAACCTAATGAACGTCATGTCGAAATTTCCTCTTATTGATATTTAGATTTTAACAAACTGTCATGACGAAAGAAACTTACAGAAATTTTATTTAAAAAAAAAAGATTGAAGGTTTGGATGTACTGTACCTTAGAAGTAAAGTGTTTTAAATTTAAATCCAAATTTTGAAGCAAGGTCCTGACTCAAGCAAATGCAGGCGACTGCAAACTTTTTATTTCTTTTACATATTTCTTTTTCCAATGCACCTAAATTCTGAAAATTTAAATATGAATTTGTAAAGCATGTGGGATTTATATTTGATTGCTTTTAATTTTCAAAATATTCAATAATTACAGTAGAGTCCCAATTATCCGAGTTAATGTGGACCAAGACTAACTCGGAGAACCGAAAAGCTCGGTTAAACCAAAAATTGTAAATAAAATAAATCGTCTAGGTTTAAATGTATATTTTAATAAATACAAAAGTTATACAGATACACCACATGCAATTCATATTGAAAGAGTTCTTTTACTTAAAAAAGCCCTTAATTGTTTTTTTATTTTACGCTACTTTGGCGTTTTTCTGCAGCAATGTTTCGGCATTTTTTTAAGAACAACCCAGGATTGTTGCTGTCGAAACCATTCTCCGATTCCAGGTAGGGGGTTAAGCGACTAGACGAACGAAGATTAATTTGCGAAAAAAAAAATCATAGAAATATTTGATAGCTCGGTTAAAGAGGCAACTCGGATAATCGGGGCTTGGAAAATCGGGGTTTTACTGTAATTAAATTAAAATTCTATAAGTCAATTTTTTGGATGTTTACGAGGTATTACGAGGTATTTTCAACTTTAAAAAATTTCAAAAAAGCCTGAAATGATAAAAAAAAAATTATAATATAATGTTTTGTATTTAAAATATTTATTATTAGTGCAATAGTTAATTTTTAAAAAAGTAATTTAATCTCTCACAATTTAAAAAAAAAAATATTTTTTGCAAAATAACTGTTGCACTAATAATGAATATTTTAAATACAAAACATTATTTAACAAATTTTTTATCGTACAGGTTTTTGGCAAAGTGTTTTTAAGTTGAAAATACCGAGTAATACCTCGAATACCGCCCAAAAATTCACTGTTTTTGAATTTTAATTTAATTAATTACTGAATATTTTGAAAATTAAAAACAAGCAAATATAAATCCTTTATGCTTTACAAGTTCATATTTAAATTTTCAGAATTTTAGATGCATTGGTAAAAGAAATCCTGTATATAAAAGAAATAAAAGGTTTGCAGTCGCCTGCATTTGCTTGAGTCAGGACCTTAATCATCTTAAAATGTAGGGTGAATAATTACAGATTTATAAGTTAAATATGAGAAGGGATATTTTGATTTCCATGTTAAAAATTCAGTAATAATGCTTTTGTAAATTAGAAAATTGTTTTATTAACAGTCTGGCTCTATTGAGACAAGAGACAGTGACTTTACATAGGATAGTGAGGTCCTGCCCTCTGTCGGCAGTTCGCGACACTGATTACTGGTTGCTGCTTGAAAATACGGAAAATGAGGCACAAAGAAATATTCCGAGCCATAATTTTTGCTTGACTTTAGTTCAATTAGTAATACTTTTTTGTAGAATCTAAAATGTCCTCCATGTTTACATTCATCGCATTTAATTTCTTTTAAAAAGGATGGAATATGAAAAGGGGCATGAGAATTTTCTACATGTATCATGACTGATTCCCTGATGCTTAAGAACCACTGGTTTACAACAATAAAAGAGACAGAGCGCCTTCTTAGCCAAATTATCTCGAACAATCCTTAGAAATTTATTATTAAATTTCTAACTTTATTAATAATCTTTTCTTAAAACGGGCTCATAACTCTGCCTATCAAAGATCAAAATACTATCCAATCCCTCCCCTCTCGCTATTTGTTTCTAGGAAGAACAATGATTTTATCCACATTGATAAGCTTTGTGCTTTGCCAGTGCACAGGTTTATGAAGTGAAGAATCCTAATTTGCTTTGCACAGCTTTTAATAAAAAGTGCTTTAAATCCATAATCTTATATTTATCTTTAGACTAGCCGGGTACCGTCGATTCGCTCCGGAGCCCTTGCATACATAGCATAAAAAAAAAAAACGTTATTTATTTAGCAAATTAATATCGAGATCGGAAAATATACGAGTTCCTAGCCCGTTCCCAGGCCTTCTCCGGATAACTCAGATGCATTGCGGGTTGGCGCCACACACCTATATATCGATAAGGCAACTTTAAAGCGAAAATATAAATCCTCTTTATTCCCTATCCCGTGGGAATTTCGAAAAATCCGGCCTTTTTCCTTGTCTACATCGTAAAGGGAACCTCTGCAACATTTCAGCTTTCTAGGTCCAAGGGTTTGGGCTGGGCGTTGATGAGTCAGTCAGTGAGTGAGTCAGGACTTTTTCTTTTTATGTATGTTGATAACTACTTTTTGTAATATACAGAGTGATTCAAAGTTCTCTGTACAAACTATAAAGGGAGGAATACAAAAACAAACCATATTCATAGTAGAATTTATATCAGCAAACGCTACCGAATGTGCTGGAAGGTACACTAAAGTTCAGAAATAAAAGATAACAAGCAAGATAGACAATATGTTTATTAGCCCTATGTTTACAATACGACGATAAGGTGTACACTTGCAGTTTCACAGTAGGTGCTCAAAGTTGCTTCCACCAACAATAATACACTCCTCACAACGTCGGTGTATGGATTGCCAAACGTAAAAAAATGTGAGATCTTTCGCGGAAACATCCAGTTGCCACAGCGACTCTTGAGACAAGGTCAGCGTTAGAAGTAATGGGGGTTTCGTAGACGACACCTCTGACGAAGAAATCAAAGCAGGACAACTCACACTGCCCAACTAATGTGCCAGCAAACAGTGCCCTCCAACACAGCGTTTCTCAACCGCTGTGTTAGTCCGCGATAAAAAAAAATTGATCCGCAGACGTTTTACAGATTTTTTTTTAATACAGTAAAACCTCGTTAAGTCGTCACCCGGATAGGTCGTCACTCCGTTTAAGTCGTCGTTTTCCTTTGGTCCCGACAAGGTCTCATAGACAATAATGTAAAATAACCCTCTTTTACTCGTCACCAAATTTATTTCTACTCCGGATAACTCGTCACCCTCAAAAATGGCGAAAAGCATCTTTATTCTCAATTTTGCCTGCTATCTTTTCAGCCCCGCCCCTTCACTCTAAGAAAGTCTAGTCTTTACGGGGAATTTTCACATGGGAAATTCACTTGGGAAATTACACACCTCTCGCTGCGACTCTTCTCAAGTGTATAAGTTTTTATTATAAAGCCACAACATAGCCCCGCTATAACGGCTATTTTTTATCTTGCAATTTCGTGGTTCGATTACATTTGTAACATGTCAGGGAAACGAAAACTTACCTCGTTATGTTTTAAAGAAAAAAAAGACTTAATTGCACTTTTTTTGAAAAATCAAATGTTTCGAAAATAGCTTTTGCCAAAGAACATCGTATTCCCAGGACTACATTAAAGGATATTCTTTCATCGAAACAAGTAATTGAAGAAGCTGACTGCAAAGACAAACGAAAGAGAATGAGGAAATCGAAGTTTAACGAGATCGAGGAAGTTTTAGTTCGATGGCTAAAACATACCAGATCGCAAAATGTGCCGATTTCTGCCGTGATTCTCAAAGAAAAAGCCTTGGAAATTGCTAAGATTTTGGCGGCAGCAATGGTTGGCTGGAACGGTTCAAAGACAGACATTGCCTTTCTTTTAAAACGATTATAATGTGGTTAAAAAGTATTTTTTTATTATTATTACTTTCCACTCATTCATTTGCATGTATTGATTTCTGTAAATCTTGTTTTTCTCACCGAATCCTATAGCAATTCATGAAAATACTGTTTATTTGATTGTTTGTTTTTTTCAAAAATTCCCACTCCGCCTAAGTCGTCACTCCGCTTAAGTCGTAAAAAATGTTTGGTCCCCTGAGTGACGACTTAACGAGGTTTTACTGTATTCTGTTTTGTACTTATTTGTTTGAAGACAACTAATTTGTCCTCCTTTTCGATATTTGAAGAGTAATCTTTTTTTTTTTTTTTTTGGTTTTTAAAAAAAGTTTAGGTTTTTTTTTTTTTTTTTTTTTTTTAAAAAAAAAAAAAAAAAAAAATAATGTTTTCAAAGGTCCGCGTTGAAAAAATAGATACTTTATTGGTCCGCGCTACGTTTTCGGTTGAGTAACACTGCTCTGACACATTCGGATGGCGTTTGCGATCACACGTTCCACTACAAATACGGTTTATTTTTATATTCCTGACCTACCTTTAAAGTTTATAAGGGGAATTTTGAATTCCCCTGTATATTTGCAAACCTGATATGATTATAGGATTTCATGCCAGAAATTAAATTTAAAAGTAAAAATAATTGAATTCATAATGGCTCATACAAAATCATCGTAAATGTAAATACATTGAAGGGAACACAATTAAAAACTGTGGACTATTTAGACATCTTGTTTTCAATCTTCCCGATTTATAATTAAAAATGGCGGTTTTCAAGAAATAAAGAAAAAAACACGACAATTTCTTTCTTTCTTTTTTTTTCAATTGCTAAGGATTAGATTTGAGAAGCTTTAAACTTTTTCCTATTAAGGAAGAAGTGAAAGAAAAGGTATTTTTTTTAGAAAATTTGATGAGGACATTTTTTCAGAAAATATGATGAGGATAGCAAAGATGAAACAAGAATTTGTGGAATGTCACATTCATCTCTAGGATGATGATGATTTTTTAAGAAATCAATCGGAGTGCATTTGTAATGGCGGAAGATCGACAGAGACTAAGCTGCGCAGAGAACTAGTTATCGAATCGTGTACAAGTTGCTCAAAAGAAAAGAAATATACACGAAAGAACCGTCCAAGCCCACACCAGGAGTCAATCCAGGTTCAGGCCACCGCCTTCACCATTCGACTGTATCCGAATCACTTTTTATGACTGCAAAACACTTCGAAACTTAAGTAGCCCGCACACGAGGGAGCTTTTGGCCGAGTTGCATGTGCAACTTGATGCCTAGAACGGTTTTTTGAGCTGCATGGGCCAAGTTGCATGGAAGTTGCATGGAAAAAAAGCTTCACAGAACGGCGGTGCACCACGGAAAGTTGCATGGAATTACACAATCACAGTGCAGCATTTTTATACGTCAGGCGTGACGTCATGCTCAAGGAAGA
>JAFIDM010012231.1:94033494-94057239 GCA_023159025.1 Thereuonema tuberculata
GACAAAACGTAAGCAGTTGTGGGTTCCTTTGATTGAGAAAGCAGTAGCAAAAGTCCATGGATGTTATGAAGCATTAGTTTCAGGAAGAGCAATTGAAGGATTGGCAATTTTAACTGGTGCTCCCTGTGAAACAATTCAATTGCAGCCTTCGCCAATGCCTCATGAAGAAGAATTGGATAAAGATCTTATCTGGGCTCAATTACTTAGCTCTCATACAGCCAAATTTCTAATGGGGGCATCATGTGGTGGAGGCAATCTGAGAGTCAATGAGGAAGAATATCACAATGTTGGGTTACGTCCTAGACATGCTTACTCTATTCTTGACGTACAAGATATACATGGATTAAAATTGTTACGCATTCGTAATCCTTGGGGTCATTTCTCATGGAAAGGAGATTGGTCTGATGAATCACCTCTTTGGACAGCAGAGTTGAGAGAAAAGTTGATGGTTCATGGAGGAAAGGAAGGAGTATTTTGGATGGCATTTGAAGATGTACTCGAGTATTTTGATTGCATCGATATTTGTAAAATTCGCTCTCACTGGAATGAAGTGAGGCTTCAAGGATGTTTACCACCTCATTCTCTGAAGGAGAGCCTTTTGATTACTTTAATCACAGTATTAGAACCAACTGAAGTGGAATTTAGCTTATTTCAAGAAGGGCAAAGAAATTCAGAGAAATCACAGCGTCCACAATTAGATCTATGTGTTTTGGTATTCCACACGATTAAAACGGAGAATCCAAAAATAGGGACTCTCGTGAAATGCAGTAAAAGACAAGTGAGGAGCTTTGTTGGTTGCCATGCAGTGTTGGAATGTGGAACTTACATTGTAATGTGTCTAGCATTCAATCATTGGCATACGGAGATTCCAAAAGCAGATAACTATCCCAAATATAGCCTGGCAATTCATAGTTCAAAACGTCTTTTAGTGGAACAAATTATGCCACATTCCCACATATTAGCTGATGCAATCATCAGTTTAACTTCAGCCAAAGGACATAGACATGAGGGATGTGAAGGAATGACTGCTTATTATTTAACTAGTGATTGGGCAGGATTAGTGATTATGATTGAAAATCGTCATCCTGATCGTTGTATTCAAGTCGTATGTGATTGCACTGAAAGCTTTAATGTGGTATCTACTCGTGGAGTTCTTCGTACTGTAGATAGCATTCCACCACTTCATAGACAAGTGATTATTGTACTAACTGAGTTAGAAGGAAGTAGTGGATTTTCCATTTCTCATCGTCTCACTCATCGCCTCTCTTACATTGGTGGTTTGGCAGACTGGGGACCACCAGGAACCAATCATGTTCCTGCTATGGACAAAACTGGGTTTGGACTTCATGCTCCAAGACCATTATGATTAGAGGCCCCAAACAAAAGTATAACAAGGAGATTCATCTATTGCAGTAGATTTTTAAGATCATCTAGACAAAAATGCTTATAATTATTAGTTTATAATTATTGTGTTATCTTGGTTGTTTATTTTTATTTTTTTAATGGCTGGCAATAAGTTAAATTTTGGGTTAAGTTCTTAACAGACGACAACATTGACAGTATACTTACAAGATTCTAAAAATTCAGAGATACTGGAAATGCTTCCCAAATTCATTAGTGTACATTCTTAAAAAAATATTTTTCTCCTTCGGCATTTGAAAATCCATTGTTTCACTCATGTATCATACACTGACAATAATTTGAGTTATCATAAGATCATCATTCTGCTAGGCCTCTTGTCACCTGATTTAGTCATCTATAGATGTATATCAATGGAATTATCGTATGTGTATAAAGTAATCTCAACTATTAAATATAAACAATGTTTATATTTAGATTTTACTATTAAAAACTGCTGAAAATCATGTTGGTGTTTTCTATATACTGTATATCAACAATTTGCAATTACATTTTTAAATACCAGGTGATCCAAATTAAAGAGGAGGTTTTTAGACCCTCTGAAGGAAAAACTACTGACAATTTGCAACCAAATTTTGTACACGTGCTGACCTAAGTATGCAGTTTCGATTTCTGAAAACAAAAATAGTTCAAATATATGCCGCTAAGGAGGAATTGTGGCGCTGCTATACCCATAATTTGTGTAAAGCAAGGTAATCCAACAACCTCCACCTATAAAGGAGTTTCTGAAACATTTTTCACAAATCCAGAACTAGCGAAGAGTCATAAAGCTCACTTTACCAGATCGTGCATTACTTGTTAAACTCTTCTATCAACGAAACAGCAATGCTTCTGCTGCACTTAAGGCATTTCGGCGGTTAAAAAGTTTATGTAGAGGTCCACTGATGATTACTAATCTTCGGAAAATGATTTTTCATTTTGAAGATACAGGAACTTTTTTGCTGTAAAACTCAGACAAGGTTGCCAGCCAAGTGGACTGCAGAGAACAGACGAAGTTGCAATTGCAGTAGTGGCGCAGAGAATTGCAAATGCACATGGTAGCAGTAGTGCACGTGCAATATCACAGGATTTGGGCATGCCGTACAACAGTGTAGAGAGTTCTGTGAAATGTCTTGAGGTTTTACCCCTATAAAATATCTCATAGTTGACAATTTGTTTCTGGTGATTATAATATGCGGAAAGCATTTGCCTTGACATTCGTAACTTGGATGATGCAAGGCCTTGGCGAATACTGTGGAGTGATGAGGCTCACTTCCATTTGAATGGTGCTGTAAATTCATGACTGCAATATTTGGCCTGATTCAAAATCACAGTGTGGTATGGTTTCACAGCATCCTTTATCACTGGACCTTCCTTTTTTGAAGAAAACATAGCATCAGGGCTAGTAACATGTTCTGTGAATGGCTCTAGATACGCCAACATGCACTGGAGCTTTGTAATTCCATCAACAGAGGAATTATGTTGACATCACAATCTTCATGCAAGATGGTACCAGATTTGAACCCTTGAGATTTTTTTTTTGGTTATGGGGGCTATTTAAAGAGACATGTTTATCAAGACAATGTTCCGAACTAAGTGTGTTAAAAGACAGAATACAACACAACTTAATGCATATCAGTTGAGTTTTACTGTCGAGTATGTTGTGCAGCGAATACAAATTGTAGAGCAATGCGATGGACGGCATTTGGAGCCATATCTGTGATGTTAGTGATTCCACAGGTGTGATTGCAATAAAATTATTGCAGGTTAATTTTTTTTTTTTACTAATATTTGTTAGATAAGTTAGGAAATATGCAAATTACAGGAACAGCAGCGCCACAACTCACTATTAGCAGCCGAAATTTGGACTATTTTTTTTTTTTTTCTTTAGAAATTGAAACTGCATACTCAGGAAAGTATGTGTACGAAACTTGGTTGCGATTTGCCCAATAGTTTTTCATATAGAGAGGCATAAACACCTTCTCTTTAATTTGGATCATCCAGTATTAAAAGTGTGATGTAAAAGATTTTCCTTTATAGATAAATAGATGTTATTAGATGTTATAGATATAAGATTAAATAATGATTAATAATAGAATACATTGATTGTATTTCAATCCAGTGCTGCACTGCCTGATTAATCAGTATATGATGCCTATGTCTCCAATTTGACTAACTGTTCAGGAACCTTCTTAATTGTTTTTAGTTTATTTTTTTAATAAATTTATTATAGTTTCTTATAGAATTAAAAAAAAAAAGAAAATGAATAAGCCGGGAGTTTCACAAAAATCTTTTCCAGCAGGGGTGCCCACAATTATGAGCAAGAAGAAATTATAAAAAATACTCCCCCCCCCCCCCCCCGCTGGAATTTACAAAATTAATGTAATTTATGTAATTTCTTTCTCGTAAGAGAACTAACAGATTTTTAGAAAATATTAAATTTATTTGTTATTTTTTTTAAGTCACAATTGATAGATTAAGTTAAAATGGAAGATAGAATAAAACGACAATTTAATTATTTATGTAATAGAAGAGAAAACAGTGGCAGCCCGTGCAAAAAATCAGCTGTGTACTACTTTTATTTGCCTCAAATTTCCGACCTAACGAAAACAAATAAATGAAAAAAAAAAAGCACAAAAACTTGGTCACTTTTTCTTCAAGCGTTCTGACTGAAAAGGCATCTTTAATAGATTGTCCACCGCATTCGTCAAGTTCTAGGATGCAAATTCGTGTTTGTAAGTTACAAATAAGAGTAAGAGGTGGTAACACCTATCATTTCTTGCTAGGCGCGAGATTCATAAGATACTGAAAGAAGGAGAGATCTCATGCGCTACAAAAATTGTAGCATCTAAAGAGAATCACGGCTGGGATTGGGTCACGAAAGCACACAATAGATTTTTTGATACTAAATGTGACATCATGACTTCGCTCGTTCGAAGTTAATGAGAAGAGAGCTATTTCAAGATGTTTCCTTGTTTCGCAATTAAATAGAATTTAGATAAAAATAATAATAAAAATTTAAATAGAAGTTTTATTTTGTTAAATTATCTTGTTTAAAGTGGTGTGCTATAGCACTTAAGGAGTAGCCGCCACTGAGAGAAACAAAAGAAAAATTGGAAAGACAGAGAAAATACAGTAAAGGATTTACTAAGAAATTAGCTGAAGATTTCTCCAAAAACAATTGAAAGGAGTCACAAGACAAGAAAATAAAATAGAAGTCAAAAGAAAGTAAAATTTATTGATTGGAGAGAAAAATAATTTGTATTAAAGAATTGGAAAAAAATCTAAAATGTATCAACATATATATAGATGATTTTTGCAGAGAAAACAAGGGGAAAAAAAAAGAATCCAATTAATAGAAATTATGACAGAAGAACGTAAGAAAGACAAACAGAATACACTCAGTGACTAAAAGATCGGAGGACAACAAAGTAAGTGCCCCATTTCAATGAACGTTTGTAAGTATCATTTGGATGCATTGGGTGGATTCAAATTTCAGAGGGAAAAGGACAAATTTTTATTCAGCAATAGAAATATCATTGTTACATTGTTAGACTCTTGCTGTTTATGCGGACATATGACATGGCATGGAATGAAACAGTGTCCTGATGTCTTGTGATGCCAAGGTTGCTACTACTGTTGCTTCAAATGTCGGATGGATGCAGTTGACCTTTAGCATTTCCCTCACATTATAGAGCTGATAACAGGTGTGAGTCAAAAAAATACTGAATAAATGATAAATTAAATCTTTGTAGATTCTAATGCAAATCAAAGAAAACGTGGTTCCATGTGTTTGTTGATTGTAGAGAGTGAGAACAAGAAAGAAAAATGTTTAGGAAAACTAAACTTTAATATGCATAAATAAGTATAAGCAATAACTCAAAAATTGCAGAAATGAAAATATTAAATGTAGAAAATGTTAAGGACAGGAAAATGGGGTTATATTTTTAAATCCAAATAAGATTAATATAAAATTATGTAAAATTACTTTGTCCATTATTTAAAAAAAAAAAAAGGAAGAGAAATTAAAAAGCAATTATCATAAAAAAAAGGTTTTATATAATTTATTTTTGAGTTTTCTTTCGACTTGTGAATTGATATTCGAAATATTGATAATTTAACTTGATTTGCTACTGTTCATAAGTTATAAATATTTATTTAATTAAATTGAATGATTTTTGTAATCTTCTTATATTATAAAAAGGGTAATTCCATGTCAAATCAACACACTGAATCAGACTTGATGTCTCAGATTGTCCTGATTTTTGGTATGTAGCAATATACCATAGATTTCTGAAAAAATACCCAATTTCAGTTGTGTACAACAATTTCTTTTGAAGAAGAAAAATAGAAATAAATAAAATTCACTTACTTACAAAAAGTTGAGAGAATTATACATGGTAATAATCCGACAGTTTCAGAATACTGTGTGTATTCCTTCATCAGGGACGGCACAAACATATAGGACATAAAGACAACATTTAGGACGACATGATGAGGGAAGGTATGTTAAGTGAGGGAAGTAAGAGGATTAAGAAAGTTTAGCAATAGTGACGGACGTTTTGCCCACCGGTTATTGGGTTGTAAGCTTTAAGCTGGATAATATAGAAAGATTGAGCTAGGAGACGGTTTCAACTTACCTTCCCTCATCAAGTCGTCCTAAATGTCTTTATGTCCTATACATTTGTGCCGTCCCTGATGAAGGAATACAAAACTCTCGGATTATTATCATGTATAATTCTCTCAACTTTTTGTAAGTAAGTACGTTTTATTTATTTCTATTTTTCTTTATTTCATTCCACGCACGTTGAGCCTACTTAATTTCTTTTGAAGTTATTAATTTTTAAAGATATAAATTTTTATCCAAAAATTACATGTTTTGGCACCTTTAGTTGCCTGTAGGCTAGCAACCAATGATGATACAAACCTGGGAGTGGTCTCATTTTAAAGCTGTTGAATGGGGTTTTAATATGATAGGCCAAAAGATAGGGGTTACAAAAAAAAAATTTTTGAAAATTTTAAGTTAAATTTTAAAATTTGATTTCTCAAAAAAGTGGCAATTTTAAAAATTTCAAAAAATTATCAAAATTAGTTTGTAATGTCTAAATACATACAGCAAAACTCTATCATTGGATCTCAATGGGATCTTCAGATGCAGGGCTTCAGAAATACACATGTTTTGTGAAAAATATTAGAATTAGTACCGTTCTCTAATTCTCTAATCCTTTCAATATCTGGACATGAAGCACAATTTGAAAAGAAACAGTCAATTGATGGTGGGCTGCAAACCATCGTTTGCAGACACTCCTTGTATGTTGCGTTTTCAAACATAAGCTTCACATTCTGATGAGTGGTGCACAAATGTGTTCCAAATTTGGTGCACAAATGTGAATGTGTTCCACTCTGTTCTGCCAGCACACAATTTTTAGGTCTAAGTTCAGCAAACTCGGAGAATCCCACTTTTACACTTAGAAATTTTTCTTGGAAAACTCTGTATGCGTCCTTTAAATTATTAAGCAACAACCTTTTTGGAACATAATTTACCACCTGTGCTGTCTTTCACTGATATGAAGTCCTTCATCCCTGGCATCACTCTACTCATTTCGTCACTTGTAAAGAATCCTTTGACAATATCAACAATATGATTTGGCAGACTTTTCCTTGCTTTCAGATCAGGACTACCCAAGGCACCTTTTTTTTTCAACAGTGTCTTGGCTTGTCGTGCTAAATAGTTAGGGGTCGAAAATTCTTGCATTACTTCCTCACACTCCAACTGTCAGGCACAAGAGTCAGCAGCTGAAGCTTCTTCTTTCTATTAGTGAAGCTGTTGTACACCTCCTTTACATGTTTAAAGAACTCATCTTGTGAATCATTATCCTCATCATCAGTACATGCATTCACCAGCAGTTTTCTCTTGACAGCCACATTGATTCTGTTGGCCTTGTCAGTGGAGTAAACTTTGGATTGCATCCTTTTTATTTCTATTGGTGACTCTCCCATCTCTAAAAGAGAGCTGTTAAGAGACCTCAGAGACTCAGATTCATTTGAAAAAGGTATATCAGTGGATGCTTCTTCAATTTCAGTATCAGACTGACTTTCTTCATGTATATGGCTAGTTTCAGGTAAAATTTCTCTGCATTTTTCATCTCTCAACTTTGTCAGATGTTTCCTACAACTGTCACAGACTTTAGATAACTCGGGTTTTCCTGGAATCAAGTCACACATCCATGAAGTCACACGTCTCAAACTTTTTCTTACATGGGAGTGATTAGGCTTTCTAAAAGGGTTAAAACAATCCAGTTTTACTATCTTGTCAATGGTATCTATCATGCAGGTGAGAAATGTTGAGAAATTAACAAGAAGAACTCCAGTGGCCAAGAAATGGTTTGTGTTCTAAAGATACAAAATTAATAATTTATCATCATCACAGGAACTGGTCAAGAAATGAATTTCCTACAGGCAACTCTAATGAATACACTGGGCTATAAATGAATGGTCTTGTCTGCTTGACCAATCAGCTTCCACCTTGTGAAAGGAGATTTCCCTGATAAAAAGGGGATTCCCCTCTACATTCATACTTGCAGGCCAATCAGCTTCAATTTTATTTTAAAAAAGGATTTCTACACATGGTATTACAAGGTAATCATTGCATTTTATAATGTCCTACACCTGCATAGCAAAATTAGTAGCTTATTGGTACATTATTCACAAAGCGTGTATTTCTGAAGCCCTGCATCTCGAGATCCCATGATAGAAATTTTGCTGTACGTATTTAGACATTACAAACTAATTTTGATAATTTTTTGAAATTTTTAAAATTGCCACTTTTTGAGAAATTCAAATTTTAAAATTTAAAATTTTCAAAAAAAATTCTTTTTTTTTTAACTTCTATCTTGTGGCATATCATATTAAAGCCCCATTCAACAGCTTTAAAATGAGACCACTCCCAGGGTTGTATTATCACTGGTTGCTAGCCTACAGGCAACTAAAGATGCCAAAACGTGTAATTTTTGGATAAAAATTGATATCTTTATAAATTAATAACTTCAAAGTAATTGTTGTACACAACTGAAATTGGGTATTTTTTCATAAATGTATGGTATATTGCTGCTTACCAAAAATTATGACAATCTGAGACATCAAGTCTTAATATCTTCCAAAATTGTGTTGATTTGATATGGCATTACCCAATAGCGTTATTCTGTCTGTTATTGTCATAAGTCTACCTTTTTCCAATTTTGTGACCAAACTATAAGAGATAGATTAGTCATGTAAATGTATAAAATGTAGATGCTACATGTAGATGCTAAAACAAAATGCTATAAAAAATCTTTCGAAAAAAATTTTTGGTTTCCAAGATGTCTCCTTTTAAAAGGTCAAATTTTGACTTTTTCTCAATTTAAACGAAAAGTATAAAAGTTGGCAGAGAACATTATATTGAGAAAATGTTGGTATTTGAAAGTTCTATCGAACGGTATATCAGTCATTAACAAACGTTTCTGCGTTTGCAAGTTAAATACAAAAATGTGAAAAATTTCATCTTTTTTTTTTTATTTAAACAGCAAATCTCTACGGATTCTTTTAAATTGTGTTGTAAAATTAATTTGAATCAATTTAATTGTTTTATCTAATCGTTTGAGAATTATTAATTTCTTATATTTTTTAATTCACTTAACAGTTCATCTAACTTAGGAAGGCAGTCCCCTCAGGTGTTGGAACTGAGCACTTGAAAAAAAATAGGGGTGGAAGGGTATCAGGGTATTGTTGTGGATTTAAAAAAAGGTCTTATGTGATCCTTTTTTTAGTATTTTAGAGAATTCAGCTCTTCGGAAATGTAGTTACTTACAGCCGATAATAACGAAGTCCAGAGCCGGATCTAGAAATTGTTGGCCCCCCCGCGAAAATTCTTCACGGGCCCCCAATTTTCGTTTGCTCGTTTTCTTTGTTTGTAACACCTAATTCGTAAGGATATGATGGGCATTGGTTATGTATTAAATTGAACACACATTTGTAGATATAATAAATTTACTTTATTTACTAATTAAACACAAATTGTTGATGAATGAATGTTACAGTGTATACTATACTACATAATAAAAGTTTTCTTCCTTGATTTCATTTCAGAAAAGCGTTTTATAAGCTCCTTTTTATCAATTATTGATGCCTCATTGTTGTTGATGGCAATCAATCCCAAAGCGCTCAGTCTGTCTTGACCCATTGTGCTCCTCAGGTAACTTTTTATCCTCTTGAGTGCGGAAAATGATCTTTTGGCTGATGCAACCGTTACGGGCAGGGTTAGAAACAAGGTCAAGGCTGTTAGCACTTCAGAGAAACTGGAGGACATTATCTCAAAGTCAACAAACAAAAGTTTAGTAAGCTCAAAGACTGTCTTGCACTTAGCAATTTCTTCACCAAGACTTTCACGCAGTGAAATTAGTTCAAGACCTAGAGAGGGTCCAATATCCTTCTCGTAAATCTTCTGAAGGTTCTCAGCTCTTTCCAGGATCTCTTTTTCTGAAAGGGAATTTAGAACCTTTGGAAACAACACAGAAAATTGTTCTACAACACGTTCAACAGCTGAAAACCTCTTAGTAATCTGACCATTAATAATATCAAGAAGCTTGTAGAAGACATTTATTTTGAACAGGTTATCTCCATCTGAAAATCTGTAGTCTTCGGCTAGCTCATCAAAGTGTTTTTTCACCAACGGCTGCCTCTTCTGAGGGAAAATAGGATCAACATTCCACTTTACAGCGAGAGTTACAGCTTCCTCCTTCATGTTTTGGTAATCATTCCTCATTTGCAACAACCTCTCTCTGCTCCTTTGAAAGATTGTCGAAGCTCTCTCTAAGTCTGTTTCTTTTCCTTGGAGTGATTTGGAAGCAATATTCAATTGAGTGAAAACTTTTGACAGGATAACAGTTAACATGACAAACTGAAAATTGTTTATTGCTTTCATCAACCTTCGCGCTTCTGACACTTCATCGGGCTTCTTACTCTCAAGGGAAATTTTCATAAGAGCTTTTAGAATGTCTAAGTATCTCAATTTGATAGCTAAAATTGAATCGTGCCTTGATGCCCACCTCGTAGGGTTAAGTTTTTTTAATGTTATTTCTGACTCATTTGTTATTGATGAAAGAATGTCCCATCTGTTAATACTATGGCCGAAGAAAACATACAATGATTGAAGAGTTGAGAAGTAGTTGGCTACATCTCTTATAGTACTTACTGCATCATTAATCACTAAATTGAGGTTGTGCGTTGCACAGTGGACATACACGGCAAGTTCTTGAATATCTTGTATTCTACTCTGCAAGCCAGTGTAAGCTCCACTCATTGTGGCTGCCCCATCATAGCCTTGACCTCTACATTTCTTCATGTCTAGACCAAAGCCTTCCAAACACTTTATGACAAGGGAGGATAACCCATCTGCTGTTGAGTCTCTTACATGGAAAAACCCTAAGAAAGATTCTTCAATTTTAACTTTCCTCTTTTCGGAACTAGCTCCTTCTAAGCCGTCCTCCACTTCAGACAAGTGTGTATATCTCACATTGAAACTCATTTGATCTTTTTTAGAAAGGTCTTGTGTGGTATCAATAATCAATGAAAAAAATTGTGCTTTGTTGATTTTATTCACGATACCTTTCAGGACAGTTGAAGAAATGCAGCTGATGATTTGATTTTGAATATCATGGCTCAAATACTTGGTTTGACCCTCAGGGATTGTTACAACTCTTGCCATTATAGGATCATATTTTGCTAACAACTGAACCAAAGATAAAAAGTTTCCGTCATAGTTGCCCTCATTAGCACCTCTAAATGCAAGAGAGTTTTTTGCTAATATTAGCGTGATATCTATAAGTCTTTCTAAAACTTGGGCCCAAAACGTAAGTTGAGACTTTCTTTCCAAATCTATATGATCATCAATACATTTACTTGCTTTCCACTGATGTAAAGACATACAAGCTAAAATGTGATCATTTGATATACCGTGATCTTTTATTTTCCTTGACAGTCCCTGCCAATCTCTAATACCATCGGCCCAACCACTTTTGTTATTCCCAGATGTAGAAAATAGCCAACACGGTAAGCAGTAAGCACAATCTTTCTTTAACGAATAGTTAAGCCACTTTAAGGGAAATTTTTGGCTTGTTGTTGTTTCATTTTTGTAATAGGTGCAAGAAAATGATCTGTTCTTTTTATCTTTAGGAAATGGCCCTTTGGGTTGGCAACTTCCGGTACTAATAATGAAAGTCTTAACTTTTGCCGACAAAATAGTACCATCATAGTGACCTTTATCAGTAGGATATTCCTGCTGATGCAATCTACTTATAAAATCTTCAACATCATCTGCCTTACTTGTCGGATTCACGTTATCATCACCTTGGTTGTTTTCAGTTGATTCCAGTTGTTCTTTTTGAATATTTTCAGACTTTCCAGCTTCTTCTTTTACAACAGCTGTACCTGTACGTAAAGGAAATCTTTAAAAAAAATACCCAAAACAGACGAGGTATACAAATCAGGGTCATCAATACAATAAATGCAACAGAAATTGTCTACTAGCAGAAAGAGCAAGAATCAATTAATATTAAAGACTATTTGGCTAACAAAAAAACTTAATCATTTAGGAAAGGATATAAGAAATTAAAAAAATCACTTTCTTCAATACTTTAAGAAGTCTGCAACAAAGAATGGACAAAATTTCAAAATTTCAGATTATAAAGTATTTCAGTACAAGTTAACAAATTAAAATGAGATTGCAGTTTCACAAACCATGTCCAATACATGGCATGCTCCGCCATTCGAATTTTCACCTTCCTTTTTATCTCTCCAATGTACTGACACCCCTTTTCTCCTTTCCGACATTTAATACCATATACCATTCAGTATATGGAGAGACCAAAAGGAAGGAGAAAATTCGAATGGCGGAGCAGGCCACGGCAATTTAACAGGGCCATGAGCAGTACTTAACTGCGCTCCATCATAAAAAAAACAAAAAAAAAGATCATGATTTGATAGTGGATAAACCGGTCATTTTCGATACTGTCGTAGATCAATACTTAAACAAATTTTATGAATCATTGTTAATAAAAGCTAAAAAATGTTATAACAGAGAAGTATCCGTCAATAATGCCTTACAATATGAGCTTCATTAGTTCATTAATTATTATAGTTGATCTCTATGTTTATGAACATTGAAGTGTTACCAATGTGTTTATGGATCAACCAACTATTCTTTGTACCTAAGTGTGTCCGATCACAAATTTAATAAATATTGTTTTTGGAAACAATTATTGGACTTTATTTTTACCCCAAAGTATTATTAGGTCATTGATCAAAAGCTTTAGAGTGACCGATATTAGTTTAATTACGAACATTTTAGTATTTTTGTAGTAACTTAGGGGACAATGTTTCCCCGCGAGCATTTTGTGTCCTGCCACTTCAGAGACTTCGCAAACTCCCAAATTTATTACATGAATATTGTAATGAAAAATTCTTTTAAATTGTTGCTA
Source organism: Thereuonema tuberculata (assembly GCA_023159025.1). Taxonomy (NCBI): domain Eukaryota; kingdom Metazoa; phylum Arthropoda; class Chilopoda; order Scutigeromorpha; family Scutigeridae; genus Thereuonema; species Thereuonema tuberculata. Next base: position 94,046,406 of record JAFIDM010012231.1, read on the forward strand.
ATGTTTGTTAATAGGAATTTGTAATTTAGAGAAGTCTATTTTGATTTCTATAGTTTTATAGTCTGATGAAGAGGCCTGTATTCTAAGCCTCGTAATATGTGATAAGTTATGAAATTATTTAAATATATATGGTTTTACGAGTGTACGGTCCTGTTTTTTAATTTGATTCATCATACTGTTATTATGGACAACTATATATCAATATTTTTGGTTGATTAAACGAAATGGTAAACTAAATTTTCCCAAACTACCTTTGTATACAAAATCCTGTCCAGTGAAGCCTGCTAAAATTAAAGATTTAAATACAATAAAACAGCACTTGAGACAGGATGTAATCTCTTATACAGAATGTTAGTTTCGAACATTGTAATGTAATTTGCATTTTTACCTGAGAATAAAGACAAGAAAAACTTTAAAGCTAATCAGTATGGTGTAATCAGGGCCGGCGCTAGGGGGTGGCGAACGGGGCGACAGCCCCAGGCCCCGCACCTGGTTAGAAGAAAGAGGTTTATGGATGAATTAATATTTCAAAATTAAGAAATTATGTTCAGTTAATGAATATGATATTTCTTTAAGAAAGTTGTTTTTTTTGGTTGTTAAAATAGGTTTGTCAATGGCCCCGCAAAATTCATCTTGCCCGAGGTCCTTCACCCTCCTAGCACTGGCTCTGGTGTAATGTTATACAAAGTTGTATCTGATAGCTGTAGATTCCAAGAGGGGCCCAATATTTATCTACTTATTAAATTTATCCAATTTATTACTGGTGAAATATAAGTAGTAGAATCTTTTGGTAAACGCCATGATAAGACAGTATGAAAATATACTTAAGATAAAAAAATCAGATGATCAGAAGTATTTTTATAGTAACAACAAACGTTTTTTCAATTTCCGAAAAGTTTTGTTTCATGGACTTGGGCCCCTCTTGGATTCCGGGATTCAATTTTTGTTGGTCAAGACTTCTTCATAAGTAATTAGCACACGAATTTCCTAAAAGTTATCCTCGTGGTTAAGACATGTGATAGTCAGCATAAAAGAAATAAAAAGTATAAGACAACCCTCTTTTAACAACCAAAAAAAAAACAAATTTTGTAAAGAAATATCAGAGTCATTAACTGAACGTAATTTCTTAATTTTGAAATATTAAAAATGCATTCTTTTTAATCCATAAACCTCTTTCTTCTAACCAGGTGCGGGGCCTGGGGCTGTCGCCCCGTTCGCCACCCCCTAGCGCCGGCCCTGATTACACCATACTGATTAGCTTTAAAGTTTTTCTTGTCTTTATTCTCAGGTAAAAATGCAAATTACATTACAATGTTCGAAACTAACATTCTGTATAAGAGATTACATCCTGTCTCAAGTGCTGTTTTATTGTATTTAAATCTTTAATTTTAGCAGGCTTCACTGGACAGGATTTTGTATACAAAGGTAGTTTGGGAAAATTTAGTTTACCATTTCGTTTAATCAACCAAAAATATTGATATATAGTTGTCCATAATAACAGTATGATGAATCAAATTAAAAAACAGGACCGTACACTCGTAAAACCATATATATTTAAATAATTTCATAACTTATCACATATTACGAGGCTTAGAATACAGGCCTCTTCATCAGACTATAAAACTATAGAAATCAAAATAGACTTCTCTAAATTACAAATTCCTATTAACAAACATTAGCAACAATTTAAAAGAATTTTTCATTACAATATTCATGTAATAAACATGTGCGTATGGGTATTCTTTGTACTAAACGATAGAGACAAAATAATGATTTTCTAACAACAACAAAATCGAAAATCTAACTTCCTAATCAGCATATTTTAAAGGTTAGTGGATGAAGTTTTAGTTAAGATAACGGTTAGAGCACTTTTTTAATTTGAAGAATAATATTTTGATAATAATAACAATGGGTGAGACCAAGTTGTATTTGCTTTATTTAGTGAGATTATGGCGGTAATTTGACCCTGCGGGACAAAACAAAACAAACAACCTAATTTATTGTATAATATTTCGGATTTTCCCTGTCATTGTCGCATATCCTTACTATCAATTACTACTATTTAACATATATTTTGTATATTTAATAGCAATCTGTATTAAAATATTCGCTTTGGAAGTTTGCGAAGTCTCTGAAGTGATAGGGAAACAAAATACTCGCGGAGAAACATAGCATTAAATATTTAAAAACTGAATTTCACTGAATATTATAAAAATTCTTCATAACCACACGTTATCCTTTAAAACTCTTTAATCGTGATATTTCGCAATCTTTTATCAAGATTGCTTTGTCGGACATTAGGTATAAGTTTCAAAAACTCATTCCCTAAGATACAGAATTCATAACAATGATAGAATTTACAATGATATAGCATTTGTAAAAAAACAAAGGTAATACATCAATAATGCTACATTATTATCAAGATACAATATGATAGGAACATAATATTCTTGTCTAAAGAACAAGGGGAAGGTATTATATCATTATGATTTCAAGAATAATTTTGACAAAACAAAGGGAAGGTAAAAAATGCTATAATGGTTTTTTTACAAATGCTATACCATTGTAAATTCTATCATTGTTATGAATTCTGTATCTTAGGGAATGAGTTTTTGAAACTTATACCTAACGTCCGACGAAGCAATCTTGATAAAAGATTGCGAAATATCACGATTAAAGAGTTTTAAAGGATAACGTGTGGTTATGAAGAATTTTTATAATAGCATTAAATACATTAGTATTATCTTAAATTATTACTGCACAATATTCTGTTACAAAATATCTCACTATTTTTTTTATAATGCCACTTTTAAGCCGAAATCCATTTTTTAAACTCACTCAGCTTTTAAACTGTAAATGATATTTGTAATTCAAAGCAGAAGTATCGAGTCTAGAGTGACAGTTCCAGTGAGAAGTATGCACAAAATCTTTGAAAAATTTGAAAAATGATTACCTATTTCCCAATGGTCCTGGCACTACCACAGGTGTCGTTCAGACTGTACTTTTATATTTATACAATCTTAATTAATAAATTATTAATTTTAAAAACAAAGTATATTAATGAAAAGTTAAATACAAAATTGTTGTTGAATTTTCTGATGATTTTTTTTTAAACTGTTCCGGTAATTCAACCTTTTAGTATGTATACAACTAAAATTACTGTCAAGTTTTGTTGCTTACCATACCTGCATCAGGAACCTGAAGAGCTTCGTTTTCGTCAGAGGTCTTTGATTTTTTAGACAGGAATGATGTTATTGTCTTATTTGTCCGTTTTATTGATTCTTCATTTAAACGCTTTCTTCTTCGTTTAGCGGCGCCGCTAGTTGAACTAAGTTCCTGCTCCATTCCTTTTATTTATTTGAGTCTCGTGTAACTAGTAAGAAAATCTTAGCCAGGAGCAGGCATGCGACAGATGTGTGTGTGACAGCTCTGTAGTACAGCAACACCTACAGTCTGACTGAGGGAGCAGTGAGCGACTGAATCTTTAATTGTCTTAACCCACCACTCCCCCTTTTCTTAATCACAAATACCAAGCAGATTATGAACATTCCTCCGGATTTAACTTTTTTCAACCCAAAGACAAAGGAATAACGCAGCGAAATACTGGTTCCGAAATTACAGGGAAAAAAAAATCATCTTTTAGAAATAGAATCTTTATGTTGGATCTATAAACTTCAATCATCAGATTTTAAGTTAAAATAACCGTATAAATATTATTCTAAAATAATAATGATTTTTAATTACATTCCACATCTCTCAATCAGTAACTTTACGGTAAAATTCATAAAACTTTACAATATAGCAATGTTACTATATTTGTTGCAATATGATGTCATCTCAATTTGCAGTTAACATCTTTTTTTTTTTTTTTAATGCGATTAATAACAATTACGGTTAACTCTTGAACTTTACATTAATTTGAATATCATTTTATTTCATTTTATTATTAAGATCTCATTACATTCGGAGTTAAAAATGAATCCCGTCTAGCTGTACTGTGAACATTAAAAAAATATTCAAATATTTTCTTGAAAAAATGCTGTTTCTAAATCTCTGATTTCTTTTCAATAGATGAAGAATTTCATCTTCAAAATCAGAACTGCTAAAATTGTTAGGGATTTTCTCCTGTCCATGTTGACTGCATTGAGCAGTTTGCAACCCCTACTTGGTCGAACGGCGCGGGCCCCCTTTTTCAGCGGGCCCCCCCGCAATGCGGGGACTCGCGGTACTATAGATCCGGCCCTGACGAAGTCAATCTCTGCAAAGACTGTTGTAATACGTGAAGCTCGGTTATAACGCGGTTGTTTATATCGCGAATTCGGATATAACGCGATTTGGTCTTGAACCCCTTCTATTTTGGAAAAGGTGTATAATTGTAAAATTGCAAAATTCACCATATTTTCGCCCAAAATGTACGAAAATCGATTGATTTTAGAGAACTGCTCGCGATTGGCTACTTACTGGGTACTTACCGCTAATCCCAAGATGGCGGCGCCAAACCGTAAGAAAACAGACATACAGTAGATCCTCATTATAGCGGACTAACTGGGGCTGAAGGTTGTCCGTTTTAATGAAAGTCCGGTTTATAACAAATAATTCTTATAGCGGTGTAATGCAGCAGGGTATACATCAATGAAAATACAATAGTTAGCTTTAAAAAGTGTTTATTATGTATCAAATAAAAAACAGCCTTCAACATGGCAAGTTGAATTGAAAAGATGTGTACGTATACACTGCATTAGAACAAGAAGGTCCAGGTTCATGTTGATTGCTTACATTTGTTGGTTTGAAAAAATAATTTATTTTCTGCTAGGTTTGTTTTCTGCTTATTTCTTCAGTTAATAACTGACGTAAGTGTTCATAATATGCAAACACATTTTCATTTGCCGATTGTTCAACATATTGAATAACAAAATTTAAATGGTCTTTCAATTCGCTCACCTTAATTGTAGGCTGACAATTTTTTTTTTAAACTGTCCGTTATAAGCGACATCCGTTATAATGAGGTTCTACTGTATAAAGATTTTGGCCAATACAACCCATCAAAGTGTTGAAAAGGTAATGATTTATAAATATAAATTATCTCACATCGCTCTGAATGATGTAGATAATCGCGAAATGACCATTTTAAATCGATTTGGAATCGTGTGGGCGATAATAGGGTCCGAGTATACGACATTTAACATCGCGAAGTAAAAAAAGCTCGGGCAGATCGCGATCTTCGATATCTTGGATCCGAAAGATCGCGATATAACCGAGCTTCACTGTATTTTCTTCCCACCCCTTTTACCCCTTTCATCCCTATTTTTTTTAAGTTCTTAGTATAACTTCTGCGTTGGATTTTAATTTTTCGATTATTTTCAATTTCAAATTGCATTCGAGTCAGTCAGTTAATTGAAATATTATAATTTCATCGATATTGACTGAAAAATTAAATATAGAATTAAAATGCCACCAAGAAGAAATCGAAATAAACAGCCAAATGAAGTGAGTCATTCTATGAGATTAAGAAACACAGCTGCACAAAATGAACGACATTTTATCCAATCGTTTGAGAATTATAAAAACGTTATTCTGTCATAAGACTTTAAGTTTTCCAATTTTTTGACCAAACTGTAAGAGATAGATTGGTCATTCAAATGGATAAAATGTGGATCTGTTTAAGACAAACAAAATGCTACAAAAATCTTTCGAAAAAAGGTTATGGTTTCCAAAATGTCGCCATTTAAAGGGTCAAATTTTGACTTTTTCTCAATTTAAACGAAAAGTATAAAAGTTGGAAAAAAACATTATATTAAGAAAATGTTTGTATTTGAAAGTTCTATTGAACGATATATCAGTCATTCATAAACGTTTCTGCGTTTGCAAGATACATGCAAAAATGTGTATGGCGCAACCCCAGGTGGGTGGCGCCAACCCGCAATACACCTGAGTTAAGCGGAGAAGGCCACAACGGGCTGGGAAGTCGTATATTCTCCGATCTCAATATTAATTTGCTAGATAAATAAAAAAATTTTTAATGCTATATATGCAAGGGTTCCGGAACGAGGCGACCTTACCCGGCTAGTTTAAGCTATTTTATTAATTTTTGTTTATATGTATAATGTAATTTAAATTAACGTGACACACCTCTTGTAAAAAAGCTAAATGTCTAGACAAGAAATATTAATTATAATAATAATTGTAAAATATACTGACAAAATTTTTGCCCCCCCCCCCCCTTCCCCTGAAAAATATCTGTGAACGCCCAAGTTTTCCAAGTCTCTAAATAGTATATATGAAACCTTAAGTTTGAGGTAAAAGATGAAATGTTTGTTACATTATTATCCATATGCATGAGTGATAAAGTTCACCCACTCAAACGGAATATGTAAGTTGATTTAGTGTAAAGAAGTGGCAGCAGTAGAGATATCAGCGTAAAAACTGCATTTTGTTTAAATTTGTTTGTTTTGTGGTTAAATGTGGTGCTTCAGCTTTTTTTTTTTTTTTTTTTTACAGCAGTTATGCTTGATTGTGCTTATTAAAACTTACATTTTCACTAAAAAAACCTTTACAAGACCAAAGTTGTAATGTTAAGACAAAAGAATCAGACAGAACGTAAGTTTATAAATTATTTTACGAGTGTATTACGTGATATATTAAAAAAGGAAATACTAAAATACACCAAAAGTTCAATTTAAAAAAAAAAAAAAAAAAACTATTTAAAATTGAACTTTTGGTGTGTTTTTATTATTTCCTTTTTTAAGAACTAGGTTAAAGAAGTAACAAATAATTTAGCCAATTTACAGTTGAAGAAATTCATAACAAAATCTTGATTAAAGAGGTCAGCTCTACCAAATTCAATAATCCTAATTAATTTTGCTATTCATAAAACATACTTGGATCGTTAGGGAAGTCATGGCAACTGTTTTTTATCTGCCAAACATGCTGCATTACTCAATTCCAGAATACACGTTTGAAAGCTTCTTGGATGTGCTGCTGATTGGCACCATTAACATGGTCTGGGCAGTGAAGGAACGTCATGAGAGCAAGTGAAAATTCGTATTTGGAAATCATCGTTTAATAAGGCAATGCAGCCAAGAAAGAAAAAGGAACACAGGAATGCTCAATACACATTGCTAACATCCCTTAAAGTGATCTTCAAGATTGTCCACCGTACGTTGCCATCGTTCGAGAAGACGGAGAATATCATTGGCTGAATGTGATCTCTCGCCGAAATGCCGTCAAAATTTCATCTGTATTCGCAAGCGTTTCCCACGCAATGGCAGCTTGAGTTTTGGAATCAAATCAAAGTTGCATGGACTTTAGGTCTTGTGAATACGAAGGGTGTTCCAAAACTTCCCACTTCCATCGACATAACAAATGCTGTGCAGGAGCTGCCCTGTGACTTATGTCGTTATCGTGAAGAATGATGGCGTTGGGTATCAGTTCCCAAACTCTGACAACGTACGGTGGACAATCTTGGAGATTACATTGAGATTTTTAGCAATGTGTATTGAGCAATCCTATGTTCCTTTTTCTTCCTTGGCTACACTGCATTGCCTTATTAAACGATAATTTCCAAATCCGTATTCTCCACTTGCTCTCATGACGTTTCTGCACTGACCTAGACCACGTTAGTGGTGCCATTCAGAAGCACATCCAACAAGCTTTGAAATGTGTATTCTAGAATTGCAGTGTTGCTGCGTGTTTGGCAGATAAAAAATAGTTGCATGATTTCCATAACGATTCACGTATTTTTCATAATTTCATTAAGATGATTCACTAATTTATTTATAAGCTGTGTCACTTTCAAAATGAAAACATTGGTAGTGATTTTTCTTGTTTGTTACACCCCCACCCCCGCTTTGCGACGAGCTCCACAATCTCCCGCTTTCTCCATCACGGAGGCATCTTTTGGGGGTTTTCCTTTCTCTGGAGATCAGGCGACGATCTTCTTCCTCTGCTCGAACAGCAGGCGAAGCCGTCCTGCCATCGCATCAACCGCCGCACCGAGCCGTTCTGGAGAGATCCTCATCCTGTTCCAACCAGCAACAGCAGCTCGAGAAGCCTTCGCCTGCATCGCCAGCGCCCTAGGACCTCGTCGTCACCCGATGCGGATCTTCGGCTGGGAGCCGCGCCATCTGCGGTGCAACCGGCCCCCCAAGAACCGCTCCGTCACCATGGCATCCGGGCGATCTGGCGGACATTGTAACTTAGAACTACTGCAAAAAAATTGTAGTACATAAACTGAATGAGAGAATTCCTATCTCAAGGAACACAATATCAACCGGAACCCGTATTTTCTAAGTAATTATTATTGTATTTGTAATTTTATTTTATATATTATGTAATAATAATATAAGTATTGGGCTTTTATTTTTAAGAAAAAATAATGCTGATAGAATATGTTTGATATAATTTTATGAAAACGGCTTTTTCTAAAATTTAAGGAAACAAAACATTTAAAATTTGGATAACTATAGCCAAAACAGTTCAAATAAATGTTAAAATTGATCTACCTGACTGTAACAAACTCGTACTGTATTACCTTCTGATTGTGAAATGGAAACCTATTTGTAAGAATTCCTATTAAGCACAAAATATACAGAAATTTCAGCCTTGATTGATTCGTAAGTCTTTATTCAGAAGATATTTTTGAAATGAATATTAATATAAAATTCTGTTTAAAAAGCTTTATTTTATAAAGTATATTTAGAATCAATCTCATTATAAATTCTCAAATTTAAATAATTCTACTCAGTTTATTGTTATCATTAGTTTACTGTAAAGTATAAACATTAATGGCTGAGACCAAGCATTTAAACGATGACATCTCAGAACGGCCGTTCCATGCTTTACTGGCGATCATCAGCTGAGAATAGTCAGTGGCGTTCAAAAAGAGTTTAATCGCAAAAAATCAAAATATGAGCTGTCGGTTGATTATTGTTAAGTGAGTTGAATTCTACATAATAAAACCATGTGACCAGACCCCAAAAAATTTATTCCTATTAAAATAAAATAGTGAAAATGACAGGTTTGTTCAGAAAGAGTTTATTCCATTTCAAAAGTCAACCAAAAAGGAACTATTCCTCAGCGGCCAATCACAGAGCTGCTTTCTGTCTCCAATGATCCATTGCAACAGGCCATGACAGGAAGAACTTCCTGCACTGTTGTTGAGGTTACGTTTCATTTACAACCTGTTAAAAGCATTGAAAATTTTGTTTTGTTTTACATGTTAGTTTAATGTGTGACTTGGAGGATAATTTAGTGTCAGTAGGTGTGGCAAACGATGGATCTCGCAAGAGAGCTGATAATCCACGGAAAATTTTGCATAAGTACTCTTTACTACCCTGTAGAAAATATAATCTACCTTGGAACCTGGACACACCAGACCCGTCCCCCTGATTTCATCCCCTTCACACATTGTGATGATAACTGCTGAACCGCTTTAGTTGGAAAGTTTAGATTAAATGACAACCTACAAAATAAGGTATTTATGTTAGAAATATCTTTTTCTGGATAACGGGAACATACGTCATGCATATGCAAAGTAAATTATTAAATATGCAAGATAAAGAGGTGGCGCCAATATTCTAAATAAATATCATTATTCATTTATTTGCAATCAATTTCATCATTTAGCTTCAAATTGTACAAAAATGTACAAAATTCATTACAAAACTACTGTAAATATAAGAAAAGTACACATTCATAACATGTATATATTTGCAAAAATCTAAATCAGTACAAGGAAATCAAAATGGTTTTCATTCAACAACCAATTGGAGATTGATGTGAATTCCCGGTTTTCTTTCTTGTAAACATCGATGAACTTGAATTAACTTTTTATGTTGTTTTGCTTTCCACCAGATCTTGAGAAAACACACTTCGTTCTTTGAAATAAGAAAATGATAAAAAAAAAAAAACATTTCATAACTGAAAATTCAGAATTAAGTAAAGATGAATTTCTTTATTCTTAAATCAACAAGACAAAGAAACTTTGATTTAATATTGGATTCCTGAAGAATTTCGATGTAGGATAAATTGGATTGTCATTGGGAGGCGAAAATGGCAAGGCTCAATGTAAAATAATTAAATCATTTGTACAACTGATTAAGACAGTAGTGTATTTTTTTTTAAAAATCTCGTTTTCTATATTTTGAACAACCATGTACACTTATACTCAGAACAAGTGTACATGGTTGTTCAAAATGTAGATTAAAATATATCATATATTACTATCTTAATCAGTTGCATAAATGATAAAATAGATTGCGTTGAGCTTTGTTCTGAATATATGAGCATTAATCTCATCTGAAAGGGAAAAAAAAAAGATGTTTTCCTACTTGGGTTAAATTTGGGAGAACATCTGACTGGACTTCATCCCTTTTGGCTTATGATTGCTGGAACCTCTCTGTCTACCTTAAAAGCGGATACAGATGATATATCCCATTGTTTTTTAAGTATCTTATCTATCGAGGGTAAAACAGACTTCAGTAATCGAACCAAGATACAAGTCCAGTCAGACACTCTCCCATCTTCAACCACTTCGTTGTGGTTATTTTTCTTCTCCATTTTAAAAAAGTAAAAGTTTCACAGAGCTAGATTTAAAAATGTAAGTAGACTCTGCGACCACAAGGAATCCAAAAATTACCCCTATTATTTCGTGAAATTTATTAAATAATAAACACAAAGCCTATGCACATGGTTAAACAATTTTATAAACATTAAAACTATAAATACATCGAACTAGTTTCTTCTCCAAGAGGAGATTTCATCAGCGATTAAACAATTGTTTGTTTAATGCTGATGAAATCTCCTCTTGGAGAAGAAACTAGTTCGATGTATTTAT
>JAFIDM010012231.1:94057339-94110045 GCA_023159025.1 Thereuonema tuberculata
TCTTATCTATCGAGGGTAAAACAGACTTCAGTAATCGAACCAAGATACAAGTCCAGTCAGACACTCTCCCATCTTCAACCACTTCGTTGTGGTTATTTTTCTTCTCCATTTTAAAAAAGTAAAAGTTTCACAGAGCTAGATTTAAAAATGTAAGTAGACTCTGCGACCACAAGGAATCCAAAAATTACCCCTATTATTTCGTGAAATTTATTAAATAATAAACACAAAGCCTATGCACATGGTTAAACAATTTTATAAACATTAAAACCATAAATACATCGAACTAGTTTCTTCTCCAAGAGGAGATTTCATCAGCGATTAAACAATTGTTTGTTTAATGCTGATGAAATCTCCTCTTGGAGAAGAAACTAGTTCGATGTATTTATAGTTTTAATGTTTATAAAATTGTTTAGCCATGTGCATATGCTGTGTGTTTGTTATTTAATAATATGAACAGTGCACGTAAAAGTTTTTTAATTTTCGTGAAATTTATTCCATACATTTTTGTAATTATTAAAAATAATAGAAAGATTATTTTAAATTTAAGTTTGCTTTCTGTTTTTTTAATGTATTGAAATAAATCGTTCTGTAGGGAGAAGAAAAAAAGGACAGATTAATGGCGCACTTAATAAGAAATACATCAATTAATTTTTTTGGAATGTTTTATTAAGAAAATTAATAGTCTAATTATAATGAATTAACGACTTGATCCAGATTCGTTCTCATAACCTATTAATTAATTAGTCTATTTTTAGATAAATAAATGATAGAATAAATAAATGTGTTTGAAGAATTGGAGTCACATAGCTTTAGAAACTGCATGAATTTCGAGTACTGAATCATTTTAAGCAAATTCCGGCAACTTTACCAACTCTTTCGTATGAATATTCATAAGTTTGCTTTTTATTATGATTGGGAAATTTGTTAAATTATAAAGGAATTTAAGGGATGTTCGTGATTTTCGTTTATTTCTTTTCCTCTTCTATGAATATGGTTAACTATTCCAACGGATTTGGCTAAAGCTAAACCAGAATTTATATTTATAATAATTTTTTCTCCTCATTTTATGTTTATTAAATATAGATATTTGTAATATATTGTTTATAATTTGATTTGTGATTTTATTTGGTGTGGGATATTTGTTTCCTAGAATACGTACGACAAGTAATAAATTTAGCTTAACAATCTTCAAACTATTTCTTACAATTATTTTGCTATATTTCTTATAAGATCATGATCTTTACCTGTAGAAGGCTCCGTATTATTGGAAATCTTTCTGGATGACAACGCTGGAGCGAAAACTTTGCGAAGAAAAAATTTAAGAAAATTTATTTATAGAAAACAGTCTGCTATTCACTTGCTTATTATGTAATAAATATCACGGACATCGGTCGAGTAGTGACTTCAGTAACGTTATTATCGGGTTTTTCAAAAATGATGGGGAAGCCTGCCTCTGTTCGCTTCTCTTCAATCAAATTTGTTATTATAGTAATCTAACAAAAATGAAGCTTGCGGAGACAGCATTCTTAAGTATTCTACAACAGTCTGAAGTTATACAGTTTTATAATTTCAGTGTAATTACATTGCTACGCATCTCATCTCCGTGAGGAAACAATAAAAACATATTGACCTGTTCGCCCAATTTTATTTTTCCTAAATTTAGTTAAGGATGTATTAACTCTTATCAAAAGTTGATTCAGAATCTGTTTAAAACCTTAACATCTGTTTTAACGTATAGTAGATTAATTTTTTAATTAACATTTAAAAAATGTTCCTCAAATATTTAAAAATTACTATTTCCAAAGTTAAAAAAAGTATAGAAGTTAAAACAAATTAAAAAAGATAAAAAAGGAACGGTTTCGATCTGCTAAAGAACAGCACGATCATCATCAGGTTATAGTTTGTTTAAAGAACACAGATACAGGGTATTTCGGAAATGGTAGACAAAGCGAAGAAATACGGGTTCCAAAGGTCATTCTGAATCGAAAATGTTCTATGACATTTTATTGTATGGTCCTTAGTTTTAGAGTTAGGAAATGAATGCTTTGGGAATGGTCCCTAGTCAAAGAAAGCTTACTTTGCATTAGGAAGTGTAAGGAAATAAGGTAAAGGATTATTACAAAAAGCAATCCGGATAACAAATGTCATGACTGAAAACAGGTATGATAATTAAAGAAAATGCTAAAAATGGCCAGAACTGAGCTTTGTTTGATTAGGGACCATTCCCAAAGCATTCTATTCTTAACTCTAAAATTATGGCCCGTACAACAGAATATTTTCGACTCAAAATTACCTTTGGAACCCTAATCTCTTCTCTTTGTCTACCATTTCCGAAACCATGTCTGTATATAGGTTTGTTTTATATTTATATGATAAAAAAAAAATCATCTAATTGGTCAACATTCTGAGCCAATAGTCGAAGGGAAAGCACGTGAATGATTCGTTTATACTAAAAAACAAAAGAAACAAATTCCCTTTTTGAGGCGCCACCACCGGTTGCCAACGATATTCAAAAGTTTTATAAACAAAATAAAACATATTCACTTCTATAGTTTAGAGACAATTTAATCAATTCTTTCTTTTCTTTTTGTTAAAAATTTCAACAACTCTAAAATAATAAATTCTCATGTTTTGGTTGGATAACTAGTTATTATATAAAGTAGAAAAAAATTCCAATAACTTTCTAAATACGTTAAAATTCATTTGGACAAACCTTTAGAATTCTATTTTTAATTAAAAAGTGTAAAGCTCATAGAGTGGGCGGATATCAAAAAAAAAAAAATCAGTTAAAAATGCTGAGAAATTTTAAACTTGGCATTGGTTTGCTTTTTTAGCTTCTACTATAGGTGCACAGGTAGATAAGTGAAGACAATAAAGTTTAAGTTAAAATGACAAATAAAATAAGAGCTCTACAGAATCAATCCGAAACTGAATACAAAGCCATCAAACGTAGGGTCTCAATATTTGGAAATTCTGAACACTTTCTTGTACTGAAAAACCCTGAGAAGATTTCAGGATTGAAAAGAAAGCCAGGTATCCCTATTTCTAAGTTATTTATTGTAAATACTTGAAGTCGTTTCCCAAAGGAATAAATTTCCATTCTTCCCTTTCTTTTGCATCAATTTGAAACGTTGAATAATAATAATAATACGTGGAAAGTGTTGTAAGACTTATAGTTAGTTACTTGTTACTTATAGTTACTTGTTACTGGAATATATTTACCGGAATCGACTCAATCCTCATTCGGGAACAACGAGGGTAGTTTTCTTTGACAGGCATCAAATGAAGATCCATAGCGTAGAACAACCCTTTATATAGTACCTACGGAAAGGGCAAACAGCAGCTCGCAATTAATGTGTAGTTGGAGAAAAAAATGTTAACTCAGCTACTTTTTGCATCACAATTAATATAAAAGGTAAATAAACAATATTCAAGCTTTATAATTAATTATCACTTATAATTACAATTACTCATTACTTGTAATTATTAGAGTCCTTTGGATTAAAACGTTAGTTTAATATTCATGGTGAATAAATATATTTAAGAATTTAAATCTTAAATTTTTTTTTTTTTTGTTTGTTTCAAATACTGCGAGAGACCAGACGTTGCTAAGCGACCATGTTTTTAAAAACATGGTCGCTTAGCAACATCTGGTCTCTCGCAGTATTTGAAACAAAAAAAAGATATAAAAAAGTTATAAAATGGAAACACATAAAAAAATTTAAATCTTAATTTTTAAGGCTAGATTTGATCTCAGTTAAAGTATCCCACTATAGGCCTATGCAGACCCTTGGGGTCGCGGGATTTGGTCTCAGGGATTAAAGAAATCTCAGATCAACAATGTTTCTTAGATATTTCCGAAGTTCATTACGGTATTATACTCGCAATATAATTAAAACATAACTGTTGTTTACAATTAATCTGGATTTTGAAAACATGTATGTATTACTAGCTGTACACGGCATGCTTTGCAATGCCACTCAAAGAAAGAAAGTGTTTGTGTTTTAATTCTGTTTATTGAAGTGCTTTTGGATACACAATATCTTTTGTTTTTCCGTCGGGTGCATACACGATTAAATCAGAAGGTTTTTCCGACGCGTGAGCAGGCCACATACAGCTGTCCATGTGTTGTCCCTGTGCTTTGTTGATGGTCATTGCAAATGCCAGGTCGCACCGGAAACTGCAAACGTTGAAACTGGAAATCCACTCATTTGTTGAAATGCCTCGGGCACCATATATTGTAAAATGGTTCTACTAATTCAGAAACCTTCGCGGGCGTGCGCACAACTCATCAAAGTTTCATCGCAATTTGATGAATGGTATAGGAACGCATACGGGACAAACAAAGAAAGAAACATTCATTTTTATATATTGCGATTGCTAGATTTTGTATTAGATTTTAATAATCACAAAGTATACACACACACATATATATATATATATAGCCGGACAGTGATATGAAATTTGAAACCAATGTAAAGAACAAATCACTGTCTGAAACTGCCAACTCAAATTTCAGTTCACCGTTTCTATGGTGATAAAACAGATCATTCGATCACCACGTCATCAGCGGCAAAATTTAGAACTAATTTAGTAAAAACGCAACAATTAAGACCTTGCTCTCCTTAATTTAGATTTTTTAATTATTTAAAATTTACCCTAAATATTAAAATTAAGAATAATTAACAGCTAAAATATTTAATTGAAATTATCTAAAATTTGAATTACAGAATGAATTAACACAGAATGAATTAACAAATTAATAGCTAAAATATTTAATTGAAATCATCTAAAATTTAAATTACAGATTGAAGTAATAAAGAGTGCATCAGGTCTCTATTACTTACAGAAATTAATCATATCTAAATCTAAATTTAAAATAAAAATTATCTATTTAATAGCTAAATTATCCAATTTTATATTAAAATTAAAACTAAACTATCAAAAAGAAACTAAATTAAATAAATTATAAGTAGCAATAAATATATAAACTACAAAATTAGGCATATTATCTAATGTCCAAACTGGAAGCTCATCCTTCGAGTTTAGAAAAGCAAAGATATCAATCAATCATTTGCAATTTAAATTTAAATATATATATATGTGTGTGTGTGTGTGTGTGTAGGTATGTGTGTATACTTTGTGAATGAATAAATATTGCTACATGCAGGGTATTTCTTAATATTTATATAAAGCTTTTGTAAGGAGCATAGAAATCTGTGTTTAATAATCACGCCTTGCGGTTGTCATGCAACTGAAGTTTATCGTGTTAAGTTAATCAAGTTTGACCACCATTTCTATTTATTATAAGTATTATAATGAATTTCGTAAACTTCTGGAAGCATCAACATTCTCTTTTCCCACTAGGCTGTCATGAGGTAATAAAGTTTTTTATAAAATTACAATACTATCATCTAAAAGGAAATACAGAAAGACTGAAAATAGTGCCTCTGATTGTGTTCGTAAGGAATAACTATCACTTGATCTCAGAAAAAACGGCTTTCTTCGAGACATGAATTTTCCAAAGACAAAACTGTAATTTAAAAAAGTTTACCGTGTTGGAATAATCTATATTACTAAAATCTTTTATTTCTCTGTCTGTCCGGCGCAATTTTCTGTGCGAATGGAAAATAGAAATAATTTTAACAATGAAATTTCCGCGACGGGATTTGAACCTGCAACCTTCTGATCCCAAGTCGGATGTGTTATCCATTAGGCCATAGGGACTACAACTCTTTTTATATTGTTTTTTTACTTATATCTCCGCAATTGTTGTGTTGTTGTTGTGCCCCAATGTTAGTGCAACAATGGAAAACGGTTTTTCATTTTTTATTGTCACGAGGAAGTCGACAAATTCAAAATGAGCATTATTGAACTTCAAAATAATGCGTTAACTGCTTTCTTTGGAATTGAGTTTTGTTAGATTATCTTAAATTTTATTTTCTTATTATTATTACTTTTAATAATTGAACTGTACCTTATTAATATATTTTTGTAAAAACAACTAAACTTATTGATTCACGTGTTTTTGAAATTTGTTTAAGCTTCCAACTATTTTGTTTTGTTGTACTTATTCCAATTTTATTATGCTTGAAAAAGAGATGGCTTGAAAAGAGTCTTCAAAACTTCAAAATGTTGCTTTAACCCCTTTCATTGGAATCGATTATTCTTGGATTATCTCATCTAAACCATCGTTTTATCATCGGCAATCAATTAGTATCGAAATGGACAATGAGAGAAAGGATGAGATCTTTTCAAAGAACTGTTAATAATGTCGTAATCTCGGCCATTCTTGACTACAGGTAAAATTTGTCTGAAGTCTCCGCCAAAGAGGAAAATTTGTCTAGATTCACAAGTCATCAGAATTTGGTTATCTTCACTCGAAAGAATAGTAACAATGAATTCGTCGCCAGGAGTATCGTATATAAGCTATGATCTTCATTTAACATCTATAGCAACCAACGTCCATCTAAATAAATCTCTTCTTCAAATATCTATAACGAATCTACTTAATCGATTAAGTAGATTTTATCAAGACAAAACTGCAAGTTCAAAAACAGTTTTCAAGAAGCCAATATGGTGAAATTAAGACTTCAAGCTCGATATAATGAAGAATGACTGCTTTTAAAGTTTTCAAATTGTCAGACACTAAATAAACTCACCTGTTTGATGGGTCTAGTGACAAAAGCGACAAAGTTAAGGCATCTTTTATATTTCATGATCAAGTTCAATCGTTGCTTGCGAATTTCAGCCAGAGTATCCAAAATGTGCTTCTGAAAAGAAAGTTTCCTAGTCTCTGCTTTGGTCATTCGAACAACTGGACCAATGGGATCTTCAGAATAGACAACATCAATTACTAAAGTGAAAATCAAACTCACAAACACAAAAGAATTCATTGCCTAGCAAAGCATCCGCTTCCCGATTGAAAGAATGAAATACTAAACCTATAAAAGGAGAACTCAAAAACAAATAAAGAATATCTTTAATGAGTTTAAGATCCATCTTAGTTTCAAATTACTAATTCTCATCTTTATTTCCTGTTATCTTGAAGCAGAAATACAAGAAGAATTACAGTAAAAATTCTTCATCGAATTAAAATAAGTATTAAAAACAAAACAATTGTTATTAAGACCTATAATTATTGTCAATAAGGTAGATGAATATCAGGAATTTCTGTTTAAATATCACCAACATACAAATCATACAAATAAAACAAAGAATACTTTGATACCCTTAGATTTAAACCAAAAAGATTATTATGGAAAAATCCTTCTATCTTCAGTCATTTCGATACAACTTCGACTGAAAATTCTTCCTAACTTTGAAAAGCAAATTCTACACAATGCTCTACTGAATCTTGTTGAATCCTTATATAGTGTTGCTATATGAGGTCTTTCTGCTCTACTTAGAGCACACGCAATAATCAATGCTGATCATCCATACGCAAACATCAATACTTGGAAATTCGGAAAAGGAATCGTCTTGAATTTAATGGCTTAATTCAACAATCGGTGAAATATAAGGGAATTATACATACATGAGAATTATTCGTATTAGCAATAACGTTATTAAGTTGGTTGTTTGATTAGCCTAGAAAGCTAGAAATATGTCTATTTACTTCTTATATTATAAGCGTCTATTGTATCATCTGCTAACATGGGCGCTCTTTCCCTATGTGGCTCAGAAACAACCGGCCTCATCACAACTGGCCTCTAAAGGTTTGTTCCACAATCCACAGTGCCTTGAGGCAGGGCCGTCGCGTGGTTTGTTGGCGCCCGGGGCAAGATTTCGTCAGGCGCCCCCCCCCCCCTCAAACTCAATCCCACGTGCACCCACCCGACATTACACCTATTTATATTTGCGCCCCCCCCCCCCCCCCAACCCAAAAATCTAAAAGCCAAAAAAAAAAAAAAACGGAATTTCCAATTTTTTTTATTTTGGCCGTTTGCCGCGTCCACGCGACCATCTATCTACCTGATAGTCGAAGATGATATTGAAGGAAATAATGCTTGAATTAGATCAAATTAGTTTCAGAACTGATTGTTTTGAAATTTTACGGATCATTTTCTTTTAATTAAGTCCAAACACTTCATCTAAAAATTCTAAAACAGGTTCAATATAGTTTTAAATGCATTGAAATATCGAAAATCATTATGAAATCACCTCCAGAGATGCCAGAAAGCATTGGAATATATTATGACAGATTAAAAGTAAATATTAAAATTTATAAGTAGTAATTTATTTAAATTAATAAATAATAAGACTTATTGTAATTTGAACTCCTTTGAACCTCCGATTGGAATATGAGTTTCCCAAAGATTTATTTAGTTATTCATTCATTTACCCTATTAAAAAAAAAAACTGCTGATCAAATAAACATAATTTCCTAATACAGGCAAACAGATTACAGAAGTTTTAAAAATAATCTTCATTTGTTACTGTATTTGTTTTGAGAATTACTCAACTATTTTCTCAGTGGATCCCTTATAATTAGTGTCTTAAAAGTCTTGATATCTGAACTTTAATGACAACGAAATAAAGTCAAGGTTCTTTAGAGATGGCAAAATCATGTCCTCACACACCAATTTACAAAGAATAGCTTTGTACGACCTTGTAAAACCTACAACACCTTTTCAGCCTTTGAGTCAGCCTGAAAAGTTCAAACTTAGACAAGGGAAGTAAGAGTTGCTGTTATAATAGAATCACTTCAGTAAATAAAAAACAGGAGAATAAAATTAATTAAAAACAAATTAAAAATTAACAAAAAAAATTAAATGAATAAAGACAGAATTCAGTCAAAGCATTTTTTGAGGTTTGTCTTTTGTGATTGAACAGAAACTAATGCTTGAATTATTTAAGACAAATACTGAATGTTGATTATTATTATTTTTACTGATTTTTTTATTATTGAATTTTGAAAATCTCACTTCACGTCCTTGTGATTTGGTAACCTTTATATTAATAAAATAAGTTCACATTTTCAGATTTTAAATCTGAGAGCTATAAATGTATTTTATACTAAATAATAGTAAATATGAATATAGTAATTTCTTTTTTCGTTACTGAACCGAGGAAAAGAAAGGAATTGTTTGTTTTGTCATTCCTAAAGATAGATATTTACCAATATTTACAATATTTTCATTAATATATTGTTATTTTTATCTTAGGTACAGCAATCGAAGGGGTATCGGAATGACTATTCAATCTCAAACTTAATTCCCGTTGGTGTCAAATCTCCCACGACTCCAAGGACCACATTATTTCAGTTGGGGATTCTTTAATTTTTACTTTGTTCAAAGGTATTATAGATTTCGTCTAAAGCTTGTCATTCTCCTCAATATTCAAGAGAGGGAAAAAAAAGATTAAAACAAAACAGTTTTAAAATGCAATTTTAATTGGTAATAAATCTGTCTGCACCTCTGTAAAAGCAATAACTCAAAAAACTATTTTTCGTTTGAAGTTCCAAATTTAGTTTTTTATTTAAGGAAGGTCCATAGTTTAATTTAGATGCAACCTGAAATATGAGGTAACTTGAAAAATTCTCATTTTAAGTTTTATTCTTAAATATCCTGAAAACTTCAAATAGTCTTCAAAAAGCTTATTTTTTCCAGTATTTATAGTCGTAAAGCTCCATTTCGCAGGAACTCAAGAAATATTTATGCAATGGAAATTGAAACTTGTGACTGATATCTTTAACTAAGTAATGAAACATTGAAATAAAAGAAAAATTTAAAATCGTACCAAAAGTAAATGTTAGGAATAAAACTTCTGACATTGTCATTAAAGCGTCGAAATCACAATGGCCCAAAACTATTCCTCTTAAGAACAATGGGTGAGACTAAGAGACAACCTAGGTTTCACGCTCTCTGGCGATCATCAACTAGGAGTAGTAAAACTGCAGGTCTCGGTACAGTGGATAACAGAAACAATTGGGGTGTCAATGTGATGCCTCCGAACTAAAGATAAGCACTTATCCGTTGTTGTTTATGAATATTTTTATGTGCTTTTTATTCTTGTAATGCTCTCCGAAAATTCATTTGAGGCCGGAGGAATTCTAGCACATGAATTTTTTCACCTATTTTTTTGTTGAATTTATTGTTGCTTATTTTAGTTTCGGAGACTCCACATTGATTTCCACTATTACTTATCTTAAGACTTAATAGTATAAGAATATTATTCATTTTCAGTCCCCTTTTGATTTTGATATAAATTGCAGGCTTAGATAGAAGTTAGGCCCCAAAACCACTGTATCTCCTACTGATTTTGCCTCATCCTGTAATTGAGTTTTCCTAATAATCTTGAAAAACATCCTAGAAAGAGATTTCGTATTATATACAAATTGAGGGTCTACAAAAAGCTCACTTCATTAAATTTTTATCGTACGTCCTGTTTTGCTTTAACCTGGTTGCTAAAATTATTTTTACTAAAATTAGGTAAGCATCTTAATTGGATAGAAAAACATCATTGTATCGTGATACTACAGATTGACTTCCAATTACCAATTCTGGAGCTGTATTAGTCTTACAAGCAGATGGCACAGCCTGTATATCGTCAAAATTAATGCCATTTTTATGAGATGAAAGTACATATCGAGACTTCAAAATATATGTATATATATAGAGAGAGAGAGATATACAGATAGGTTCCGAGTCCAATATTCAACGAACATCGAGATATTTGACATTGTTTTCATCCATTTTTGAATATTAGCTTATTAATTTCCTATTGTTCAATTTCAACAATACTATGGCATTGGACGCGTAAGGCATTGGACTAGAGAGCTAAGAAGCCGGAGTTTGATTCTGTTTAGGAGAAACTTTTTTTTCTTTGCTTTTTTTTTTTTTTTTTCTTTGAAGTAATGATAATGTAGGATTGTTGTTTTTTTTCCCCAGTTGTGTTATGAATCACGGTGTTTCAATCCTTCTGCCGCTTACATCACAATCTATATTGAAACTTTTTATCACGAAAGATCAGTTAAACTGGAAAAAAAATCAGATTCAGAAACAGAAGAAGAAATAAAATTACAATTGCTTTGGTGATTTCAAAGAAAAGGAAGCAATTTGGTACTAAATAAACTGGGGAAACGGTTAACTGTTTTCAGGTCCGCCCGAAGACCTTGAATAATAAGGCTTTAATTAACACTTGCTGTTATTACATTGTTCTTTAAAGAGAGGTCATGCTTTAATCTGAAAATCTCTGTAACAGAAAAGACCATTAGGTAGAATTCCACCGGAAGAGGAATTACAATAAAGTTTGAATTCACACACACATAAATACTTACATTGTTCAGAAATGCCCCAGTAATGTAAATTTCGTAAATATTTAAAAGAATTACAAAAGTTTGAATGGTTGATTAATTAAATGAATGAATATAAATTTCGAAAAATAACGATAACTTAAACCTCTTCTGTCTAATGTGTTGATCTTCATGATACAAAATTCTGAAAAAGATGATTCTATAAATATACTTAATATGGACCAATAAGAGATAACAAAAATAAAAAATTATTTATTTACAAACAATTATGATTACCTAGGTGGTATCAAAGAAGTTCAAACAATAGTAAAATAAAGACTATATTGATATATACAACGTATAGCCTTATTTGTTGATATAAAATTGTAGTGACAGTTTGTCATAAAAGCCAAATAGCTCCCAATATTATGAAAATTTAAACATTTGAATTAAGAAGAAAAAAAAAAGTATTTACAATTTACGAATTTACGATCGTGGGTTTATGGAACTAAAAGAACGTTGCATCCACTTAAATAGAACATAATCTTCTCTCATAACCCACACAATTATCACTCCAAGTTAATCTAATTATTTGAACGATTTCAAAGATTATTGATAAGTTCTACAGATAAATTCCATTCCTCAAACGTAAGGATTCACACCGTGAACCAACATTGACGAGAATCTGGGACAGCTGTTTCTGGCTTATTAGGCGTCATCAGCAAGAATTACCCTCGATAATAGGTCTAGTGCGTGAAAAAGTTAAGGATCCAATTTCCTCTCCCGGAAGTGATACCCCATAAAAACCCACAATAACATACCCCCACAAAAATATACTACAATAAAAATTCTGTAGTTATTACAGCTTTTATTATTATTATTGTGTTTTTATGGGTGTACCACTTCCGGGAGCGGAAGTGGGATCCATTTCGCGCACTCTGGGCCTATCCTCGACGAAAACTGTTCACATTCTTATGTTTGGTCATTATGGTTTTTGTATGAATTCAATTTTACCACGTTAAATTTTATTTCTTTAAATCACAATATATTTTAAATCAATTATTCTTATTCATTTCAGACTAAAATATTACACCTCTTTTAGTAAGGATTGGAAATTAACATATTCATGTTTGCAAACCATAAAAATAAAAAAAAGAAAAGTTAAAGTATTTTTTTCATCCTTTGTAAAAAGTGTATGTGTGTCCATTAAACTTTTCAATTCGTTTCTTATTATGCACTTTGTGCTGCTTGTATTATAGTCTTTATTAAAACGGTCAAAAAAATTTCAATGAAAACGATTTTTTTTTAATATATATATTATAATAGAAATACAAATACTTTTAAGAATTTTATCATACATGCCATTTTTCACTAACAATCTACAATAAAAAATAGTAAAAAACAAAAATCTTCACGCGCTTAAAGCGGTAAAATTATGATACTAAAGTGATTTCGGGAATATTAATACTGGGAGCTTTTTATTTAAATCTAGCTTTGAAAACTGTTTTTAATTCTAAGTATGTGAAACTTTTTTTTTTTTAATTCTTATTTCTTAAGAAACTTTACTTCAGATTCTGATTGTTTGAAATGTAAAACATTCTTCAACTACAATTGGATTCTCAGCATTGTTGTTAGAACACACGGACGCAGATTTAAAGATTTTTAAAAAAGAAAAATACAAGATTTTGTTTTTGTTTTTTAAGTAATATGAAATACATATTTATATATAAAAAATTTAAGATACACATTTGTAGGTTAATGAATGAAGTGATCATCTGAAGGAGGATGATTGATAAGAAAGTCAATTCGACAAACATATTTCCGTCAGCAACTTACTGGAGCTTCTTATCCAACCTTCAAGAAAAACGAATCTTGAGAAAACAGGTTGATGTTCTCAGCCTGGAGTGGTCTCATCCTACACAATCCGGGAGGCCCAACCACGGAAGAACCAGTTTCCCATGACGTCACCTTCTGCCTCGGTGATGAGGGCGAGTAGCTGTGTGTCCCACACAAGGACTATGGGGACTTGGCTGTGGATCGTCACCGGTGTCCTGTTGACCGTGGTCGTCTCTGGTCGGGCGCCGCTCATCTCCTATATCGGTCAGCCAGTGGATCTATCAGCCGAGGGTCTCCGCAGCAGGGAGGCCATCAAGTCAGCGAAATATGCGGCGCAGGAGATCCTTCAGCAAAGAGTGAAACGGGGCCAGATGTCTTCGTGCGTCGCCGTCTCCTCGGAGATCATCCGAGGCAGTACCAAGGTAAGCATTTCTTAAATAATCAATAATAGGAAAAAAAGAATAAAATCATATTTTGCAAAAATTAATAAGATTTGCTAAAAAAAAACTACAAGAATCACTCAAAATTCTCTCAAATTATTATTTCCATAAATTTATTTGTAAGAATAATAAATTTTACGAAGTAAAAATATTTGCAAGATCGAATGTCACTTCTGAATGGGCTTTAAAATAGTGGACTTTAAAAATAAGAAATAAACAATAAAGATTTAATTAAATATTGTAAAAATGAAAATTCGTACTTATTTATTAAAATTTCCCTGGATGATTTTATTTTCATTGTTTTTCAATGTTAGATAAAACATTTGGTGTTTAAAATTATTAAGTATTTTTAAAGGAAAGAGATCTCTTAAAATGTAAGGTATTGATCTTCACTTATTTCAAAACGTTGAAAAGGCACAAACGCTGACAAGTTCATTTTAAATAGACTTTGCTGTTTGTTTTTGTTCTCTGTTAGTTTTCTATTTAATAATATAGGACAAGCAAAGGAGTGGCATTGAGACTAAGAAGTCGTGGGCACGGTTCACTCTACTTGGTGACATCAAATAATGAGAGAAGGGGAAAGAAAAACATTTCATCTAATTGACTCGAAAAGCTCAATAGGAACAGTTTATTTTCTATAATAATATAAAATATCCATTGGAGTATCAACGGGTGTTAGTTGGGGTTAGAACCCCCTTCCCATATACACATAAATTCTTCCGAAAACGGAATAAATCTAGGATTTTGGATCTGTTATTTGGTTGGAAACTTCCTGTCTGTAACTCACCTTTTCAATCGGGAAAGGAGTTTTTTCTTTTTTTTTTTTTTTTTGATTGAACGGCTACGACCATCATAACCTCTACCATTCCAAAATTCTGGGTAGACCTACGAAAACGCCATAGGTAATTTCTTTAAATTAGACAAACGTAATGATAACGTTATTTGGACTTTAAAAAAACATTATAGTAAGGACTCATTCGATGATCCCTTTGGAATACATCGTTTATGTAGGACTAAGTTTATGTGTTATCTCAAAGAAGTCATTTTACATTGGATACATCTTAGGGAAGCAGAAGTACTTTTAATGTTTCACAATAATAATAAAAGTCTTAAACCACAAAATCAATTGATTTCATTAGTTCGTAATGATTATAAAGTTCATTTTGCTTACATATATTGGAAGCAAACGAATCACAGTTCAATTTTTATCTACATCACTCAAGAGATGCCGTACCATGATACCAGAGAGTTTGAATGACCGTAGGTTCATTAAATATAAATTTTCTTTTAAAACTGTTAAACGAAATAAAGACATATTTTATAAGATGTTTACACTGATGTTAGAAATATGTAATATTAGTTTTTAAAAGAAATATAAAAATTGATGTCATTAATTAAACTGAAACAACATGTTTTATAAGCTTTAATACAAAGATAAAGATTAATCTTAAGCTTGAATTGTACTTGAAATCGAATAATTAGTCCTTCTTTTAATCTTAAATTAAGTAACTTCTTTCCTTCCATGGATGTTTCTTTTGTTGCAGCTGATCTTCAAACACTAACAAATCAACAAATAATTCTTGTGTTCGTGTGGTCGCTTCTGACGAGAGAAAAACCCTCGAGCAAATATTATTCATTTTTTTTTTCCTCAATGAAAAGATTCTTGTCGTCTCAAAGGGTTCAAGGCCATTTCGCCAGGTCAGAAATATACAAATATTAAAATTAAGTTAACCAATTTCAAATAGAAAGAATCCCACATTAATAAATCCCCTGTAATAAAATTTGGGTCTTTTTGTTTATTTTTTTTTACTTTTCTTCTTTATTTCTTTTCCATAGCTAAATTCGTTTCCTTTAATAAATTTCCATAGAATAAGACTATAAAGAATACCTCGTTATTAAAAAGCGTGTCTTCATATTAAAGTTAGCATTAACAACGTAATCATACATCTCATCTTTCAAGAATGCTTAGAAATTAAAATTTATAATTAAATAGGTATTGTGATTGTTATTCAACAAATTAAACTGTGAATTTAAATTCGTTGCTCCACTTTTAAAGAGATTTTTGTTTTTGTGTTCACTGTTTCTGCTACGATTGAAATGTATTGTAGACTTTGGGTTCAGAGGTGACTGATGAACACTAGCAAGCACAAACAACTATCTGGGATGTTACTTTTAAATACAAGAGCTTCCTTTAGCCTATTAAAAATTACTGAATTCTCTAGATTTAATATCCTTTATGATCTTTTTTTTTTTTCATTATTTTTAATCACTGAAAGATTAACCACATTACCAATTATCTAGCTTCGAGCTTTTTAAATAATTAAAATTTCTTGAATTTTAAAGTTTTTCTTAGGGAAAAAAAAATCCTAAAATAAATGCTTTTATCAGCATTACCGTTTGCAATTGTAAATTTTGAAAGATTTTGAAATCTGCGAATGAAATGCAAATGAAATCTGGAATGTTCCGCGTTTATTGATTTCCTTTTTAAATTAATGAAGATTCTGTTTAGAATGAAGATTAATTTTCGGGTGAAAGAGACGTGTTTCAATGAAACAGAGGTAAACGGACTTAGGTCTCATCCCTCCATGGGATCTTTCGTGCAAAGAAACAATAGAAGAAAACAAAGGAACGTCAGCAAAAACACAGAGGAAATGAACATTTTTTTGGCTGCAATCAATTTACGAAGACAACTAAACATCTATTAATTGTCTCCAGGGAAAATTATCAATTAAATTAGTTAAACAAAAGAAATTCCATTTACAGAGATTCAAAGGGATAATAAATCTCCTGAACTCAACAAACCACTACCATAAGACAACGGAAAGTGGCTTTCTGTTTGAATCGGGTTCTAACTTTGGAGTGAATTATTTCTCATTAGATGTCATTTGATATTACAAGATTATTATTTCAACATATTAATATTAGCATTAAAAAAAAGAGTAACACTAAAGTTGCAAAGGAAATTCGATCGTTTTTTTTTCTTTCTTAATCTTTTTTAGCTTACAGAAAACTATGTATAGTCTATCTCCAAATTTCATTGCATGGTAAGTCACAATAATATTGCATTTTCTGTTGTAAGTATCAGAAATATTCAACCTGAATAAAAAAGAAATAGCTCGAATTTTGTAAAACAGATTTCCCTCAAACTTTGAACGTTCATTGCATGTAGCCTCAAAATTAACACAAGGACCCAATCAACGAACGCCAATTCGATTAAATTTCAATTCTAAAATCCCAGACTGAGAATCCTCGTTAAGAATTCCTTATCGGCTACAAAAAGGCTATTTTTTTTTTTGGAATCGCTGAGTTGGAAAATTTAATCATGCCTTAGCTCCCAGAATAGAAAGAAAACAAACAAGAAGAAAGTAAAGAAAAGAAAAAAAAAGATATCTACGCAAAAAAAGGGCATTATCAGTGATGAGACATTTAGATTGCATTTTCATTTTTTTTTTTCTTCTTTTTAGCTTAAACTCAACTGACCTTGAAAATATTGATGAAATTTACAGTCATGAATGTTCTAGAGAAATAATACACTCATTCTTCATCAATGTTTAACTTGGGGAATAGGATTTTCACGAAAATTTTCGATAAGTTAATAACTTTTGATTTCTAATCATTAAGTATTTGCTTATCTCTCTAATGTGTTTAAGTATCTTATTTAAGATAAAAATAAACTCTTTTTAGGAGCTAAAGTTTATTAAAAAAAAATTACAAAAAAGAATTGAAGCAGTGAATGAATTATTCAGGCAAGTTGTTTCCTTACCTTGGATGTTTTCCTAAACGTCTTAGGTTCTCATGTTTTGTTTTTTTGTTTTTTTTGCCTCAAATCGTGAGGCAATAATCACCCTACTGGTCTTACTCCCAGATTTTATGGATGTATTCTAATCAAACAGGTTATTGTGTCTTAACCTGCAGACAAAATAACATTGGCTCATGTTTTCCAATTAAAAATCGTTGGATTCTTTTATTATTATTTATTTATACGACGAAATTGAAGAAAAAGTCAATCCCTTGCGAAGAAGTCGCAACTAATGTTAATGATCAAGTTGTTGCTGAGAATGTTTTGATTCTGTGGTTCGGACTGTGTCATGTTATCTAGGCGATAGATACGGATGTGGCCTATTAATAGGCCTGTTTTTCATTTTTAATAAGAATTCTTTAAATATTTAGTGGTTCAGAAAAATGTTAATGAGCTCAATTATTTACGTTAGACTGTTTTTAAAGTGGTTTTTTTTTTTTTAATCTCTGTTTTTTAATAGATGATGTGGCGCAGATTGATTATGTCAAGAGATTTACTTTGCAGAATAACAAAATTTCGAAATTCGATCGCAGTTTAGCAAAACAGAATCTTGAAGAGACAAAAAATATGGTTTATTACATTCGTTATTCACACTGCAAATTGCAATATTACGGAATGACTACGCAAAAGCTGCACAATAAAGAAAACAACACAAAAAACATTTTGGCAGATGAAAATCCTAGTTTTAGGAGCGTAAAAAGTTTTCGTTTCTTATTTTTCCCTGTTTTTCAGTTAAAAATGTTATTTAAGTGTGTCAAATACTTCTCAATTTATTAAACTGCTTTATAATATCAGTCTTTCAATTATTCATCTACAATTTTTTTAAATTAATTTTTAATAATAAATATGACAACCAAAAAAAATGTTTATCGAGTTTGAAGAAGTATTTCCATTTTGACATTAATAAGTTGTTGTTTTTTTTTAAATAAAGCTATATTAAACTGTAACTCCATCTGTTTGCTCGGCTTTTATTGGTTGGTGTAGGTAAATACATTCATTAATTCTATTAATTCTTTTTCATTCTGTTAATCATGTTTTATATTTTTGTCTTATTAAGAATGGCGTCCGTTTAGGACTTCTTTTATTTTTAACTTTTTTTAATCACTTTTATCTTTATGTTATACAATGTTTGTTCTTTATTTATTTTTATTTTTCTATAAGTTAAACTTCACCAGTGTTTTGGAAGTATTTCCAATTCGGTGTCTATGTTGTGATGTTAGGTTTTCCGTCGGTAAAATGTCTGACCAAAAAAAATCTAACTAAAAAACCGAATCTCTGCTGGTGTGAATTGTTAATAGAAAAATCAAGTTCAAGGCACTGGACATCGGAACCCAACGGTGCTCGTGAAATCTCGATTATATATTTGGGATGCCTCGAGGGCGGAACAAGGAAACAATGACCATCAGAATGGGGTGACCTTGAGGCACTGCATCCACTCAAGATTACGTAGAGAACATCTCTTGAATAGGGCTTTTGTAATGGGCAATATTAAACAGACGATATCACATTTTTTTTAAAAAATCTCTAGTTTTGTAAGTGAAAATTTAAACAAATCATTCACTTATGAATAAAACTACGGTGTAAAAAAACAAAGAAAGAAAGAGGAGACAGAAGTTTCACCTTAGAAGTTATTAGTTTTGCTTTTATCAATAAGTCAAATCTGTATAAGTGGATTTCAAAGAGAGGTTAGGGGGAAGCAATACAAAAATGACATCTCTCAGCGTTTTTTGAATAATTTAGGCTACTTTTACTTTTTAAAAATCAGGTAATATTTTCAAGGTATGCCCAAATCGAAAACCTTGTTTTCTCACTAAGGAGCACTTTTGTTTTCTTCTGTCTATTTTATTGAAAACAATGGAAATTGTTTGCTAACATTGTGCTTATTATAATTGACCTTAAAAGAAACAATTCTAGTTATGTTTTTGCCCTTGTCCTCATTACTTGATATAATCTAATTTCCTAAAATTATCTAAGTTGTTGGTTTTTTTTGTTTTTTTTTTTTAATTTTTAAATTATTTATTTATTTATTTATTTATTTATTTATTTATTTATTTATTTATTTATTTATTTTTACTTTCTATTTTTACTTAACTTTGTTTACTTTTGTTTTAGTTTATTTCTGTTCTTCAAAATAGGACTAATCTTTGAGCTCAACGACTCTCCAAAAGAACTGAGATTGTTATTATAAAATCTCTGTACAACTACTTCACTCATTCAAGAATAACGGTTTCTGTCAAATGTTTTGCTTTCTGTCAAAATTTGAAAAACAAAAAACAAAAGCAAAATAATATTACTTCATATTGTTGAGAATATTTGAATCAGTTGAATCCACAATATTTAAGAAAACTCTTTCGTATTTCATAAGACGAATTACAGCTGGTCGTAAATGTAGTTTAAGTTGACTAGATTAGACAAAATATGGATTAGAAGAGAAGTTTAAAAATAATGATCTTATTGCTTAATCTCCACATTCCCTTATTAGAGAAACATCTAAAAATGGGTTGAATTATAAATGAATTGAAATATAAACTAGTAACAAATATTTCAACCTGTTTTGAGACAATCTCATTCGTTATTCTATGACCACAGTTAACACAGTTCCCTACAATCCTAGTATTTAATATGTTAAAAGACTGGATTATTTCTCCGTACTAAAGGGTTTTGTTCTTTGTAATTATTTTTTCATCAGAACTGTGCTTTGATTCTTGTTAGTCCGTCTTGCAATGAGTAAAGCTGCTTTTATCCATAAATATTGAAATTCTATCATTAAATCAACTTTTTTGGAATTTACAATTTATTCAAAATTACATTTAGATTATTTGCAACCATTTTAAATTCGGTTTTAAAAAATATAAATAATCACTAATTTAGATTTTTAAAAAGAATTTTAAAAAGAATGCAAATAATCTAAATGCACAATAAAGCCCTTTATTGGAATCAGATATCTGGATACAAGAATAGAAAGCAGAGGTTTACAATATAATATGAAAAAAAAATTGTAACAAAAAATTCAGAAAATGATTATTGCTATGAGTGTTCTTGTAACGAAGAAGAATATTTAGAGTTTAATACAGATTAAACTATTTATGGTTTCTGAGGGTTTAACATAGATAATTGTAATGTAGACTATTGATATTTCAACACTAAAATTAAATGATTCTTTGAAAATGACATAAAAATCAGGATTAATGTTTTGTGGTGAAGTTGACAGATATCAAAACCACATGGG
Source organism: Thereuonema tuberculata (assembly GCA_023159025.1). Classification (NCBI taxonomy): domain Eukaryota; kingdom Metazoa; phylum Arthropoda; class Chilopoda; order Scutigeromorpha; family Scutigeridae; genus Thereuonema; species Thereuonema tuberculata. The sequence goes on from JAFIDM010012231.1 coordinate 94,077,880, forward strand.
GAATCAGAACGAATAAAACCACGAGACATTTTCAATGAGACTTTAGAACAGCTAGTTTCGTTCTTATAAGTATTCGTCAGTTAGAGGTATCCTATTTCTAAAATTTGGCCAAATTAAGAATCAAACAGACACACACACAGAAGTTACACATATCGGCATCCCATAACAACCCACAAAAAAAAAAAAACACCTCAGATATTGGAAGATGTCTTGATTTGAATTAAGAATTGCTCCTTTTTCCTCTTCTTTCCATCTGTTTAATAATGGCTGAATATAGATAACGATCTGACTATATATCGCGACAACCTAGGAAAGTAGCATTGGAACTATTTGGGAACTACTTCCTTACAGTTGCAATGCTATCTAATTGGACCAGATCACCCGAATAAGAAAAGCTTGTATCCTTGCGCCGACGAATGATTTATTACTTAAATTAAAGAATGAAAAACGAGATTACTGCGATATTTCTAAATTCACCATCAGCCTAAAATCAACTTTTTAATATTTTCATTGCTGAAATACTTCATCACAACTTTGTAAATATACAAAATTTACGATGATTTTAATTTCATATTAACTTCAAAGTTTAATCAACATCAATTAAATATTGATTTTTTTCTCTCTGTGTGTGGGTGGGTGTTTTTTTTTTTCTTTTTCTTAGTTTGATTTTAGTCATTTTTTTTTATTAACCGATAAATAATAAGTGAATACATTTTGATTGGAATAATTTTGCATGTATTTAGTTTTTAATATTTTACAATTGCTTTTTTTAATTGTTATTATTGTCTGTTCTGTCGTGATTTAGAAAGGAGAAAAAAAAGAAATGTTATTTTTTTTGTTCAAGGATTTGCTAAAATAATTTTATTATTTTAAATCCTACGCGAGGAACGAATTGATTACTCTTTCTCATTATTTGTTAGCGCTGACAAGGACTGTTTGTTTGTCTGTTTGCTTTTTTTTTCCAAACAAATTTTTACTCCATCTTCTCAATTCTGCTAAGTTCTTCTTCAGAACCATAATTACAAATTTATAATCAAACTTTCCAAAGGTTGATCAACGAAATCATCAATTCGTATTTTACTTTTGGAATGACCTGCGTTAATCCAGGTTTCATCCAGGTAATAAATGCATCTGCCTTCTCGATATTGCTTAATTGTCCTTAAATATCGTCGTCTCCATAAAATGATATCTTTCGATCAATCAATGCAGGATACGGGCATCGTCTGCAGTATGTAAACCGATCATTACTTTGAGCAACAGTTGTAATGTTCTCAAAGTAAAATTACGCAAATCATCATTATTTTCTGAAGGACTTCAGCAACACTTGCGATTTCATTTTTTCTCCATTTTTATTCATGTATCTTTCATCGGATGCACGATAGATCAAACTATCAAATGTCTGTAGTCTTGACCGCTATGAGCCCGTCCTCGTTCGGTCGTGAATCGAAGAAAGCAATTAAATCGCTGTTTTTCCTTTCGGTCCTTATCCTGAAAACTGTTGATTAACTAATACATATTAAGTCATTTGTCAGTTCGATAATGATAAAGCACCGAATGATTATCTATTAGAAGTTTGCAATACGCATTCAACTCAATAAATTAGAAAAGCAAAAGCTGTCCCGAGACGAGAAACAATTCGAGCAGGAGAGAAAGCAGCCATGTTGAATCAATTAATTTTTAACATTCAAACATTAACATTATAAAATGAGACAATTATATAAAAAAATTTAATGTATGATGATGATATAAAACGTCACTCTAATATCCAATTTCGAACATAAAGTCTTTGCAAGTGTGATAAAATTTATTGATGTAAGTGTTTAGTTAAGGACGTCTTCATTTTCAGACGTTCAGTTTAGTCAGCAAGACTTGATCCGTCATTGGCAATCACACCAATAATAGAAAGGAAGATAGATCTCAACTAATAACTTATCAGTTATCTATCGTCAGTTTGTGAACTTTGTTATACTTCTGCTGATATAATCAAGATACAGGATAAATAATTATAACTTACAGGATGAAAACGCATTCCATAGTGGCAGTTTGAAAGTACAGTCGGACCTCTATTTAACGAACTTCTATTTTGCGAATTTCTCTATTTTGCGAACTTTTCTTTGGAACCAAGAACATTTTGCTAATTTCTTTGTAAAATAACCTCCAAATAGCGAAGTGCATTTTCTATTTAACGAACTTTTTCGTGGTATCTATTTTTTTTTTCTCTTTGAAATGTTTTTATTATTAATATTCCCTTAGAGGAAATGAAAGAAATGTGGATAAGGCTAAGAGAAAAAGAAGGAATTAACGATGATGTTCTGATTGATGATTATCTTTCACTTGATTTTGAAGATGAGACCTCGGAAACACTAACTGAATCGGATATTTTAGACAGTGTGAAAAATAAAAACCAAACAGCTATGAATTGCGATGAAGATGAAGATGATGAAAATGGAAATGATCATGATGCAGAAATCAAAAAAACCTCGGTATGATGAAATGCTAAAATCATTTGAAACAATCCGATGCGGATTACAATTTGAAGAAAATTCTGAAGGAGTTTTTGGTGCATTGCAAAGATGCGAGATGTACTGTGAGCGAAAACACTTTTTCAAAAAAAAAAACTCAGACAAAATTAACAGACTTTATTAGTAAAATTTAAGTTCGCAAGTGTTAATGTATGCTTTATGTCGTTAAAATCATTACTTTTTTTAATAATATTTACTGTTTATGTATTTTAAATCTTTATGTAGCTTAAAGTAATTTTAAAAGGTGAATCTCTATTTAACGAATTTTCCATATAACGAACTTTTTTTCGGGATTTAGCGACTTCGTTAAATAGAGGTCCGACTGTAAAAAATTATAACTAACTCAAACAATAGTGTTTTTTTAATAAAAGATGAGTTCTATTACGTTACGCTTCGAATGTACAGCGGAAATACACTGAAGTAGCAAAAAAAAAAAAAAAAAAAAAAAACTGAGGCAGTCTCTTTCATTTTCAATGCATGCCAACTAAATCCCACATTCAATGATATCTTCCGGAAGTGCTTATCTCTCTAATCCATTGTCGTATAACTCTCAATATTACTTTTTAAGCGACTTTGAACGAGGCGTGATAGTAGGTGCCACATAGATGGATCACTCTATTTCGAAAAATTTGGATTTTCAGATTTAACAATTTCAAGGGTTTATGGCAACTATACAACAACATGTAAGATATCTAGCGTGCCAACCGCTGCGGCCGACGATGAACTCTAGATGATCGTGGACAGCAACGTCTGGCACGCATTGTAACATCCGACAAGTCTGCAACATTGCAGTAGATAACAGAATAATTCAATGCTATCAGCGTTCGGAGAGTACAACGTTGTCTTTTCTTCTGTGGTATACAAAAACCGACATCCGACTCATATCCCATTGCTGACCCGACTCAACAGGACTCGTGAATATCGCCACTGGACGAAAAACGACTGGACGTTTCGTGTAGCGTGGTCCGACGAGTCGCCATTCTATTTCGACAGATGGACGATGAGGCTACTCTTGTGGAGAAAACCCCACAATCCCTCATGCTAACAAGGGACAATTCAGAGACGATGACTCAGTTATGGTGTGGGAGGTTTTCAGTTGACGCGTATTAGGACCTCTGATATATCTTTAGACACACCAACCAGCGGACGGTAGGTAAAAATATTTGCACCCATTCATGTTATGCACTCACTCAGACGGAATGGCTGTCTTTCAGCAGGACAATGTGTCATCCCACAGGTCCGCAGTGACCAAATTATGGCTGGAGGAGCATTCTTCGGAGTTTGGCATCATGAGTTTGATCAGTCGTTCCCCAGCTTTGAACCCAATAGAACACACACGGAATGCTGTTTAACGTGTCATCAGTGCTAGGGTTCCACCACTAGCGAATTTTAGGGAATTATGGACCACTACTCCATTCTCCTGTTGCGTAATCCGATCGAAATGAGGACCTACGCGTTAGTAGACAGGTGGCTCAGTTTTTCTGGTACGTCAGTGTAAATATATCAACTGCTTGACTACATTTACATAGTCATAGAAAAGTATTTAACTTCATTTCGTTATTAATAGTTTATTTCTCGTAAATTTCGGCTAAAAAATTCATTGAATAGAATTACGGCAATGTAAAATTGTTCATATTTGTAAACAAAAAGTATTTTCATCGTTTATTTTTACATCTATCAATATATTCCTTCACAACTTTCAATTTTTTTTTATTTTTCTTATTGTAATATAGTGCACACTGAATTTAGAATCGAATACAGTTATATTTGAATCAAATATGATCACAATCTGCTATAATGGGACGGTATGATCTAACATAAGCATCATACAGCAATAGTTGTTTTAGTATTTGAGAGTGGACGATTCTTATACATCATCTGTCCAATTACTTTACTATGTTCTAATGCTTTTTTTCTATTCATGCTTAAGATCTCAAAATACAAATAGTCTTAGGCTGGTTTTTCTTAATAGCATTAGTGTTAACAATTGGTTTCAAATGGACTTAATGCAAGTATAGCTTATGTCTATTTGGAGAAATCCGCTTTAAAAGATTAAAAAGGAATAATTAGCTTAAGGATATTCCAAAATTTTATGGAAAAAAAAATGTTAGGATGGTAAGTTTCATTGATTTTAAATACATTTTGAATTCTTTTAGTTTTTTTTTTTTTTTATTTCTGCTACAAACAAGGTTGGGAACCTCTTCTCAGTTAATCAGAAAATCAGATAATACCAATGGATTTATCTACTATAATGTTGATTCATTATAAAATCAGAAGATAGATAGATGCTACTTATTTGATTTTATTTTTCTTATAAATGTTTTACTATAAGCAATTTAGGTTAACAGTATTATAAGAAATGCCCATCTGCTTACATGATAAAATATATTCCAACAAAAAAAAAAAGTTATAAACTTTTATATCACAAATTTCATCTTTTTCAAATATTATTTGTGGTAATTCCATTTTAAAATGTAAGATCTTTCCGTAAAATATATGACTTTTTAAATTAATTGTCTAATAACGTATGTTTTTATATCATCAAGATTAGAGTTCTTTTTTTCTGTTAAAATTCGAGAAAACTGAAAAATATTTAAGAAATGTAAAAGAAAACCATCAGTTTCTCGAGTTTGTTAAAGAACTTCTCGTAACTTTCTACTTCTCCTCATCTTCATCAACTCTTAGTAGAAATTAAATATTATAAGATTGCCATCCCTAATTGACCGCAGTCTCAAGACATAAATATAGGGTAGGGAAGGGGGTTCTCAAAGGCATTTTGACCCTTAAGCAGAACTTCGTAATTTTGATCTCCTTCGTTGTAGAGCCTGTCATTTGTAGTGGAGGTGACTGAACTGGAGGCCAAAACAGAATCAACATGGGTCTGCCACTGAACTCCTTCCTATCTCAGTGAGTTCTAGCTTTCTATTCCGATCAATACAACGAAATTCGGACATTTGGATTGTTGAATTAGATTTGGACTTTTACTTTAGAAGAAAGAAAAACAAGTTCCTAAAAGAACCAAAACGTGTTTTCTTTCTTTCTTTTTTTTCTATTTGTTATTTTAAATATGGAGACGCTCTTCTTGTCTCATGAAAGCTTGACAGAGCAAAAATCTCTGTATTTCTCAATTTTTATTTCTGCTGAAAAGAAAAATCGGAATTTGCTGTTTGCTGTAAAGGAATTAAATCTGTAATGCTACTTAAATCGACTAAATAATTTTTAATCCTTAGAATTAATTAATTACTGCATTATGATTAATTAAGTGTAATTATAAATTGATTCAGGAGACATCGATTTAAATTCATTTTTATGGGAATGTTTGTCACTTTCACTCGCTAACTTCTTCGCAAGGATGCACAGGGGTAAATTTTCAAAGACAAATTTTAAAAAGTCTTACGTTCGTAAATTTGCATGTCTATTTTCAAGAAGATCTATTCTCTAGTTCAAAAATTATTAAGGACGGATACACATAGATATTACACACAAAGACAAATCATTTTTATAAGCCTAACTTTCTTCAGGAAAGCAGGATTTAAAATCTATATCATGTGAACACTGTACATACGGCGTATATAAATTTAGATATGCTCATAATCAAAGACAAATTTTGTATGAAATCAATCTAATACATTTCCATCTAAATTTTTGAAAGTTCTAAATTATTAATATGGTATTTCCCCAAAAGAGGTCTAATTGGCTTTAACGAAACACTGGAGAAAAGGCTCCCAGTGTATCAGTAGAATTAAATTGAAGTCCGCCCAACGACCGCCTGCTTGGCATCTTAATGAAAGATCCCATGTTTAAAAAGGGATACCATTTTATAGAAGGCTGGGTAGACCCTACTAATTAATTAAGAATATTAATGTGGGAGAAAAATCGAGGATCGGACTGGTTGCTCCAGTCTGCAGCCAGATTCCTTACTACCTGAGGTTCTTTTTTAATTCATTATTGCTTCAATGAATTAAAATTGTAATAATAATCCAAATTGAAAATTGTGTTTTGTTATTTTTATTGTGTAGGTGTTCTGTGACAATTATCTACGATTGCGAAATTACGGAATTCTTAATCTCCACAAGGTCTTCTGAACCTATCAAAATCAGACGACAAGTGTCCTTCTTCAAATCCTTTTTTTTTCCATTCCTTGAACCTCAGGAGGCATAAAAAGACAACCGTGACGGTTTTTCCTGTTAGTTTGAAATGTTTGATTGCTGCCAAGATTTTTTTATCTCTAGTAAAATGAAAGAAACTGGAGTCCTAGTAATATTCTCAGTGAGATCCAAGCCTTTCCTTACCCTCTCAGCTATTTCTCAATTGGGAAAATCTGCCTGATGTATCCTAATAAGAATGAAACAGCTGTCCCAGATTCCCATTTTCATTTTCTTCATTTCGTTCAAATCTAGATTTCGTTTTATGTTTTCTGGAAAATTCTTTCGTTTTAACTTTGAATATTTTATGATATAATAATTTTATTATAAATTAATATGAGTAAAATAATATTATTTTGTCCTATTTTAGTTTTTTTCTTGTTAAAGAAAGAAAGAAAGAATGGCATTCTTCATTAAGAGTTCGTATAAAAGGATATTTAAATTAAATTCATATTTTTTTTTCTTTAGGTGGTTGCTGGAATTCAGTATTTCTTCAACCTTCATCTGACTTATCGACCTCTTTGGTCCTCCCAGTGTAGGCGAGAATTAAACCGGCTACCACCAGTACAGGTAAGAAATGCCTTCTTATTCATTGCACTACAATTCTTTTTGCTTTTCCATCGATAGGACCAAAACCATAAGTCAGCAACTCCTATTAAGGTTTGAATATAAGAAAGAGAACAGGAAATATTTTGGACTTGAAAAACCATTCGACGAGAAAATGAACTCAAAACCACGTTCTTCAAATTCCATCTAAATTATCCTTGTTCCATCTCTATAGATATACTGCGGTTCTTGTTAGTTAGCTGGGAATTTCCTAATGCTACTAATATTTCGACTGAATATATTTATACTTACCGGTTTTCATAATGAAACGGATATATCCGTTATCTGTTCATACTCAAGAGAATCTATTTTATGCTGGGCGAACACGTACCAATATGCGGCAATATTGGTGGACAATATTGGTCATTATTGATATTGTCAGTTGGTATTGTGCGCGAACACACTGGTTTTCCTTTACGAGTATTGGCCTGGTTAAGGCGTTGCTCACTAGGGAGAGCTAGAGAGCGCGTGTTTCCGTACAGAATTGCTATAGTATTAAACGCCGTCCCTCTGTAGAAATCAATGAGAAGTCTTTCCTGATCAATTGACCCAATGCTGTTGTTTGAATTATCTTTTTTGGGCCGACCCATTTTGCTGATTTGAAGCCTTGTTTCTCAAACAAAATGGCCGGCGTGAGTGAGTGATTTTCCGATTTTCAAAGTCCCGCCTTCCTTCTACGTCATCATTGTCACGTGATTTCATCCGTTCATGTGATTCGCTCGCTCACCAGCAATATTTCTCGCCAACTAAAATTGTTCCTTTTTTTCCGACAATCGCCAATGGGCAATATTGGGGAATATTGTTATTTTTATTGCTGGAAACGGTTGGTAACAATGAAAATGACCAATATTGTCCATCAATATTGCCGCATATTGGTACGTGTTCGCCCAGCATTAGATGAAACAGCTGATAGCTGTAGATGGAATAGAAGTTCCACAATCAATTTAATAGCAGCTTTAACTTAAGAGATTCTCTGAGACATTCTGAGTTCTATTGAGGCCACTGAATAGTGGCTCGTCAATCTTTAAAAAAAAAAGTAGAATGAAATTCCTGTCCAATAAATTGGGTTTAGATCTGTCGTCTTTCAAAAATAATGTCCACAATCGCCAAGAACTCTCTTACAAGTAAACTAAGGCAGGTGGATAGATTAGCTCATAAACATTAGGTCTTTTGAATTCTTGGTTACGGCATGTGGACCTTGATAGAGCATTAACAATCCGTATATTAGAAATGAGATTTACATTTATTTTTACTTCAAAAATATCTGTGCTCTTGTTTGCCGTGAGAAATATTAAAATTATCATTTTGATTCTTCACAGATCAAAAAAAAAAAAGATCTCAGATAATTCACAGGAAGCATGTTAATGACTTATTCATATATACTGTATCATCATTGGCATGTATTAATTTTTCTAGAGATAATAAACTGTAAGTATTATCATCACTTAGAAATTCTTCCCAATCAATCATGTTCTCCAACGATCTCCGAAGATTTTATGACGGAAAAACTTGAAGATAATATTATAAGGTTTAAAGCAAAAATGAGATAATGTTACACATTGTAATATATATGTATAACGACAGGATCAATCAAACGAGGTTGGGTTCTGAAATCGTTCACGCCACTCACAGCTTACCTCTGGATATGATGAAATACATCTTCTAAGAGTTAAAGCCTAGAAATACACAGAACCGAGTAATTAGTGTCATGTCTGTTATATAAAAGTGCTTTTCAATAAATATGCTTTCCTGATCGCCAGTGAGAGTTTATATATAAATAAAACTGTAAACAGTAGAACCTCGATTAAGCGAAGTGGTCGGGACCGGACCTTCGTCGGTAAATCGAAAATTCCGGATAAAAGAGAGCACTTAAAAATGGCCGTCAGGAGACCGCAAAAATTTTAACACTCGATTTTAAAATGTACACACGTACAAAATAACTAAATGTGACGTTTTTAATTATATTACTGAAATTATAAACAATAAATTTATTCCATAGATGTCACACAAGTCAGAAAATACAATGTAAATGTTTATATGACATACGATACATACTACTTTACATTGGCTTAAACGGAAGTTTGCTCTGCCGTAAGCATGACTGACGTCGTTTAGCCGCTCTGTCCTGAAGTTGTTTCAGTAGCATAAGTTCTGTAGAATCAGAGTCAGTCTGTTGCTCCAACCACATCAGTCCTTTAGCAAAACATTCAAAAGCATCGGAGTTGCTTATTTTAGAAGTTTCGATCACCTCACCTTCATCACTTTCGCTGTTATCGTTATCGCTATTGCGTTTTCGTTTAGTGGGCTCCATGGCATAAATGAAAGTCCTACATTTTGGTAAGCCAACGCTTCTGAGTCGGACAGAAAGTAGCCAATAGAAAGGCAGAAGGCAGATGGTCTTGGAGACGAATGGAATTTCCGGCAAAGGGGGTCAATGGAATGGAATTTCCGACAGGAGGGGAGGGTTCCGGGGGGGGGGGGAAGAAAGATATCTTATCTGATATCGGTAAGAGATGCCTGCAGTAGGTATAGCTACCGCCGAAGGTGACCTTGAAGTGATATTGTTTATTTAACAAAAAAAAAAAACCTAAGGAAACCGACGTTGGCTAAACGAGGTTCCGGTTAAAAGAGTTTCAGATAATCGAGGTTCTACTGTACATCTTTCTTTGTTTATGCCAAAAAATTTGTTGAACGCACATGATGAATGAAACAAAAAAGATTATTAAACATTCTGTTATTTTTACCATCATTTTCTTTGCACTTTTTGTCAAATCTGTGTAAGACGTTTATTATAAACATTCTCCTGAAATTCCTTATTTCGGAGTCAAAGTTCTACACGAACACTTTGCTTGAGCTCATCGTTTTCCTCAGATAATAATCAGGATACCATATCTGGCTTATGAGAAGGTTGAGAAAGAACAGTCCATCCATCCATTTCCTCCTAGGTGTCGGGCGTTGTCAAGGACATAAAGAATCTGCTCATTAACGTTCCTATCATGTCAAAAACTAAGGCTGTGTTTTTTCAACTTTTGCAGTGCTTCAAATATTTAAAATTAAATTGAGCCTCAAAACATTGTCGCGGTAAGTTTATCTATAAAAGACTGTCTTTTGAATTTGCTCATTTGTGATTTTTGCTGACGATGTCCATGAACTATCTCTTTGTCTCAGTATGGTAATAGTGAACCTCGATTTCTGAATCTACACTGAAGCAAGATGCTGCATCAAGAAATAGCAAAAGTGAAAAGAAAATGATGATATTTATGAAATATGGGGATGTGCATGGGTTATATTTGCCGAAGAAAAAGCAAAACAAAACAACAGCATACTTTCGTACCACTCCTAGAGCGTAGATAATACGAGGGAAGTTCTGTTTTTGTTCTTTAATTTATCAAATGTTAACTTTACAAAACATTCAATAAATCAAATCTTTTCTCTGGAAATCCACCATTTTTTTTCTTTTAATATTTTTGAAGATCCAAATAGAATTCACATAGATTCTAAATAAATTGATTTTTGTTTTCTTCAGTTTAGGCTGTTTTTTTAACCACATAGGCTTAAAGGAAATGGTTATATTCGTTAATTATTCTAAATTTGAAAGGAATTATAGCAATTTTTTAAAGTATTATTACAGAAAATTCGTACTGTAACAGTTGGAATTGGTTAAGATTTTGTTTTTCATGAGAGAACAGTGGTAAATCTTAACCATTACAGAAAATTACTCACAATCACATTTGTTCCAGTTCTTTTGATCAATTTTGAAAGATGGAGAAAATTTCGGCTGGGTGTCATTCCTGCCAGCCTCCTCCTTAAATACGCCACTGTGTGGTGTTATTAAATTGTTTTCTATAATTTAATAGGAAGATTTTACGTGTGTAACTAGATTCGAAGAAATAATTGAACAAACAAACATTGCAGATAAAATTAAATATATTTACAACACAAAGTTGAAAAATCCACTAGATTCGCCGGCGAAATCGTTCGGCCTCTTCAGGTTTTTTGTCTGCGAAACTAGTTGTGGATCTTTCAACATTTTATTGTAAATTCATTTAATTTCATCTTCAATGTGTGTTCGTTCAATTATTTTTCTGAATCGTTTTCTATCTATTTTTTCATTATTTAATACTTTTTTTTTTAAATTGCGCTTTTCATTTTTATTTTTATTAAATCCCTTATTATTAAATAGTAAACTTAAAAATGTGATTTTCTAAATTTTATGGAATTTAAGATTTACAAACTACTTTCAATAAACCAGTATTTCTTGAGCTTTATTAAATTATTTAATGCTTTTTATTATTTTATTCAATTCTTTTTATTATAAAAGATAATAATAATATTCCTTTGTTATTAATTCCTGATGAATTAATATCTCTCATCTTTTTAGGATGAATATTGTGATGTGGAAGTGGTATACCAGCCTTACCAACCCAGAGTAGCAGAATTCGCATTATTGGATTACGCCTGTTACCTAAATGTTCCAAATATTCGCCTGCAATAACATTCAACTCTTAATATCATCTACATCATTAAAACGTTCAATATTTCTCAACACTGGTTTTCTCTTGTTATTCAAATCGATGGTGGAAATAGTAATAATAATAAAAACGGTAATTTTAAAAAACTTCATGTCATTGTTTTTAATAAAGAAAACATTAAAAAAAATCAGTGTACTTTTATTATTCTGCCAACAAATTGATTCATTTTTTTTTTAAATGCAGCTGTGGGTCAAGTTGTTTTTGTACCAAATTTTAAGCCTAGAATGTTTTTGAGGACTTATAAATCGACATGAGAAAGATTTAGTGATAAAACACGGGGGTATTTATTTATTTATTTTTTTACTTTAGTACATTTTTTTACATTTAGTACATAGTAGCTTATATAGACAATTCTGATGGTGATTCTGGTGATTCAAAATAAAATTTCAAAATTCACATCCTAATGTAATTCATCCTTTTGCACTGTTTTATGCTTAAACCAGCCAGGTACCGCGCTTCGCTCCGGAACCCTTGCATATATAGCATAAATATATATATATATATATATATATATATATATATATTTATTTATTTAGCAAATTGTAGCCTGCTCCGGATAACTCAGATGTATTGCGGGTTGGCGCCACACACCTATATATCGATAAAGTAACTTTAAAGCGAAAATATAAATCCTCTTTATTCCCTATCCCGTGGGAATTTCGAAAAATCCAGCCTTATTCCTTGTCTGCATCATAAAGGGAACCTCTGTGCAACATTTCAGCTTTCTAGGTCCAAGGGTTTGGGCTGGGCGTTGATGACTCAGTCAGTGAGTGAGTCAGAACTTTACTTTTTATATATGTAGATGTGACTTTGAAGACTGAAGAAATTTTAGAAGAATATATATTTTAAAAAAAGATCACTAGAATAATAAAAAAACAACAACAATTAATTTGAGATTTAATAAACATATAAAGAGCAAGTGATGACTGTATATCATTCATCTTACGGGGCATCGGTTCTGGCATTTTCTAAACTGTAAGTCTAATATTAATTCAAATGTAAGATGATGATGTATCCAATTCACACAATATAGGTTTTAGTAACACATACTGTTTAAGAAGATGTGTGTTTTGTTAAGGATTATTTTCTGTCGTCAAAACCGAAGTAAGTCACTATGTTCTTTCAATATTGAATGAATGCGAACTGTAGGCTACACTAATAGCGTCAATTGAAGTAAATTGGCATCAATAAACATTTACTGGAATATTAAACGCAAGTTAATGTTTCCATTTTTTATATATTTATTCATTTTTTTTCAAGAAAGTAGTTTTTTTTTATTAATTTACAACAAAACTATGATTACTATTTTCTTGAATCATTGTTATTAATTACAAAGTAAAGAAATAATATTCGTAAGTATTTTATTATTTTCTTGTTCATTTTACTAGAAAACTAATAAGAATTGTCCTAGTTGCATTTAATGAGAAATTGCAGAATTGTTCAGGAAATTGCCTATTAACTATGGAAATTGTGAAAAAATTAATGCTGCTATTGCAGGAATACTTTTCACGTATTTACTACCATGACCTATAATTCAATTATCGAGAAATTCGATTATTCTCGTCAAAGGTAACTCATTTTTAGCGACCCATTTGAGAGCTATTATAATAACGACCCAATCGGTAGCTATTGCCTTTGTACTGTCCGTCCGTCCGTGTCTGTCCACCCCTAACTCCCGAACGGAAGGTCGGATCGACAAACGGATTTCATCATTGTGTTCAGAGGCCCAAACACCGTAGGAATGGGGTATTTTCAGGATCAACGCCCCACCCCCCATATTCGAGATATTTGGAATTATTTTCATAGGATTTCCGCTATTAGCTTAAATATTAGAAATGCAACCATCTCATTTCAGTTGTAAGCTATAGCTTGATGGGTAAGATTTCGGACTCCTATACTGAAGGTTGTCGTTCGAATCCGTATGACTACTTCTTATTTTCTTACCGTTTTTTTTTTTTTTTTTTTTTTCCTTTCGTTATTCTTTTATTATTATTTTTATTTTATTATTATGGGTCGTCTTTAATTTATGCTTCAGCAAAAAATTATATTCACTTAATTATATTATTTAATAATAATTATATTATTTCATGAACTGAATGTAAACTAACACATAGACTATAGTTATATTGTATAATCGAAATCACTTGATGTCATTTCACAAGATCTACTCGACGTAGTTTTTCCATCAAACAATATAAAGTAAATTCATTATTCGTCTACGCTCACTCCCATAGAGTGAGTATGGCTCACTCCATATCGTTTTAGTTTGACTTCGAAATAAAAAGGCGGCGCTTCTGTTATCTTCATCAATCCAGGTTACCTTCAGCTAGTGTTATTATATTTTAATTTAAACCATCTAAGTCTTTCTCTTGTAAATGTTGGAAATGCCATCTAAAACAATTTCTATAATCTTTAGTCCATCCCAGCTTTAATCTGAAATTATTCTCGTGGAACCAGTTAAAATAAATGGACTTTTTTTCTTTAGTATAAAGTGGATTCATTTCTGTTCACTTCAAAATATAAGTGCGAGTGAAAATTCTTTAGTTCGTTATAAACAAAAAAAAGACGCCATTTTATTTATTTTTTATTCATTTGATATTTGTAGCATACGACTATTTTCTATATTATTGTTATTACATATAATATTGTCACTTTTCTGAAGTTTCAAGCAATATGGTTACGAAAACAACTGGTTCTCAGATGGAAATCTTTAAAAAGTCACATTGTAAAAATAAGGTAATTTCATTTCGAGCTTTTTTTTTTTTGTCACAAGACAAATGCCTCTCGTGGCAAATGTAAAAGCTATCCGAGGAATTGTTATCCAAGCAATTTTATTGTATATTTATTTTATGAGAGGTATCTCTGTTTTATCAGTGTTTATTCTTTCCCTCATCTGCCTTTGAACGCTAGGTGGCCTTGGCTGAGACTAACAAGTTGGAAACAGCTGTCATACGATTCAATTGGGCTCAAAACAGTTGTACTTCTGCTAATTATTGCTTATAGAAAGAAATTTTATAAATAATCTAGAATTTATATTTTTCAATTTTAGTATACACTACCCTATAGTAATGGACCGGACACCTGCATATTTACATAAAATCAGGCGAGATCGTCAAAGTGCATGTGCGCACGTGATCAATGAGTTTCAACAGGCATCAGGGGTTACATTGCGGAATACATCACAATCACAATACATTGCGGAAGGAATTGCACTCCCTTAAAATCCACAAACCACACATCTCACCATTCAACAGAACCGCCAGACTCAAGTGGTATTTGCAAAGTCGCAACTGAACTGTAGAGCAGTGGAAAACAGTTTTATGGAGTGTAACGTGCCTCTCTTCCAGTCGGATGGACGTGTTTGAGTGTGGCGAATGCCGAGCGAACGTCTTTTACCCGAGTGCATCGTTCCAACTGTGAAGTTCGGTGGTGGGGGAATCATGCTGTGGGGGTGATTCTCATAGTATGGCCTGGGACCATTGCTTGTTGTTGCGGGAATCTTGAACTCCGAAGGCTACAAAGACATTTTGGATAATCTGGTTGTTCCTACTCTCTGGCAAATGCTTGGAAATGACGATAGTTACTTTCAGGATGACAATGCTCCATGCCCTGTTTCAGCCTCTGTCCAGCAGTGGTATACAGAGATGGCTGTAAAGCGGCTTCCATGGCCTGCTCAGAGTCCCGACCTAAACCTATCGAACATTTATGGGACGAGTTAGAGCATCGATTGAGGGCCAGAAGACCACGTCCGACATCTATAGCTGCACTGGCCATGTTCTTGAAGCAGGAATGGACATAAAAACCCTTAGCTCTGTATCAAAACTTTGTGGAAAGCATGCCCCACAGGGTGGCTAATGTAATTTCAGCACGTGGGTGCCCATCCCACTCTTAAATCAGTTACACTTTCACATGTTTCCAATAAAGCGCACTGTCCGGTCCATTAGTGTAGGGTAGTGTACTTTCCTATGATAGTGAGATTCATAAAACCAAGACAGTCTATGTTTGTATTGTACTCCGTCAAAAGCTGTTGAACTTGATCAATAGATATTTTTGAAACTTGGCAGGAAACTTTTAAAGGCAAGGGACGTCTGAACTTTTGATTTGCAAATTTTCCGTGTGGGTCTCTGATGACAAAGGAGAATGGGCAGATCTGCCTCACCCCTGTATAGCAATAAGATATATACATAAGGAAAGATCTCCACCAATAGAACATTTTTTATCATTACGACTTGTCTCAATTATTAGTCCGTTCGGAGTTATATACGTCTAGATATGAATTTTTGAGTCATTGATTCTGGTGAAAGTGGGTGCAGGAAAGCCAACCACCTACAGGCGGGGGGTGCTTGGCTTCCCTGCGTTCTCCACAATCAATCAATCACACTGTTAATAATTATTGTACGTAATTAATAATTAACATTATCATTTATTTCAAATAAATAATAATTATTTACATGTCATAAATGAAAATAATATTTACTGTTACTGAAAATAATTTTAAATGATAATTAATTAATATATCCCGGAAGTAAGAGGTCAACGAGATAAGTCATATTTAGACGTATATAACTCCGAACGGACTAATAATTGAGACGAGTCATAATAATAACATATGTTCTATGTAAAGAGATCTTTCTATAGGTATATATCTTATCACTATACAGGGTGGGGCAAATTCCCATACGGTTTGCCCATTCTCCTTTGTACGTAAAGATGGTAAAAATTTCTATAGAAAAAAAGTTAGACACTAAACATTGAATATCGATGACTATCAATTCTTATTAAACCCTTTACTAATCCTCATGACAAAGAATTAAACACTGAGAATTTCCTTTATTTTTTTTTTCAGAAAACAGGGAATTTTTTACTGTTTGTATAAGGCAGACGTAACTGAAAACAAACTCATATTTTTTGATATATACTATTTTCAAAACTTTAAAAAAACAAGGAAAAAAAAAACCCCACATTTTATGGAAAATAAGTTTAAGGAAGTTCTTGTTTCTATTTCATTTAAGAATATGTTTTAAATGTAGCGAGATTGTACGAGAATGGCTTACGCTAATTTGTATTTTTTTTTTTAAGAGCTATAGATTAATCCCAGTAACGATTTACAGTCATAAATCACTTTTGCACAATGCTTCTCATTAGTTAACTGCTAATTAATGAAGTACCATTCCACTACAAAGAAATCTGAAACATTGTTCGGGAATGAAAACTTTAAAAAATATGAAAAAAAATCATAGTGTAGAGATGATGTAGCAATTTTACACATTTACATCTGAACTTGACTTTGAGCGTTCAGTTGCTTTTCAATGGTAATATGATATTTAAATTTTAAGTAGCAAATTAAGAAATTGAAACTTAAATGAGTAAATCTGTTTTTTTATCCAATATTCAGTCATTTTATTTCGGATTATAAAAAATGAATCTGTCTCCTCTCCAAAATCTTTGAAGTGGACCGAATAAATATACGAGTTTTCAGTTTTCCTCAAGTTACCGAGAAGAAATATTGAACAATATTGGGTGGAATAGAATGTTTTCTCATTACCTTTTATAGTTTTTTTTTTTTAATGTTAATTAACATCCTCCTTCAGATTTAAATGAAATAAATGAAATGTTGAAATACAAACAAAGCACTGGTTGAAAAATCAATACACATTCTTTCGTTATTACATTTGCATTTCACTCAGTGATATTTTGGACTAAATCCTCTTTAATACATTTTCATTAAGAAACTCTGATGAAATCGTGATATTTAATATAATATTATTTGAAAACATAACAAACAAACAAAAACCTGGTAAACATTTGACGCTTTTATTTAATCATTTCTGAAGAAATGTCAAAGATTTGTCACATTTTTACCAAACAAAATGCTCAAATAAATGATAAATTATTTCATTAAATTGTTAGCAGACTACTCAGTGTTACCATGTGATTAATGTATTAATATCTGGGAATAGCTAGATTAGTAAAAAAAGAAAAGAAAGCCCGCAACTTAAGTTGAAAAAAGGGGAAATAAGCCTGAAATTCTAAAACGTTGTTATTGAATTGAAGGATTGATTAATAGGTATTCAGATATTTTTGTTGATGGAACCTGGGAGATCTTGTCTCTACGAACGAATCATTTGACGTCATACAAACACGTCAACTGTTGAACCTCAGCCACGGGGTTCAGCCACGGATGAGACCAAATCGTTACTTCACAAGTTTGAGTCTAAAAATAGAGAATCAAAACGACATACATTATAAGGAAATCCTTTATTTTGAAAGGAAAAGAGTTACCATTTTTAAAAAAAAATCTAGCAGAAATATTGAAGTATTTTATGATTATGTTCTTATATTTGTATTGTATTTTGTTCTTGTATTAACGGTATACGTTCAATGCTTAGTTTTTTGAAAATAGTTTTTTAATTACATGTAAATCTGCTGAAAGTACTAGTGCATACGAGTTGGAAATCAATGGAAATACCCTGTCATATAATTCGTAATATTCTGATTCGCATCAGAATTCAGTTTTTAAATTATACAGTTCACTCATCAGCTGCTACTAATGATTTTTGCTTTTCTGATAGTCCTACAGCAAAAAAATATGACTTGAAAGAGATAAGTCTGGGCCACCCGTTTGGTCAATTGTTCTCGTCCGCTGTGGATGTTGGAATATCAAATTTGGTCTTTCTTAGCGTTCAACTTTTCTCTCTTCTGTACTGTCCTTTTCCCATCCGTAGATTTGCAAGGTCAAAACTGTTCTTCTCTTTATGGCAACGTGCATTTAGTTTCCCTTGCCTTTAATATGCAACCACCATTGCATGTATCATCATAACCAAGAAGAGAGCAAAGATATTTCAATATAATCAAGATGAGGAACCCTGAGATCAACCCATAAAATACTATCATAAATCATTATCATTTCCAACATCGAAGGAACTAAAAATGTTCTTACCATAAATATCAAGTGTACACTTGGCGTTTTATGTCAGATATGAGTATTGAATTATGATGTAGTTCTTACAGATCGTCCATCTTCCACCGCAACTAGGATTTGTTAATTCCTGTAATTACAAATTAAACCATCCACACAAACGGTCAGGAGGCATAATTTTCAACAAAACTAAAGGAATTTGGGGAAAAAAATGCACTACAAGTAATGACTTTTGAATTAAATGATAAGAATTGGATCGTGATTTCCTATCTTTTTCACATTTTGGAATTTGTAAAATACTATTTGTGTGCAATCTCGATGTTCTTGCCTGGATAAAGTAAGCCAGATCTATCAATGATTGAAACATTGTACTTAAACTTAACCTCTTATTAACAATTAGTTTTGTTTTTGAATTTAATTTGAATATTAGAATTTTTCTTTTAGAAAAAGGCAGCTTCTGATAAAGAAAGTATTTAATAATTCTTGTTTCACTATTGGGTTATCCAAAGGGGGAACCTTTTTGTCATTGGACTTCAGTTGAGCCACAAGCAACAGAGCCTTGTATATACATATGGTATTACAATATTATCGTTAGTTCACGAAAGGTTTAAAAAGATTTCGTTATAATGAAGTAAATATCAATTTTTAAAGAACGCGTCTAGAATTATAACATGGGGATGTGTAGAAAAATTACTATTCGTTTCGAGAAAAAAAGTAAGTTTCAAGACATGTCTTCGAAATAGAAATATTTCAAAATTATTTCAATCGATTTTGTAAATAACCTGCCCAAGAAGTTTTCACCTCTGACTATAACCACCTCGGATTGCGAGTGTCAATTGATTTATAATCCTTGTCTGTTCTTTTGTAAGTTTCGTAACTTACTAAAATACACTTGAATTTGAAATTGAATGCGAAAGGCCACATTGAGTATCACAAAAGGCAGTAGCTACCCGGGTAGACCCTAGGACCCGTTTGGGGGAGAAAGGAACGTGGAAAAATCCCCGCCCTCTGCCGATGACCACAAGAAATTTTGAAGAAAAAATATATGTACATTGTACAATAACTAAGTGGTTCAGGAATAAAAAAAATGATAAATAAATATCTTTAGCTCGTAATCATCTGCGTACACTTATATCTTAATAAGTACCCTAAGTACCAAAAAGGGATTTTATATTTTGAAAGCTATATTAAAGGATGTAATACAATACCATATTTTGAATGATTTTATCTTTTACAGTGCGCTTTTCATTTTCATTTACTATTGAATAGGTAATCGCAATTATTGACAAAATTAAAAACAAAAAATAAAATCAGCTTTCGGCATAAAACATTATTTGCAATAACTGTTTAATGCTGTAGTGCCAGGAAAAAAAAAACAGCAAATTTTTCGTATTTGATTCTAATCTTGTTCCAATCTATTACATGGATTCAACTGAAAATTTTAATATATTCTTTAAATCAGTTGTCAAATTAATGCTTTTAATTGAAATGATAAGCTTTGGGTTTCACATTTTTCAAAAAAGTCCACACACTTAACATGTGCAGGTTTTACGACAAAATGAAGACTAAATAATTGGTAAATTTAAATTAATCAAAAACAAGACATTCACTTTTAATTATGAAGCAAGAAGAGGCAACAATAAGTCGTTAACAATTGAGATTTCAACGTTATTTAATCGTTTACCTGTTTGGAGAAAGGAGAAGATCGGCACTGGGTGGTATTAGAAGATTCGACGGAAATTCTCAAAGTAAGATGATAAACAGGACCCGCTCTCATCTGAAATTTAAAAAAGAAACTAATTAACATATAAAGCTTAAAAAAATAATAAACATCAGCCTAAATTATTATAAGTATGGTTATTATAAGTAAGCTATCTCAAAGAATGGCCAGGATCTTGACGAACAATCTGATTGGGGTGAGGGGGTGGAAATATATTATAGAGGAAAAAAAATCAATAAATATCCCTAATAAAAAAAAAACAACACACGAATATATATGCATTTATATGTATTGACTGTCATACAGTGGATAGCATATCTGTATTTGAGAATTTAACTAATTTATTCATAATTTTGGATTCCTATGTTAATTTTTAAAAATTATTTTGCTAAATGAGGGCACTTTTTCTTTTTCTTTCTATGTTCTCTTTCTCTTCTTAGGCCGTTTATTGCCATTGTTAATTCTTCTGGTTGGTCTAGAAGGTTTTTTATCAATTATAACCACGCCCTTTAGATAAAATAGAATAAAAACTTCATTGCAATGAACTGTAATCTCTTGAACGTTCTTTAACGTGCAGAGTAAACTTATAGAGAATAAATGGAAAACACCCACAAATTAAAATTACTAGTATATTTTAGAACATATAATTGTCATACATCATTTTACTTTGTTTTGTTTTTTTATTATTATTGTTTTATTTAACTTTTGTTCTCCCTGAATGTCTATTATATCTATTCTTTCTTATCAATTAAAGAGAAAACACTACTAAAGATATCCAATAATAGCTTATTTTTATCTTTATTTTATTTTTATTCTATTTTTATTTTCTATTCTATTTTATTTTAACTTTATTTCTATTTTTATGTTATTTTTTTATTTATTTTTATTTTTTATTTGAATTTTTATTTTTATTTTTAAGTTTTATTTTTATCATTATCTTATTTAGCTCTTGTTCTCACAAGTGTCAACAATAAATAAGAAACATAGCTGACCACTGGTTTCCTGAAAATCCAGTTACATTAGGTACACTTCTACCAAACCTTCAACAGCTTTAACATTCAATGTTAATGAACGGTGGTTTCGCTTCATACGCTACTCAACGATTCAGTGAATTTAGCTTCACATGATACTGCTATCAGAAAGTGGAGGACTCTATAAATAATAATAACTTACCGTTAAAACTGCAATGAAAGAGATTAGAGAGTAACATGAAAAGAACGTTACATCTAATATACATTGTTGTTGATTTATTATATGTAAGACACTGGAAATAAAAAGTAGAGCTACGTGCCCTTGATTACAATCTTTTACCTGTGTAGTTCCTCGCAGAAGTTCGGACTGCACTGAATCGCAGCTGCTCAATTTTCCGCTTTCCGTCTTCCGACGTTGTATTTCTTTGGTCGCAAATTCTACCGCTTTCTTCACATCTTCCCTTTGCAGATCTTCGATTTCCTCTACGGGAAGTGAAACAGCAAAGGAAAGGAAAAGGAGGAAAACAATGATCAAAGTCTTCTTCATTACAACTATCTTGGAACACTGAAAAGGAATAGACACGTTTCTTTAAGAACAAACTGGATTTGTTAGTGACTTTTCAGCCTTTTCAATCTCTGTAGTTATTCACTTATTTAAAGTTACTGTAGCGATTTCCCATTGCCTTCCACAAGGACTATTAGGATAGAAGAAACACAAAATAAAGAATCTTTATCTTTTATGGAAATAAACTTTACAATTATTCTCTTTAGAATAACAATAACATTATTTTTAAATAAAGGCATTTTATTTTAAAAAGTTTTAACTTAAATAAGAAACCCATCATTGAAACGTTCTTAAGCAAATGTTCAAAAGCATAGTTTCTTTTTAATTTTCAATTTTAAACTTCGTGATTCGTACAAAGAGCCATAGGTATTGTTTAGTAAACAAAATATACAAGCCCACGATTATTAAGGAATCCCTTGATAAATTCATCAAATAATAGTTAAGGTTTGTTAAGTAAGTTTTATCAATTTTCTGGTAAAATACTTAAAAAGACATTCTATAGACTATACAAATGAAGCTAAACAATTTTAATTACTTGTACTATAGCTTTATCTTAATTATTATAAGAGATTTTGCAAAAGCAAAAGGCAGAAAGAAAAATTTTAATTAACTACAAAGTTTCAACTACTTAAATTAATTTTCTAATTATACTAAGATTTTTGCTTAATAAACAACAGTCATTACATTCTGACAACACAGTCGTAAAGTATACACGTGCAATTGGTATTAGGGGTCGTCCATTAATTACGTGAGGTCAAAAGGGGGAGGGGGGGTCAACGAAAATCTCACGTCAGCTTTTTCATTCAGAGAATATACGTATAATAATAGATTACAACATTTTGTAATATTGACTTTTTGAACTTTCTTGATTTTTTGACTTTTTGAAATCTCACGTATTGGGGGAGGGGGGGAGTCCCACCACATCTCACCAAGGGGGAGGGGGGGGGAGTCAAATTTTTTAAAAAATCACCTCACGTAATTAATGGACGGCGCCTTATTAACAACAACACATTTAGATTCATTATAAACCTTGGAAGTAAAAAATAATTAGAATTCATGTCTATAATGGAATAATTTATAAAAGCTCAGTCTGATTTTAGGAATTTGAATAAAGTTTATCTATCTATTTTTACAGGCAGGAATGTTTGCAATTTTAATTAAAATAAGTTTTAATCAGCACAACACAAAATAACTTTAAAAAAAAAAATAACAAACCAAATTGAAAAATGCGTCGCAGTATTTGATAAGCCAAATTTTCAAACTAATTTAGTTATTATAGTAAAAGACATCAACATGTTTCGATGATAGACATCCAAAATATGAAATCAAATACAATTTAAGCCTCGTAAGGAAACGTTCCATTTCCATAATCGAAAGATTTTTCATAAAAAATCAAAATTTAAAAAAATAAAACAAACAAACAAAAACGCTGCAACAATGAAATATTTATTTTTGTTGTAATATTTTGAAGTTGGTGAACCTTTATAAAATTGAATTGTTGGAAAATGAAGATCATTATGAAACATGATCTTACTACATTCTGCAATTGTTCGACGTATATAATCACCTCTGAAATGGAGATATTTACATAACATTCTACATTAATTTATAAAGATTATCTATATTTTAGAATATAAATGCTATTTAATAAAAAAAATTAAGGTTTATTCAGTTTTGCATGAGGGCAGATATAAAACCTTTTTTTTGCAAAATGTTCTACTTGAATATATAGAAATTCCTAATATCTTTGTTTCTTACATTGTATCTCTAAAATACCTTGAATTTGATTTATCTTTCTAATTCTGAACTCCCCATTTACCTGCAAACCAATAAACTTAACCTTATTACATTGATTTACTTTCATTTTCAGAGTATATAAAAAAATATATATTATAATTCTGTCTGTTAATCTTTTATAATAAACTGCTTATTTATAATTAATAATAATAAATAATTACAATAAACAAATAAATACAATTAATACAATAAACGAAAAACTGAATTAATCAATGAAAAGCCACAGGAGAATTTCTTACCTAATTTACGGCTTCTTATTGCGAAGAAAATCAGCGTCATTCAAATCAGGCCACTCGTCCGGAAGCCAAAGAACCCTAAAAGCGAACATTATGTCTACGTAACAGAGGTCACTTGAACGATACCCTAGAGCAAACGAAGGAAGAAGAAGATAAGTGAAAATGTGGGTCTCATATACATACCACAAGTAGTAGTTCGTATTTTTTTAAATCTCTCTCAAGTTTATTTTATATAAATTAATTCTATAAAAATCATTTGTTTTCATTTCACGTTTAATTATTTTTTTCTAGTGAATTGGTTACAATCACGAAAAGAGTTTCGTAAGAAATACACACAAACAGACGATAAAGAAAATTAAAAGCTTACAGAACTAAAATAAAAAGACCAATAGTTAGGAAGGTTTATTTGTCTAAGTTTGATTTTTTTTCTATTATTATTATTTTTTTTTATTATTATTTATTTTGTATTTCGTTATGATTATAGCAATTAACTGCTTTTCTAGGCAAAGAATTAAAGTGGAAAAACTAACAAATATGATTTTACAGAAAATGATTGGAGAAAATAAACGTGGAAATTTTATGTCACAATTTGAACATGTTAACATTGTCCATTCATTTCTCTTCCTTCTCTAATTAAATTGTTAAGCAGAAGAAAGTTGGAACTTTTCTTTTTATATTTACTCTGTTCCTTGCCCTACCCCTACCATTACCTTCTACCCTCCTTTTTTCTTTTTAACTCTTTCGAATTCAACTCGTGTAATTGATGTATGTGTGAGTTCTACGTGCAATTAATATGTTAGCGGTTTATATCAGAGGTGGTAACTGAAATGCAGTAATTATATGCGGCAGAATTTATCAGAGAGGTTTCAAAACCTCGATTTTTTTCGGATTTTCCACAGTTGCTGGACGACACACATTGCATTATGGGATTGCTAATATCACGGCCGACTTCATTTGCGTGTTGGATGGTGTTCGGGGCTGACAAAAAGTTGGCCGGACTCGTGAGTCAAAATCGGCCGACTAAGTTGGTGCAAAATCGGATGGTGTTCGCGTAGCTTTAAGCTTAATGTCAGTAAACATCCCCCAGTTTATGAAAACGATCCTGACGTGCTAGGAAGTTACACGCAAGGCTGCAAGGGGGAAAGATCACTGTCTTTTCCACAGTGTCGATCCTGACATGCTAGGAAGCCTCTCCAAGGGTCTGTGTCCTCGCTCACTCAGGTTTCCCAGGATCAGCATTCCAGGTAACATCGAGAGCGGGATGTTGTTCGTTGTGAGCAGAGTGGGGGCGGGGATGCGTCTCATGCCATTGGTCCAGTCGCTGGGCGTGTCTGGGCTGCGGAGGAGCAAAGATGGCCTCATCATCTGGTTCCAGCGTTGTCCAGTGATTGAAAATCGCCGGCAGCCGTCTAGGTGTTTCGGGTGCCGTGGTCTCATCCTCCGAGGTGGGCAAGATGAATTCCTCGTCCGCTGGCAGGTAAGGCTTCATTCGTGTCATGTGGGCTACCTCCGTCTGCTGAGGGCGAGTGGAAAGTTGGCAGATCTCGTATGTGACAGGAGACAGACGGCGGATAATGGTGTATGGGCCTCGCCAACGGTGGAGCAGTTTTGCAATGATGGCCGCATACGCATTAGACAATATCA
The DNA here is from genome assembly GCA_023159025.1 of Thereuonema tuberculata. Classification (NCBI taxonomy): domain Eukaryota; kingdom Metazoa; phylum Arthropoda; class Chilopoda; order Scutigeromorpha; family Scutigeridae; genus Thereuonema; species Thereuonema tuberculata. Next base: position 94,103,537 of record JAFIDM010012231.1, read on the forward strand.
AGGTGTGCGACACCTTCCAGACTGTATTGTCCAGCGTCATAATGCACGAACGATAGACTGGATAGTTTGGGGAGCATCTGGGTATCATAGATGATCTCGGCTGCTACGAATTGTAGGCACTCTCAACAGCACCGCTACATCAGGGAAATTGTGGAGTCTGAAGTCGTAACCTTCCTTCAGCACACTCCTAGAGCCATATTCCAACAAGACAAAGTCCGACCACATGTTGCCAGAAATGTCCAGACCATTTTCGAAGCAAGACAAATAGACCTTCTTCTCTGGCCTGCAGGTTCGCCCAATAAGTCACCTATTGACCAGGGATATGGTTACTGGCAACTAGCCTGTCATTGTCATCCAGCAGCCAATACCGATGAACTGTGGACTCAGAAGCAGCAGGTGATTTCCCCAGAAACACATCCAAGGCCTGTTTGATTTGATGCCATGGCGTATAGCAGCTCTTATTGCACCTCATGGAGGCTTTACACCATACTGATTTTTTGCAAGTGCTGTTGTTTCATTGCTCTGAAACTTTAATCGTTTGTTTGTTTCACTATTAGTAATGTGAGTAATAAAAATTCCCTTAGTGGCATTTTTATTAAGTAATAAAATAATATATTTTCTTGTTTCATTATTATATTTTTAGTAAAATAGATTAGGGTCATCTTTATTTGGATAAAACTGAAAGAATAGATGTGTAGCATATGCAACAGCTGCCAAAGTAGCATGTTTATCTGTTCCATTTGGAAGACATTTCAAAAGAATAAGTTATACTAGTGTTCACACCTGTATACTTTCAAATTTGAAATTATGTAATACTTTATGGATTATTTGAATATCATGACAGTCAAATTTTGTTTTTGTTTTTTTGTTTTTTAAATTTTGTCCATTAACTTAAGCTTTATTATCATTTTTATATTTCAACTTGAAGTAAAATATAACTGCACTGCTTCTGTAAATTTCAACAGACTGGATTTATCTGGATCGAAGCTTCTTACAACTATATAGAAGGCAAAATTGCATAATGCCAGGAAATATCATATAAGACCAATTTCGAATTTGTTGACTTTGTATCTGCAATGTTAGTGGCCCATCTCGAAGGATTATCAGATATTGGTATTAATATAATATAATAAGAGGGTTGGGGATTAAATCATGGCAACTATTTATTTATGCGAGAATGTGAGATCAGCACAAAACTTTGAAATATACAAATGGAAGTAGGGCAGTGTATGATGCTGTGGAATGTATGAACAACGTAGATTATGTGTACCAGGTGTTGGCTAGGGAAGTGAGAAACATCCTTAACGACAGTAGTGTGTTACAGTTGTTTATTAGTTCTTGTGGGCTTAACGTGTGTTTAATAATACGGATGAAATTAAGGCCACCACACATTGTTTATTAGTTGGAAAGCATACATTAGCATTACAATAACAGAAGAGATGCAAACACGAACCCTATAAACTTCCAAAGTAGTCTCCCAGAGAGTCCATAACATGCTGCCAACCGAATACCATCCACCTCACCATGTGTGAATCGGGACGTCTGATGTTTCACAGCGATGACAATGTCTTCGCTTGTCCGAAACCGTCTCCCACACAGTGGTTCCTTCAACTTGGGTTTCAGGTTGAAATCACATGGAGACAGGTTCAGCAAGTATGGTGGGTGCTCCAGTACCTCCCATTCCCAACACTCAATTACCTCCCATACGTACACTACTGTATGCGCTGTTGCACTGTCATGAAGAATGATGGCATTGTTCAGAAGATCAGACGTTTCTCCCTAATGGCACTAAAAGGTGTCTTTGCAGAAAAGATTTGTAGTAGGCTGCTGTCACTATCTGTGTTATGGAACGATGTGACATGTAATTACTCCTCTGACATCGTAAGCCACAATGAACATCAACTTCATGGAGAAGGGTTCTGTCAAAACTTCTGCTTTCATGGTGATCCTACATGTTGCCATTCTGCTGATTAATGTTTGAGCTCTGGTTCATAAACCCTTGCCCAAAATTCATCAATTCTCTCCAGCATGTGCTCTCCTTCCTGCTGGTAGCATGTCAGATGGTCAAAGCATGTTGAGTAACGTGTCGACTTTTGAACTTCTGTTGAGTACATGTTGAGTATATGTTCTTGACCGTTGAAGTTCGCTGGTTGCTTCATATCTTCGCTGAAATGCTGCTGTCCATCTCGCGACAGTTCAGTGCAGTAGGGCATTATTCCTTACGCAAGCTCCCTGTAGCATTCTCTTTCTCCCTCGGAGAACGGCTATTTTGATATATGGACACCGTTTACTACAGATCACATCCATTCTGCACGGCAGTCGACTCATCACTGAATTCCCACAACCCTCTGTCAAAGTCAAAAATCACTGCAGTTACGGTCTGGTGAACGTGATGGCCATCTTGTTGGGAATGCGTGGTGATTCTATCCTCTGTGAAATGTTTTCGCAGCAACATGTCGAATATGACGTCCTACGTGGACAAATGCTCCATCTTGCATAAATGTTGTTGTATTGAGGAATCCTCTTTTTTGGAGGCATGGAATGACGAAACTGTGCAACATGTTCTGGTAACGAGTAGTGGTTATCATACAGGTCACAGTTCCAGTTGGATGGGTTTTCTTGAAGAAAAACGGGCCGATCAGAAAATGGCCGTAAACCCTATCCTACTATTATCTTTGGTGAATGTAAGGGGATCTGTTGAAACAGACGAGGATTCTCTGTCACTCAGGTTTAGCCAGTTTTGTATGTTCACTGTTCCCCAAACATGAAAATAAGCTTCCTCATTCCACAGGATGTTCCTGGACAAATCCTCATCCACCTGCATGCATACTGGGAATGTCAAAGGAACGTTTCTTGGATATTGCCATCATCAGACTGCAACTCTTAGAGGTGACTGAGCTTATATGGATAGTTATGTAATGCTTTGCACATACATCTCCATAATGTTGCATACGGTACCTCTTGCTATAGCACAGCACCACACATACCTGCAACATTCTAACTTGATTGTTCAACACTACCATTAATGTCTTCGGCCACTTGAGATATGCTAAGTTTGCTCACTCTTCCTGCTTGAACTGTGAAGCTATCTACCTCCTCAAATCGATGAAGCATGTGCCACAATACACAGGGTGTCACTGGACCTTTCCGCAGTGATTTGCAGCATCTGTATTTGCGAAGTGCTGCAGCATTCTGTTTTCAGCATTCTGGTAGAATAACTTTAAAAGTAGGGCACGTTCTGGCAACGTGAGAACCATCGCATTCATCGAAAAATGTCTCCGACCCGCCTTATACTACATTTTATATATGATTCGATGCCTTACAAAATACGGGTTATGCAAATTTCAACAACTGGTGACGTTCGCTGTGCCATATTTTCCCCTGTCAGTCATTTCTTTTAACTATTATTTTTATTGCAGAAATCTTTTCCCCATTGATCTGGAATGTATACAGTTCAAGTCTGATGTTGCTTCTCCTGCTGGTTCTCTCTCCAGAGTGCTCTGCATAGGGATACTTTAATTTAAATCACTTTATATACTGAAGGACTTTTTAGCTAAAATATTTTTGGAAACTATCAAATGAGTTTTGGCTAGACACATTTAATTTTATTTGTACTTATAATTATCTCAGTATGTGTTATGCTGGGCGAACACGTAGCAATTTCAGGCAATATTGTGGGACAATATTGCCCCTTTTTATTGCTGACAACCAATGAAATTGCTACAAACGGTTGTCAGCAATAAAATTGGGCCATATTGTCCCCACAATATTGCCGCTAATTGCCGCGTGTTCGCCCAGCATTACACACTATAATATTTCTTATTGCCATTGTTAGCTAATGAAAAGCTAACTGAAATTTAATGAAACTATATCATTTTAGTTTTTTATTAGAAAATTTTAATCTTGATATATATAATTTTTTTTTTCAGTTTAAACGAAGCTTAAAATTTAAAAAATAAATAAATCACTATCCTAACTGTTTTATTCTCTTACTACTATGACAGAAATTGAAATTAGAAAGCTTTACTGAAAATTCTAGAAAGAACCTTTACAACTTCTTTCCTTTATTACTGCTGCATGCTTAGTAAACCTGAAGATAATTACTTTTGTTGAATACATAATGGCGACAACTGATGAATTCTCAGATATCATATTGAGGGATAATGTTCAATGATTGTTGTACTTGAATGGTCAAGCTCTCTAATAGTATGACATTGTGATATACAGTAGACTCTTTCTAATCTGGCCATTCCTTGGCCAGAGGGGTGCCAAATTAGCGAGAGTGCTGGATTACTGAGTGTGTATACAAATTTAGTTTAATTCTCGATTCAATTCAATGTTGCACATATACTGTATATAGTATATATTTAAGAAAACATAAATACCAGAGAAGCGTACGATAATGGTAAACAAACACGATCAGCACATACTATACTGTCTCATTTACAACAATGAAATGATCTAAAAAGAAAAGAAAATGGCACCAAACAAATTAAAAGAAAACAGCTGTTTTGGGATGCCATCTAGTAAATACTTGGTCTCACACCTTATTAATGAAATGATGTTTTCATATTAGTATAGTAATGTATAATATGTACTATACACAGCAAAATAAATGTGTGATTGTATTACAGAATAGATGAAATCTTACATTTCTATTAACAAGTGCAGTCACTTTGAAACAGTTATGAATTTCTGTCTGTTTTAATAAAGATGCTTGTCGATGTCACGCAGTTGCTTTATTAGCATTGCGTCTATACTGCATGTGTGTGTCTGGTTTTTGTGTCACGGTCAGAGCCCGATGCCAGATTAGCAAGAGTCTACTGTATCTCCAACCCCCATGCCTCTCCACACAGTACCACTTGCCTCTGCATTGCATGGATTCCAATTATTGACTAGCATAGTGCTCAGAATTTTAAGTAGACCTATAGTAATTGTTATTATATAATTACCAACAGCCATTTTACTTATATATGGAGCTTCTCTTTCCATCAATCCTCTAGAAGCTGTAGAGGCAGATTTATGCATGGATGTACCTTCATCTGTCCAGTTTTGTCACTGCATCATTGCATAATTCTATCCAGTGGCATCACTAGGGGGGGGGGGGGCGGACCACACCGAGTGACACCATCGCAAGGGGTGACACCAAAATGCTTTTAAAGGTTTTTTTTTTGGGTTGAAAAGATATTTTTACAAGGTTTCCCTTTTTTTTTTTTTGGTTGAACAGATATTTTTACAAGGTTATGAGCTACAGCACTGGGTGTCACCAACCTAATGACGCCTCTGATTCTATCTAAGTCATTTTAAAATTTGAAGGTAAGAATTACGAGCCTAACATATTGACGTATGTCCTCTCTTCAAGTCAGTTAATGGTGTTTTGCCTTTATCTGAAAGCTTGTTGTATCAAATGCTAAATCAAAACTGTGGTATGCGTATGCATCCACTGCCTGACATATTACTATAGTGAGATAATCCTCTATGTTCTGACCTTGGAAACTTTAATTAGTAATATTCGAATTTTTCATTACTCCAAATCACCACATATGTACAATTTAAAATCTTTCTTCCTTCTATTTCACATTCCTTTAGTGTGTGAATAATAATCTTAAAACATTCCTTTAGTGTGTGAATAATAATCTTAAAACCAAACTAGTCGGCTACCCGTCGCTTCGCTCCGGAAACCTCGCGTATGTAACGGAAAACAATTTGTTATTTATTAAAAAAAACACACACACAAATTACATCAAGTAAAATAAAACTAAAATTTTTTTAAATTTTTTTTTTTATTTTAATTTTTGATGTATATATTCTCTCAATTCACGACTGCTTTTAGAATCAGCGTGTGAATCATATATCTGTGATATATTTTTATATTTTATAGAGATTAGAATGTAATCCCTGTGGTCTAATGCCTAAGACGTCTAACTTCGGAGCAGAAGGTTGCATGTTGGATTCCAGTAGATAACTTGTAGAAATTATTTCTATTTTTGTAAATTACAATAATTGCACCAGACCGACAGAGAAATAAACGATTTTCGTAATATAGATACAATTTTCAGTCGCTTTTGAGCTACAAATAGTGAGCTTTCAGTATTCTACTTAATAGAAATAGTGCTTCTTTCTTTCTTGAGTCTCTTTTTTTTATTTCCATTGATACTTTACAGTAGTTTTTGAGTTAGAAATAGTGATTGTTTTTGAGTAACAAATAGCAATTTTTCAGTATTCTACCTAATAAAAATAGTGATTATTTTTTTTTCTGTTCTTTTTTATCCAATTCCAATTGATTCTTTTCAGTGGTTTTTGAGTTACAAATAGTGAAAATTATCTATATCTATTAGCTAGGCCATCAGATTGTTCGATATAGATATTTGAAGAAGAGATTTCAGATGGACGTTAGTTGATGTAGATGATAAATGAAGATCATAGCTTGTATACGAAATTCTTCGCAACAAATTGATTGTGAGTATTCTTTAGAGTGAAGATAACCAAATTCTGTTGAATTGTGACTC